>JARYGA010061237.1:70765-356571 GCA_030545235.1 Helianthus tuberosus
TTTTTATGATTTTTTTGATTTTTTAGAATTTTTTTGATTTTTTAGGATTTTATGATTTTTTTTTATAACTACAGGGACTGTTTGTGTAATAAATAAAACTTAAAACTAGTAAATTATAACTACAGGGACTGTTTGTGTAACAAATAAAACTTAAAAACTAACTTAAGTTAAAAAAAACTAACGGAGGTCTATTAAGTACCAACATATTGAAACGTAGGATTATTAATTACCAATTCTGTAGGTAGGATTATTAATTACCAATGGGGCAAATGTTGGTTTATTAATTACCAGTTTTCCTTTTAGAATTTTTATGATTTTTTTGAATTTTTTTGATTTTTTTTTATTTTTATGATTTTTTTATAACTACAGGGACTGTTTGTGTAATAAATAAAACTTAAAACTAGTAAATTATAACTACAGGGACTGTTTGTGTAACAAATAAAACTTAAAACTAACTTCAGTGAAAAAAAAACTAACGGAGGTCTATTGAGTACCAACATATTGAAACGTAGGATTATTAATTTCCAATTCTGTAGGTAGGATTATTAATTACCAATGGGGCAAAGGTTGGTTTATTAATTACCAATTTTCCTATTATTTTTATTTTTTTATTTTGTTTTTTTTTGCCTAAGTTAACATGTTAACCAATGGAGGTTTTCACACCCCTTAACATGGAGAGGGAAGTGGTTTGAAAGACATGTTAACTTATCATGTCACCTTTAACACCAATGAAGTTAGAGTATAGGGGTGTTCAAAAAACTCGTGGTTCGCAGCTCGCTCGAAAAAAGTTCGAAAAAAGCTCGGCTCGAAATTGGCTCGGTTGTAAACGACCCCAGCTCGGCTCGGTTTGTAAACGAGCAGAGCTCGAGCTTGGCCTGGCTCGGCTCGTGAGCCAGCTCGATAAGGTTTATATCCTTCATTTTTTGTCCCATATTGCTCAGAAGACAAAAACTAAGGGAGTATTTCCCCTATAAAGAAGGTAAAGAAATGTACAAATTGAGTTAACTTTTTTTTTTTTTGAAAGGAAGTGAGTTAACTATTTATACTTGCATATTTAGCCATTTGGTTAAATTAAATTGCATATATGGCACTTAGTATACCAAAATATTCATTTTTAGGGCTTTTTATTTAGTAAATTTTGCAGTTTTTTGTTAGTTCGAGCTTGATCGAGCCGAGCTAGCTCGAATTTTAATCGAGCCGAGCTCAAGCCTCAAATCCCAGCTCGATTTGAATTTCGAGCTCGAGCCGAGCTCAAGCTGGGTTGAGCTCAGCTCGACTCGGCTCGTTTACAGCCCTATTAAAGCATACCCCAAGACCTAAGAATACATATTCATTTCTTTATTTGAAAAATCGTTTTTATGGAAACATTGACTGATCATATATTTTAGAAGTTTTTCCAAAGATCAAACTAACTTGGTTGTGGGGGGGGGGGGGGGGGGGGGGGGGGGGCATGCAAGATGACTTGCTTGGTTTCGACTATGAAATTAATAATAGTAAACCAAGTCCCTATTAGGGTAGCACACATGTTTTCGTTGGGCCACTCTTAAACAATATGCATAAGTGACCAATAAATATAGTTTAGCATGTTTCCAAGTATATAAGATCGTCAAACATTTGCCGTGTCAAAGTTTATTTACTCTTTTACCAAATACAAATGCACACATTTTTGGTAGTTCATGAGCGAGGGTAATTTTTGCTCGTGCTTGGCTCGTTTACAAACTAAGCCGAGCCCAATTCAAACAAGCGCACATTTGATATGAGCATTTTTCAATCAAGTGTCGAGAGAGTTTCGAGCGTCAAGAAATTTGGATGATTGTATAAAAGGAATCGATATTTGTGAAGTCATAGTGTGATAAACTTGGCTAAATTGTGAAAATTCCTTATGGATAGGCGATGAGAGCCACTGCTAAAGCGTCAAGAGACGTCATAACTCAAAATCCTGTTGTTTAATTTTTTATTATAGTTTTAGACATTTACACTTTTAGTATTTAGTTGTTTATCGGGTTAGGTATTTGAATTGTGTATTGGCCTAGTTTATTAGTACAAATAATAAGATAATGACCGCTAGATTGGTATGTATAAATGTATAATTCCCCCCCTCTCTCTCTCTCTCTCTCACACACACACACACTCTTTATATATAAACTGAAAAGTAATTCGAGCCAACCGGGCAAACGTACCTTTACTTGTGTTTGGCTTGTTTACAAACCGAACCGAGCCAATTGGCTCGTTTTCAACCAAGACTAGATCAAACGAGCATATTTCCAAGCATTTTTCGATTGGTCGTCGAACAAGTGTTAAAAATATATTATACAACCAGTTTTATATTTTATAAAATGTTTTCTAATATTTTTATTTGCTTAAATGAGGTATCGATGGTATGGACTTATGCAAATGGGCTTTTAGCTGAAATGTGCTTGTTAAAGATAAAAGGCAGATGGGCTGTTACAGTTGGGCTGTTCGGGCTGCCATTGAAGTCTTAGTGCATTATTGAGGGGTAACAACTCAGATATTTTAGATCAGTATTCTCTCGTTTCTCTCTCTAAAGTGCTTAGGGTTTTCTTGTTGAATATCGCTAAATCATCTTGTTTTTAGTGATTCGTGGTGTGAGATCTGTTAAGTGTTTGATGGTTATCGTGTTTATAATCATCTATTGTTGAGAGTTGAGAGTTGTTCATTCTTGTATTGATTGAGTTGTTCTTCAGTTGTAGCCTTCAGTTTGTTTGAGTAAATACTGTTTGATGTTTTGATCTATCGATTGTTGTCTGGATATCATAGCTTTGACAACAAGTTTCAAGCGTTGAGCAATTTAGACAGACATGCACACGATATAGTTTCTTTTTGTTGCTTATTTATCGGTTTCAAAGTCAAAACTAGGAGCTTCGGACATTGGATTGACCATCAACTATACAAAAGCATTCCCTAAAATATTCACATCTACAAAACCTAAAATGAAGCCTAAAATGATCTATAAATGGAAGTAAAAAAACCTTAAATGGTTAAACTAATAGATTATTAAGTGTTTTTTTAATAAATCTATTAATTATGACCAAAATTACATTATATATACTATTAATATTATTTGTTTTAAAGGTTTTTTATATGTTTTATTTAGTGGTTTTTTATATGTGTTATGTGGTTTTTTATATATCTTATGTAATTTGTGTTTGTTTTTTGATCGATTAAAATCACGTGTCGGTATTTTATTGGTCATATCTATAACTTTTCTCTCAATGGGTCGCTGTAGCGAGTGTAGGTGCCGTAACAAAACAAACCGATACCGATCAAATTCCCGCCGTGTTGGTAAATTTTTGGTCATATTATGATTTTTTTTTCTATTAGTTGCTATAACAAGTATCGATACCGTAGTTAAACGAATTGATACCCATCAATCGTGCAACGCGCGGATTTAATAGCACTAATTGCATTAAAAAAGGTTATTGAATAAAAAAATATTAGTATAATATACTATGCAAAAATTAATTATCACATTTATCATAAAATAAAAGGGGTTTTGAACAATAATTGGATACTATGCAAAAATTAATTATCACATTTATCATAAAATAAAAGGGGTTTTGAACAATAATTGGCGAGTCTCAATTTTCTCAAATGAGTTTAATTATGGGTTTTTTTTATGTACCAATGATGGGCGTGGAAAGCCTCCTTTACACGCCTAAAAAGTTTTTCTTCTCTTTTGGGTTTTTGTCCTATTGCCACTAACCCATATCCCACGTTTCTTTGATAGTTGTTAGCTCCCAATAATATCATCCTTTGTTAACTCCCTTTAAAATATGAGATACAAGATTTTGGTGTTTGGTTCAATCTATATAATACTAGGTTATAACCCGTGAATACTCACGGGTTGTTAATCTATCTTTCTAAACAAATAAATATATACATTTATATTAATAAACGAAAACATTGTATGATGAATAAGGTGTATGAATAAATGATAAAACGGTCTGTGGCTGATTATATGAATGGATATCATAACAAAAACTGCATTGGAAGTCAAAACAATGATCGATAAAGTTTGCACACTAAACAATATCAAAATTGTGTTATCCATTAAAAGAAAACAGTAACAGTAAAGTAACATATGATAACATGTAATAAATATGTTTTCCGGATGTTCAACATAAACTGAAACTCTGTAACTCTAACACTTCTGCTTGCTGGAGTTTCGTAACCAATAACTTCGAATTCGTTTTAGACCCGTTGAAAAAACAATCGTCACCTAACGAAATATGTTCAGCTTGAAGTATATCATGTCATCCAACAACACCGTACCTATGATAGAAAAAAATATGATTTTTTTTAGTAATTAAAGAAATTGGGTAAAAGAGAAGTAATAAGTAACATAATAAATTGATTGACATACCTTCTTTGACCATCAATATTGTGTGTACAAAGATTCTTAACCCAAGTATTTCCTTTAAGAACTTTGATCTTTACTTCATAAAACCCATTTAAACCACCTAAGTCAGTAATTAACTTGGGAAGGATCTACATTTTGTAAGAAGATTAAAAATACGTAAAAAAATTTATATGAAAAAGACTAAAAACAAAAAAAAAATTAATATAAAAGAGGATAGTATAATACAAATTGATGAGTTACTGTCATTGCAAAAAAAAAGGTAGTTAGCATCGTCACTAACTTGTCGATAACCTTCCACATTGCTAATATGTTCATATTCTTGCTCAATCAAAGGAGTGTTTTTTAACAAAACTTCACGACCATATTTATTGAATATCATAATATTAAAAATGTGTGACGTCCTTTATTTGAAATAACAGGATATCACCAGGACTTAACCTTAGATCTTCTATAAATTTAAACCAACCATCAGCAAAACAATAATTTGGACCAATCTTCCTAATACGGACTTCCCATTGATGATATTCAGATACATTAAGTATAACCATGCTATCGGGTAAACGATAATCATAATGTTCTGAAATAAAAGTATTTGGTAAAACATGTACAAAAAATAATTATTACACATTTATGCGTAATATGTTTTTTTAATAAATCATAATAACAAAAAATTAAAAATTAAATCTATAAGAAAATTACGTACCGTTGGACTTTGTAAAGGATTTTGAATAATTTTACAGAACGATTTTCCATACTCTTTATTTGGATCATGAGATAAGAGGTTGAACTTGAAAGTACGATAACCAAGATAGTTGAAAATCATGAAGAAAGATTCATGGCCGAAGTAGTTTAAAAGCTCACACCATCCATCGGTAAAGTAGAATACATCTTCTATTAATTTGATAACAACAGACCATGAATGCGTTTCATCAAATTTAAGAATAACAGTTGAAGATTCTAACTTATTCATCTATATAAATCTACTCATACATATAGGTATAGCCTGAAAAACAAAAACCAAAAAACAAAAGGAAAAATTGTTTGGAATAAAAGATAAAACAATACGAATAATTACTTAAAAAATAAATAGGAAGAGGTATGAACATGTTGAAGCGATAGCGGATCAAGTATAGTTATGAAAAAATTCGAACCATGATGTTAACCAAAACACGAAGAATCAGAAAGATGACTAAAGATTGAATAGTACCTGCAACACATAGAATGAAACAAAAAATGTAGAGTATGTATTTATAACAGAAAATTGCAAAATAATACTTCAAAATATGATTATACATTACTATAATTGTAAATACATTTACAATTAGTTGTAAAAATATTAAACGTCTCATAACAAAATTATATCCTAAAATACAAAACCAATATCTATTTAAGTAAAATATATATAACTAAATATTGGTAAAAAAAAGTTACCGTCGAGTATAATTATTTTTTTAATATATAGTTAAGTAAAATATCTATGACAATACATAAATATTTAAATATAGAATCATCATTACAAATATATCAACTCAACTTCTGCAAAATCAGTTCCTCTCTATCACAACGATCAAGAAACTTCAACGGCGGTTCAAGAATTAGTAAAGGTAATTTTCCGACTTCATCTCCGATCAGTTATAAGAAGATTGTCACTTTGATTTACCAACTAAATTTATCTTCGGTAGTACAAATAACTCCTGAATTGTGTTTATTTCCGGCGATTAATGAACAATTATACGTGAAAATCGGAGTTTAGGTTTTTATTAAATTGAAAGTTGGGTATGTTATATGTATTTAAGAGGGATATATGTATTGCATGTGCTTGACTGTATATAATTTCGGTTAATAGTTTGATTTGGTTGATAGGTTTTGATGATCTTCTTATGAAAAACAAAATTTCTTGCTTAATAGTGTGATTTGGATGATTGAATAGATATGATTCTCATTTAAAATTTATGATTCAGAAAATTTTTTGTTCACTTATATTCAAAATACAATTATATTTAACTCATATGTTAAGACTAATATTGAACACTATAAAAGGATAATTTTTGGTAAAAAAATTATTGACAGATTTAAGTATTTGTAATATTGTAATTAAATATAATGATCTGATAAAAGTTCCTTTAGTATTGTTTATATGTGTATTGTATATGTATATTGTAATATTGAAAGTCCTCATACACAGATTTGACGTAGATT
Source organism: Helianthus tuberosus (assembly GCA_030545235.1). NCBI lineage: Eukaryota > Viridiplantae > Streptophyta > Magnoliopsida > Asterales > Asteraceae > Helianthus > Helianthus tuberosus. The sequence goes on from JARYGA010061237.1 coordinate 77,346, forward strand.
ATGAATTATGATTAAGAATATTTAAAATATTGCTTAAATTATATCAGCAAAATTTTTATACATATAACAATGATTAAGGCATATTTATAAAAAAATGTGTGTGAAAATCTGTTTAACACGTAATTTTGTAATTGCTATGAACATATACGTATGTAACACCCCAAAAAACGGGTTTGGTAATCAAACCACGTTAATACTAAAAGACGGGTAAAGTACCGTTAGTGGTAAAAATTAACCTGGTAAATATTAGGATTTAAACAAATAAACCTAATAATTAAATAAAACATGAATAAAAGTTTTAAGGAAATAAGTTTATAAGAGGTCCGAGTTAACGAGACTTAAAATAAACTTAGTCATAAATTCCCCGAACCCACTAAATTAACTAGGAATATTTAACCTAGTTAATTAGTGAGAATATTGTTGAAAATAATTAGGTTGTGACCTAATTAATAACAAACCAAACATGAGGGACTAAAATAGGGTAACTTGAAAATGATTTTATAAAACTAAATAAAACAACACAACACACACATAAGAGTGTGTGTGGTGCGTGTTCTGGAATCGACCAGGAAGGGCTCCATGGGAGCTAACCCTAAAACTCAACAAAACCTTCAAATTGGAGGATCAATTGAAGGCCAAATTCAGATTTGAATACATAGAAACGATCACCAAGTCAAGAGGATCGTAAGGTATGTCGAATTTCTATCATTCATGAAGTTGTGAAAATTAGTTATCTTTGCATGATAGTTGCTTGGATGAAATATGAATGAGATAGTGATTAGGGATAAACCCTAGTCAATTACTTGTTGAAATTTTGCTTAATTCTTGTGAATTCACAATCACCATTGAAGGTGATAAGTGGGTTTTGTAAGAATATGTTAAACACTAGAATTTTGATTGTCAAACTAGTGTTATTTGAACTCTATGAAGTTAATCTTGACATTTAACCATGAATTTGATGATTATCTAGTAAAAGATGTTGAAATTGGCAAGATAGGTAACCATAAGTTTGATTGTTAAATTTTATAAAAGAATGCTCACTAGGTGTTTGACATAATGCCTTAGAGAAAGCTAAATGTTGAAATTTCGAATAAAATGCGCATTTGAATAATATGGCAAATTAGGTGAAATGTGAAGTAATAAGGGTTCTAAACATCATGTTGAATTAGACTTAATTGTGTAAATCATGTGATCAAAAGTAGTTAACTTTTGACAAGTTGAATTAATAAATAATGAGGTCGAATAGTAGATTCGACATAGAAAACACGTAAGGTGGAATAGTCGTGATTATTAATGACTAATCTAACCACCTTTGAATGATGACGATAGTTTGACACTTAACGAGCAAGGTGGAGGCTTGGGAAGAAACGGGTCAAACGAATCAAGAAGGAAAAGAAAAGCGTAGCTTGGATACGAGGTAAGTAAAACTTACACCCTTTTGTAGGACACATGTTTATTTTATAACTATAAATGCGAATGATGTAATATCCAAAATAAGGGTTCCGACACGATTGATACAAGTCGGAACAAGTATAAATGATAAAAACCATGGTTTATGGTAAACGGGGAAAATGGGTGAATTTGGAAATTTAAAACCATGCTTTTATTCTAATTTATGTAAACGTTTGGTCTTATAGTCCAAACGGGTCAAATGGTGATGATAACACCATTTGACAATATCGACTAATGTGATTGTCAAGTCGTATTTTATCAGGAGCGATTAGCAATTTGGATAATCGCGACGCCATAGAATATTGGTTAATTTAACGCGAGGTATAAAACGGGTCTATATGTTGACTCGAACCAGGTACGTATATATATAAATTTATAGTTAAAAATGCAAATGGGGTCAAATACCTTAGCAAAAGGACCTATGTCGTAAAAGGAGGAAATAAGTTGACGAAAATGCCCTTGATAGGTAAATCGGGCAAACGACCCTTAGAAGTCGTTTAGATACTAGTATTATCATTGTGTAATTCTTAGACACATGTAAGAGTTGTAGGCATCAACCTTGGGGGTCAAATTCGCTCTAAACGGGTCAAAATAAGAACTTGAGCGTAAACGGGTTTTATTATGTAAGAATCCCGTGATTTGAAATTAATATGTTAGGAGATATGGAAATTATGAATTTCATGAGTTTAAGGATCAAATAAACATGTTTGTTTGATAAAAATCGAACGAGTCAAAATTTGGTAAAAAGGGTAATAAGCCGAAGACATAAAAGTCTGAAATTTTGTTAAATCGAATGTTGGATTTTAACTCCATAAGGTGGAGAATCAAATTACAATCACGTAGGAAGAAACGGTAGGCTAAACGGATAAACGGATTGAAAGATACGAAAGTTTTCGTGTCAAGAACGGCAAATGGGAAGTTCTGATACAGGGGCCACCGTAACTTACGGTGGGCACCGTAAGTTACGGTGGGGGACTGAAAGCTTTACGGCAGTTACCTCCTGCCTTACGGTGGGGGTATCTTATACCAGGGGCCACCGTAACTTACGGTGTCCACCGTAAGTTATGGTGGAAGCCAGTTTCAAATCTTTGTTTTTGGGATCAAGATATCAATGTTGGAATTTCTTGATTTCCTTGTTTAATTCGATTATTCGACCCAATCTTCCTTGTTGTATTAGTTATTTAATTATCAAAACTAACTTTTAAGTTGGTTTTGATCACAGGTGAATGTCGAGAGTCCCGGATGAAGGTCAAGCATCGAGCAAGAACCGAACACGCGTTAAATGAAGCTTCCGCAAGTTGTTTCGTCGTTATTCTAAAACGATGAATTAAATTACATTATGTTGTTTTGCTTTCAAGTTTAGAAAAGTTTTAATAAACCCGTATTTGAACATGAATGTTTTAATATAAATACTCAGTAATTTGTGATTATTTACGAAAATCGCTAAATAAAATTATGGTTGTTACAAGTTGGTATCAGAGCCTTGGTTTAAGAGATTCAGGTATGGTGGGAAAACTATGCTTGGACTTAAACCTTATGCTCTTGATAAAGATTGGTGTTCGGTTCAAGGCTTGATCGCAAATCCGGTAAGTACAAGTATGTTAATAGTTTAGTATGATTAAAGTGTTGTGAACAACACATAGGGTATCGTGTAATACACGTTACACCAACGAAAATGATTAGTATAGTTAACGAAATCACGTACAGTAAAAAGCATTGTATTACAATACGTGCATTTATTAATGTTGAAATTGCTAACCTTTGTGAATGTTTTAATTGAAGGACACCTGCATTTAAAGATGACAAGGGTTAAACAAATTACAGATATGATAGAGGAACGGTCCGAAGTATGACAAGAGGAGCATGCTCACCAAGGACTAAATCGCGTAACGACCGCGAACAAAGTTAGCGGCAAGAGAAGCCCGTTAGGACAAGCATTACCAGGTGCACGCTTTTAAATTAATCGCACAAGTAGTAATATGCAACTAACACGTAAGGGATAACGGTTGCATATATCTGATAAAACCTGAATAGGATATCTATTCAGGATGATGTTTCTAAGAAAAGTTTAATAGAAACATGTGTTATTCATGATGGTGAATAACAAGGAAATATTAAGATTAGTTCATACGAGAACTTGGACGGGGGGTAATTATCCAAGTGAGAAACTCTCAATATAACGCTATTGAGAAAGGTAGCGATCACATTAACGAATGTGATTATATAGTAGTTCGATAGAAAAGATAAACATTTTATATGTTCGAATGTAAAATTAGTAAAACTAATGATTGTTGTTTTGAAATTAAATAAAGTTTTACTAAATGAAATTAGAAGTATGAAATAAACTGTTAGTGCATTGCGTCTATTGACTTCGTCTTGTATCATGTTATAGAATAGGATAGGTTAGAATAACCAGTGCACGAGGTTCGAGAAACGAAGTTTAGGAGTTAAAGGAGTGATTTCGCTCATATGGACATGACCATATAAGCGAAATCATAAGCATCAGATTTCGCTCATATGGACATGTTCATATAAGCGAAACCTGTCATCCTATATATAGTGCACTTGTTCATTTGTTTGGTAACGCGACTTCCAGAACTGTAACGAAGTGCTGCCAAAGTCTGTTTAGGTTGTAATTGTTGTTATTATCAATATAAGTGACAGATTAAAGATTTACAAGCTGTTATCAAGTCCGGTTTACTGATTCCGCCTTTAAACTGGATGTAAAGCTCTTCTGAACGACTCAGTCGGGTCCAACAACGATCCTACAAGTGGTATCAGAGCTCAGGAAGAAGAGTTTAGGTTGATATCATCCTCATTCTGACTTCTACACCTTCTTTCATCATTTCAGAGAAATTTATCGGTCAAAATTTGCTCAAAATTTCACAGATTATAGATAATTGGACATAGATAAACCCTTGAAAGTTTCACATTCAAATTCGGACTAAAAATGACCAAAATTGGACTTCGAATAGGTTTCGCTTTTATGGACACTTAGGGGTTTCGCTCATAATTCTGTCCAGATTTCGCTCTTGTGAACATCATTTCTTGAGGTTTCGCTCTAATGATCATCTAATTTCGTTTTTGAGACACCTGATTTCGCTCTTGTGGACTAGATATGTGTGGTTTCGCTCATATGACAATATGATTTCGCTTATGTGGCATAATACCTAGGGGTTTCGCTCCAGAGGACATTAGTCTTGGAATTTCGCTCCAAGATACATGTGATTTCGCTCCAACGTCAATCTGATTTTGCTCAAGAGTCTTATTTCGCTCGAAAGTGAACTTTTTTGTGTCGGGATCATTTCACGTCGATCGAGTGTCAATCTGTTACAATTTATTTGATATTGATCCAATCAGCAATTAGGAATGATATATTTGCACTGCTTACACATGATGGGTCATCAAAATCGGTTTGGGAAGCTTTACGTGTTAAAGCTGAGGGTGGTAAACAGATAAAAAAGAACAAAATTGCGTTACTTAAAAAAGAATTTGATCTGTTTGATAGCCTTAAAGGAGAGTCGGTGAGGTAAATGATAGAAAGATTTTGTCATCTTAAAATTGAACTTGAGAGATTTGAGATAAGGAAAACAAGAGAGGAACTTATCGATAAAGTGATTGAAGCATTACCACGAGCTGATCAGTGGCAAACGTTTGTGTTTATTTTGAAAAATGATGCTTTATATGATACGATTTCTCTTGATGCATTGTTTGAAAAGATAGAGAGTCATGATCTGGAACTACAAAAGCAAAGCAAGATGACTGGTTCTTCACATCAACAGAATGTAGGCTTGTACTACAAAGGCAGTGTACCTTCTGATAAAGGCGTTGGTTCACCAAAAACAGCATTTAGTGGTGAGAAGATGATAGAACCTCCAACAACGTCAACAAGTCATCATTCTGGATATCATTCATCTTCAAAGTCAAATTCTGATGAAACTGAAGAGATTCTGTGCAACATTGCTCTTAAACTGAAGAATTCTCCAGCAATGAGCATCAAAGCAGCGAAACAGCAAATGAGTTTTCTTGCATCTGTTCTGGAGTCATATGAAGGTCTAGTAGCTGGCAAAATTGGAAACTCTGAATTGACCAAAGAAGACTATGACCAAATTGATCCGGAAGAGATGGAGCTCATTGACATCCGTTGGTGTTTAGCCAGTTGTATTCGCAGAGCTCAGAGGTATATGGAGATTACCGGGAAACAATCTCTTGGAGGTGCGTCAACAAAGCTTGGATTCGACAAATCTAAAGTGACCTGCTTCAGATGCAAGCAAAAGGGCCATTTCAAAAGAGAATGCAGAAACTCTGAAGTTGCTGAAGGAAGTGAACGTCCTTTCAACGATGATTATTATCGAAAGGCGATCTACCATCGAAGCAGAGAAGAGCCAAAGTTGATTGAAGATAAACCGAAAGAGAAATCAAGAGCTTATGCTGTTATTTACGAGGATGAAGGTTATGATTGGTCTGAAATTTGTCCAAAAGAAGATCGTTTAGAGAATGTTCGTAAAACAGCTCATGGGAGAGCTATGACAGAAGAAAGAAAGTTTATTTTTGTTGCTGAGATTCAAGATGAAAACAAAGACAAAGACACTGCTGAAATTCGTGAAGAAAAAGTTGAGATCAAAGAGAAAACTCGAGAAGAGATCTTGAGTGAGAAGACTTACAGAGAAAGAAACATGGTCTACAACAGAATGGATGACACGCAGGAAGAGTATGAAAGTGCTGTCAGTAACAGAAGATGGGATAAGAAGAGAGAGTGTTACTACAACAGAGAAGGAGAACCGGTTGTTCCAAAGAAAGACATAATTTTTGATGATGTTCTTCTCATAGTCCCGTTGAGAGCCGAATACTATAGAAATGTGATGAAAAATGACACATACGCTAAGAGGTTTGAAAAGGAGATCAGATATGCCATGTTATCATGTCTGAGAAAAAGGGATGAAGAAAGAATGAAGAAGAATGTTGAAGAGATGGTGAACAATTTGAAGAAGGTTGCTGAAGAGGTTGAAACAGAAATTGTTGAAGTTGAAGCTGTGAAAGAAATCAAAAGTGAAGAAGTTGAGGTAAATGAAGAGGTTAAGAAAGCTGTTACTGAAGAACAGCAGATTGAAGAAGATGTGAAGAAAGAAGAAGATGAAGAAAAGAATGAAAATTTGGTAGCTGATGATGTTGGTGATGAAGTCAGTGTTAAGGAAAAGTTGAATGATGCTGATCAGAAGTAGACAAAAGCTGCTGAAAACACCGAAGTGCCAATCACTGAGGTAAATTCTGATTCTGAAAACTTAAAACTGATTGATCAGTGCAAGAAATGCATGGAACCGTGCAGAGCTTGTACTGAAAAAGATGAGCAATTCAGAACAAGAGATATAGAATTCACTAAAATTGAAAACATTTTCAAAGTAAAATGCAAAGAAATGCTAGAAAAAGAAAAAGTTTTTAAAGAAAATGATGAAATTTTTTCCGAAAAATGTAAAAATATAGAAAAAGAAAATGAAGTTCTGAAAGAAAATGTTTCTAAAATGACAGAAGAGTGTTCTCAAAAAGAAATTGCTTGTCAAGAAATGAAAAAGGAATATGACTCTATGAAATTAGCATATCATATTACAAAAGAGTCATATGAGAAAGTGAAAGATGAAATGAAATATGCTCAATCAAGAATGAATTATCTATCTGAAACAACCAAAGAGCTTAAACGAATGTATGCTATAAAACAAGATGTTGTTAATTCCTATATTGAGGATGTTGCTAAGTTAAAGCGACAGATTGCTGATTTAGAACAGGAAAACAACAAGTTAAAGAGTTACCACGTGTCATCATATGTGCTTGAACGAATTTTTAATATAAAACCGGGTGATGGTGAGTCTGAGCAGAACAAGAAAGGCATTGGCTCAGAGTTTCATCAAGTTCCACCACCGGAAAAGTTTGCATTTTATGATGAGGAAAAGGTCGAAAAAGCTTTCAACATGGTAGACCAATTGCCAGACAACATTGACATAACCTATTCCAAATCTGATGAGTCTCATGATTCAGAGGTGGTAGGTAAAGTCGTTGAAAGTGTGTTGAAAGAAGAGTCAGTTGATACAGGTAAATCTGAATCACAGGATGAAGATGAAGGAAATCTTCATGATGGATATCTGAAAAACATAAAATCCAAGAAAAATTTGAATGATGATTCAAAAGGATTGGTTTATACCATGATTGGATCAGACAAATTGTTCTTAGATGTTGTATTCCCGATTCAGAATGTGATTTCAGAAAAGGTTGACAAAGTTTTCAAAATGGTTGAGATTGAAAAGTCTGAGATTTCAAAGTTTGTTGGTAAGAGTCGTAAAGGTTTGTATAACAAACCTGGTTTCAAAAAGAAGAACATGAAGGCTGGGTTGGGTTATAAGAAGAAACAACATCGGAACAAAAATGAGACGCCAAATTATCAGGCAAAAATGAGTTTTGTTCTAGGAAACAGTTTAGCTGAGGAAAAAGAACTTAAAATTGGACGACAGTCTAATGCTGAGTTTGATGCACAAAAGAGAAAGCAACAACCACAGGTCAAAGATGTGTCCATGAGAACATGTTTCAAATGTGATCAAAAAGGACATCTTGCACGCAAGTGTCCAAATCTAAAATCTGTGGATGTTGACAACAAGAAGATTGATGCTGAGAAACAAAAATCTGAGAATGTGAGACAAAGGTCAACCAGATTTGATTCAAAACAAACTTGGAGATACAACACAAACAAGTTTGCTTCGAATCAAAATTGGAAATTAAACCAGAACAGGTTTGATTCAAAACAGACCTGGAATTCTCACACACCCAGATTCAGAACAACACAAAGTTAGAAAACATCTATTGATATGACAAAACCCCAAGAGTTTTGGAAACCAAAAAATGTTGTTCAAAATCAAAGTGTTCAAAAAGATTCACATTTTTACAAACGAGGAACACCAAAAGGTCAAACATGGAGTGTTAAGAAACATGTTGAATTGGTAAAAGATGAGAAAGTTGAAGTTAAAATTGCGAAAGCTTTTGAGAAAAATGACACATAATTTCCAGCATTGAATGAAAATTATTGTGTTGATATGCCTAAGGTTCAACAGACCTGGGCTAAATTGTTCAAGTAATTGAGATTAGTTGAATGTGCAGGTGCTCAAGAATTCTGAAGATTGTGAAATTGGAAGTTGGAGCAGCCTGTCACAACGAGGAGAGGAGGCTGCTGGATCCTGTGTTGGTTGAAACAGGAAGTTTATTTGTTTTTATGTACATAAATAAACAATATTTTCAAAAACCCTAAAAATTGAAAAACTTGAAAATTCAAAAATATGTTTGTTTTTAATTTTTGTCAAAAATATTCAAAAATACAAAAATTTGTGTTGATTAAATACGCCGAAACCCTCACGGCTGAACAAACATGATTAATTTCACAAGATTGAAAAACGGTTTTCAAACTGTAAAATATCAATGTGTTGTAAATCATGGGGGTACATTATTTTTCTGCAAATCAGTGCATGAGAAGCAGAAAATGGATGGCGAGACAAAGCTATCAGTGTCGGTTTGTCAAATTTACTTTAAATGGTTTTGCATTTTAGGGGGAGTATTATTGTTAGAAAATCCAAAAACATTTGAAAATTTGAAAAAGTCAAAAACATGATAAAATTCAAAAATTGAGTTTTTGTGTAAAAAGAGGAAATGATAGTACATCAGTAGACAGTTACAGTACGCTAAAGAATTGGAATGATTAAATAGCGTTAAACAGTCTCACTGATGATATGTCGATAGGTTTTTATACATTTAGTAAACTTTTTCGGGATATAAACCTAAATTCAAACTTGCTTATTTCGTGGGGAACACTACTTGGATATATAGGTAACCCCTGAAATCTTGTTTGAAAGGTCCCTCTTTCTGAGATACTAGGTCTTTATTCTTAGTGATATCTGGGGTATTATCTCGGGACTTCTGATTTTGCGGAAGTAATGGCCTAGTCCCTGGAGAATACTTTCTGCATTGCTTGAAATATAGCGCCGCCCTCAGCAAATTGATGAAACAATAAAATTGATAGTCATTGTTGTTGTAATACAAAAGATCCTCTAAAGGGGACACACCAAAAGTCGAGCCGTCATCTCTTTGCTGAACGGAAGTTCTGACCTGAGCTCTCACGGTTTTCGTACTATAATTTATTCCCCTTACAGATATCATCTAGGTATACTCACCTGTAAGACTGAATATTGGGATCTGGATACGGGAGTATATTCAAGAGGTGGGACACATGAATGAGTTTAAGTTCTTAATACACCTAATTCGTATCCTGAATCAGTTGAAGTTTGTGTGAAAATTTAAGTGGACAAGTATATCGACAATCTAAGTGAATTATTTAATTCTTAATGTGTAACTAAGCTCAACGGTACTTGTGACTGGTCATAAACTGATATGATCCTCTGACGCATACTCAAACAAAAATATTGTCTGTAAATATGTTTGTACATATTACTTTACTGCTTTATATTTTTAGAAAATACAAAAAGATTTTGATTTTGTTTTATTTTCGACAACCGATGTCTGAAATGCTGTGTTTCAAAATCTAAGTATGTTGATTGTGTTTCTGAAAATAAAACAAGTTCATTCATTTGAAACTTGAATTAAAATCAAAAATTTCAAAAACAGTTTGTGACATCTCCAAGGTCATTAATTTGAACTTGGATGATTAACTGTGAGGGAGTTGGATTCTTTAATACTGCTAAATCATTTAGTTTGTTGATAGGGGAAGTGAATTAGAGAAGTTGATTAATAATACGAAAACATTATATTTATGAATGTTTGAGTGGTTGCAGATAGTCCAGACTACGATCCCGAGAGCAGAGTTTAAGGGGGAGTCTGAAGACAAACTTGAGGAAAAGAGAAGTTTGTAGATGGAAAAATAGGCATCGATCCTAAAACACGAAAGCTTGACGAAAGGGGGAGCCTGAAGCTGATAAGAAGAAGAGAAAGATTGTTGGATGCTTACATTGTTACAATTTGAAAGATAAGGCAGAATGATCAAGACTGAAGATGTGTCATATTGAAGATTAGTCATTGAAGACTTCGTCAATATTCGAGGGGGAGTCTGTTAGTGCATTGCGTCTATTGACTTCGTCTTGTATCATGTTATAGAATAGGATAGGTTAGAATAACCAGTGCACGAGGTTCGAGAAACGAAGTTTAGGAGTTAAAGGAGTGATTTCGCTCATATGGACATGACCATATAAGCGAAATCATAAGCATCAGATTTCGCTCATATGGACATGTTCATATAAGCGAAACCTGTCATCCTATATATAGTGCACTTGTTCATTTGTTTGGTAACGCGACTTCCAGAACTGTAACGAAGTGCTGCCAAAGTCTGTTTAGGTTGTAATTGTTGTTATTATCAATATAAGTGACAGATTAAAGATTTACAAGCTGTTATCAAGTCCGGTTTACTGATTCCGCCTTTAAACTGGATGTAAAGCTCTTCTGAACGACTCAGTCGGGTCCAACAACGATCCTACATAAACAGAGGCATTACTTACATAGGGGGTGATGTGAAAGCTATAAAAAGGTCATATGTGTCATGTGCCGATCGCTTACTCTGGCCAAGTAAGTAGTGGCATATGGTACCATGAACTTCTTGTAGCAGACACATTTACGTCCGATGTAGTAAGGACGGGGCGAGTGGGACAAATTAAAAAGTACCCAAATGAATCAGATAAGCAAAATATCTAATCATAATGTGAACGCACAGCCGAGTGACGGAAGCGTATTATATTAGGATAATGAGCCCGAGAGAAGGGACAAAGAAACATGTAAAATAATTAGGATATGCTTTGGGAGGGAGTGTACTTGCACTCGAACCCGGAAAATGCAAATATGCCTCTTAACGGGCCGTTCTAGTAAGACGTCAAACTTGAGGACAAAGTCAGAATATAAAAATGAAGCGAGGTCATAATGCATAACGGGAGGGTTGCGATAATAACGACTTCGGTTAAACACCCGGTTGATGGGTAAGAATTAAACACATGCGTAGACCGAGAAATGGGAACTCGGATGGGAAGTTAAAAGACTCGGGTTTTGAGTCATAATTAAAAGACGACAAGATAATGTAAATAGAAATTTTGAATAAATTATATTCAACTATTTTAAAGTTGAACGGGTCGAATATAATATCATGCCTGACGGCATGAGTAAACGCAAGCGGGATAATAGTAGCGTTAAAAGTAAAAGAATAATGAGCCCGGTAATGGGACATAATCGAATACGGATATATGTAAACTGGAGAATGGTGAGCATAAGATGAACCGATGCATAAATGACATGAGAAGTTATAAAGTCGGAAAATTTCACCCGAAAATAAACAAATAAAGCCTTAGACTACGGTCAAGGTCAACTAAAGTTCAAAAGCGAAAATATACGATTCCAAACATAACAAGACATGCTTTGAAGCTATATATGCATATATACATTTGAATGTAGATACAAATAAAAAGATGAACCCGTGGGATCATCGTAACCTACGGGAATGCGATTAGTGTTAAGGTCTACGGGACCAGAATGACCCTCGGGTCACGAAAAGAAAGGGAAATAAACCTTAGGGTTCCCATTAAAAAGGGGGTGAAGACCTAAGGAAATAGCCTACGAGGCTACGTGAGAGAACCTACGGGTTACTTAAACAAAGCGAGAGAACCAGTTGAGAATCCTCGCGTAAAACAAAGACTGTAAAAGAGTAAATGTCAAGTCGTCAAAATTGCTTGACATAAATTAAAGATAAAACGTTAAACTAAAACTTCAGTTTTAGTAAGAAATAACGTTTTTACAAATATAAATTCTGATAGGAATTTAAATAGTAAGCATGAAGGATACAAGTCTTGACACTAATAGGCGCAAGACGATATATTCGAAAAAGTGATGTTTTCGAAATGAAAGGTTGATATGAATCAGATATGATGTGACACGATCACGGTCAAGAAATGCAATGTGAGGTAGAATAACACTATAACCAAGCGAGCGGTAAAAGTAACTGGACTAATAAGTCTAGTTAGTGAGACCGGTTAAGGTCAACTATTCAAATCAAGAAATTTGGTTTGCTTGTAAGCGGTAGGTTCGGTATAATTGAGCCGAATAAATAAATTTGAAGACAAAAGAATTTGTTGTTAAAAGTGAAAGAATTCACTAAAGACCTTTAAACGGGTCAAAGTAACGAATTCATAAAGAATTCGATAGTATATGAAAGCGATGGATATCGCTAAGTTAACTAAACTAGTAGAAATAACGAGATTACGCTATTTCAAGTTGCATTATGTCATATAAGATACGTAGATGATTAATAACCAAAAAGATATTACCATACTTTTCTGCTAATACTAACAATTGGTTAAAATATGAGCAATGCTCAATTGATTATCGAGAGCAAATGCATGGAGTTAAACTCGATAAATTATGTAAGAAAAGGTTTCGAGGACGAAACCTCTTTAAGGGGGGTAGACTTGTAACACCCAAAAAATGGGTTTGGTAATCAAACCACGTTAATACTAAAAGACGGGTAAAGTACCGTTAGTGGTAAAAATTAACCCGGTAAATATTAGGATTTAAACAAATAAACCTAATAATTAAATAAAACATGAATAAAAGTTTTAAGGAAATAAGTTTATAAGAGGTCCGAGTTAACGGGACTTAAAATAAACTTAGTCATAAATTCCCCGAACCCACTAAATTAACTAGGAATATTTAACCTAGTTAATTAGTGGGAATATTGTTGAAAATAATTAGGTTGTGACCTAATTAATAACAAACCAAACATGAGGGACTAAAATAGGGTAACTTGAAAATGATTTTATAAAACTAAATCAAACAACACAACACACACACACAAGAGTGTGCGTGGTGCGTGTTCTGGAATCGACCAGGAAGGGCTCCATTGGAGCTAACCCTAAAACTCAACAAAACCTTCAAATTGGAGGATCAATTGAAGGCCAAATTCAGATTTGAATACATAGAAACGATCACCAAGTCAAGAGGATCGTAAGGTATGTCGAATTTCTATCATTCATGAAGTTGTGAAAATTAGTTATCTTTGCATGATAGTTGCTTGGATGAAATAGGAATGAGATAGTGATTAGGGATAAACCCTAGTCAATTACTTGTTGAAAATTTTGCTTAATTCTTGTGAATTCACAATCACCATTGAAGGTGATAAGTGGGTTTTGTAAGAATATGTTAAACACTAGAATTTTGATTGTCAAACTAGTGTTATTTGAACTCTATGAAGTTAATCTTGACATTTAAGCATGAATTTGATGATTATCTAGTAAAAGATGTTGAAATTGGCAAGATAGGTAACCATAAGTTTGATTGTTAAATTTTATAAAAGAATGCTCACTAGGTGTTTGACATAATGCCTAAGAGAAAGCTAAATGTTGAAATTTCGAATAAAATGCGCATTTGAATAATATGGCAAATTAGGTGAAATGTGAAGTAATAAGGGTTCTAAACATCATGTTGAATTAGACTTAATTGTGTAAATTATGTGATCAAAAGTAGTTAACTTTTGATAAGTTGAATTAATAAATAATGAGGTCGAACGGTAGATTCGACATAGAAAACACGTAAGGTGGAATAGTCGTGATTATTAATGACTAATCTAACCACCTTTGAATGATGACGATAGTTTGACACTTAACGAGCAAGGTGGAGGCTTGGGAAGAAACGGGTCAAACGAATCAAGAAGGAAAAGAAAAGCGTAGCTTGGATACGAGGTAAGTAAAACTTACACCCTTTTGTAGGACACGTGTTTATTTTATAACTATAAATGCGAATGATGTAATATCCAAAATAAGGGTTCCGACACGATTGATACAAGTCGGAATAAGTATAAATGATAAAAACCATGGTTTATGGTAAACGGGGAAAATGGGTGAATTTGGAAATTTAAAACCATGCTTTTATTCTAATTTATGTAAACGTTTGGTCTTATAGTCCAAACGGGTCAAATGGTGATGATAACACCATTTAACAATATCGACTAATGTGATTGTCAAGTCGTATTTTATCAGGAGCGATTAGCAATTTGGATAATCGCGACGCCATAGAATATTGGTTAATTTAATGCGAGGTATAAAACGGGTCTATATGTTGACTCGAACCAGGTACGTATATATATAAATTTATAGTTAAAAATGCAAATGGGGTCAAATACCTTAGCAAAAGGACCTATGTCGTAAAAGGAGGAAATAAGTTGACGAAAATGCCCTTGATAGGTAAATCGGGCAAACGACCCTTAGAAGTCGTTTAGATACTAGTATTATCATTGTGTAATTCTTAGACACATGTAAGAGTTGTAGGCATCAACCTTGGGGGTCAAATTCGCTCTAAACGGGTCAAAATAAGAACTTGAGCGTAAACGGGTTTTATTATGTAAGAATCCCGTGATTTGAAATTAATATGTTAGGAGATATGGAAATTATGAATTTCATGAGTTTAAGGATCAAATAAACATGTTTGTTTGATAAAAATCGAACGAGTCAAAATTTGGTAAAAAGGGTAATAAGCCGAAGACATAAAAGTCTGAAATTTTGTTAAATCGGATGTTGGATTTTAACTCCATAAGGTGGAGAATCAAATTACAATCACGTAGGAAGAAACGGTAGGCTAAACGGACAAACGGATTGAAAGATACGAAAGTTTTCGTGTCAAGAACGGCAAATGGGAAGTTCTGATACAAGGGCCACCGTAACTTACGGTGGGCACCGTAAGTTACGGTGGGGGACTGAAAGCTTTACGGCAGTTACCTCCTGCCTTACGGTGGGGGTATCTTATACCAGGGGCCACCGTAACTTACGGTGTCCACCGTAAGTTACGGTGGAAGCCAGTTTCAAATCTTTGTTTTTGGGATCAAGATATCAATGTTGGAATTTCTTGATTTCCTTGTTTAATTCGATTATTCGACCCAATCTTCCTTGTTGTATTAGTTATTTAATTATCAAAACTAACTTTTAAGTTGGTTTTGATCACAGGTGAATGTCGAGAGTCCCGGATGAGGGTCAAGCATTGAGCAAGAACCGAACACGCGTTAAATGAAGCTTCCGCAAGTTGTTTCGTCGTTATTCTAAAACGATGAATTAAATTACATTATGTTGTTTTGCTTTAAAGTTTAGAAAAGTTTTAATAAACCCGTATTTGAACATGAATGTTTTAATATAAATACTCAGTAATTTGTGATTATTTACGAAAATCGCTAAATAAAATTATGGTTGTTACAATTCAAGTTCAATAGTAAATGTTTATAACATATGTTGCTATAATGCAGGTTTAGAAAAATGAGTCCCTCGTGCGTCGTTGTCTTAGAAGAGCCATCCTCCTTAAAACTTGTATGTACAAAGCTTAGATTAAAATATATATAACTTGTATTACTGAATATGTATAACCTAAATTTAACAGCAGGTGCTGCCAATTGATTTTGTTAAGAACGTATATGGAGATTATTGGCAAAGGACAAAAATAATGATAAATCATGAAAGTCGTAGAAGTTGGCCAGTTTCTTTGAGAAGTGTAAGTGGGGAATGCGTTATCACTGATGGATGGAGTAATGTGGTAAGGGATCTTGAATTGACAAAAAGGACGTTATTGCGGTTAAGGATAACCGAAGACAAAAATATGGAAATCAATTTCTTCATCGAAAACATATGTGGTGAATCTTTTGTCACAGTAAACCGTTACAACGTTTTAAAGATAACAGTAAGTATAATATTGTATCTGAATGAATATTTATTCTGAATGAATAATTATGTTTTTACAAAAGTTTGTCCAAAATTATTTAATGATCTTGGAATAGAAGAAGATGATTTACTGTTGTTGATGAAGACGGACACCGACAAATTTGAGTTAAACATTTATCGTAGAGGAGTTGAGTTAGTTTTGAACAACAAAGAAGAAAGTGATGATGACTCTCTGCTGGAAATACCTAAAGACACATATTACAAAAACGTCAACTTTGTAAGTATTTTATAATAAACTATAACGCTTTAATACAAAATACGAATTACTTACGTATCTTATTGTATGACAGGATTTGTATGAAGATGATGACTCAACAGATCTGTTTATGTCTGAGGTACTAACCTTACATTTATATAGATTAAAATACATTACAATAAGATTTTCTGATTTTATTAACTATCATGAACAGATGAATGAAAGTCGTAACAAAGAGGAGGTGCATAAGAACATTGGTGGAAAACAAATGTCGAACGTGGGAACAAAGAGTCTGATGAGAGAAGAGATCAACCAACCAACAAAAGAAGATGTAATTATTCGAAACATAATAATACATGAGTAGTAATTTTAATATGTTTAGCCATATTTATTTATTCATTGTTGGTTATTGTTATCTAAAGTTAGTCATTGTGTTAACAGGTTAAGAAGAAAGGAAAACAGATTGAGTCATATTGTAATGCAGACGACAGTAAGGAGCTGATATGCGGAACATAAATGGAAATGCAAAACGTGTCAAAAGTTGGACAAAGAACACTCAGCCGGTTGGTACGTATAGCATAATTTAACAACATTTATTGATGAATATTTGATAGTAATAAAGATATATAATAGATATAGTATTTTAAATATAACGTGTTTCTGTAATAATAAGGAAAAAGACATTAGAAAGAGATCTGGTAGTGCATTGAAGATATTGGATGTTGCACCAAAGCGTGTTGCAAGGACGAATTATGTTGAGAAAACTGATAATTATGAATTTACAATGAAGGGAGAAAACCGCCTGGTATGCTTTTTTTCCAATACTAAAGCCTAAACAGTAGTACTATAAGATTCATAAGGCTGGTTTAATTGTTAATTATGGTATTCATGCAGAGAATGAATAATCCTTGACGAATAAGGTATATTAATTAAACGTTAACAATGTCTGAAAATTTTAAAATACTTATCAAATATAAAAAACATCAAAATATATACAGATGACCATCCTTCAAAGTTTGTGCTATTTAGTATCCGAACAGGCCTGGAGAAGCAACACATACAAACAACTAAATAAGGAATCATCTAAAACATATTACAACAAAATTTTAACTATTTCTTATGTTCAATTGCAGCTTCACTTACGTATCAATGGGGCATAGTAGCATATATCCATCTCCTTGTGAACTTCTAAAAAAATCTTCTGATAACGCATTCCAATGGAAAACTATTTACGGGATCAACCTATCCATGAGCTTTTATATTTTGAAGAAATTGAAAATAAGAAACCAGTGAATAAATCGTCCGAGAATTTCACATTTTGTCACCTAAAATCATATCTCAAAACATTCTTTGATGCGGCTTCTCATATAAATAACACAAAACACCGAGGCAAAAGAATAAAATAAGCACTTAGTATATACTCTTAGTTGATACTATCTAAAATATTACTTTCCCTACCCTATTAATTTTACCTCTTATCTAATATAAAAGAAAGGGTTATCTACTCGTCTTCATTTTCCAACACTTGTTCACCAATCATCCTATACCCCAGCTAACACACGCATGTGTACTTAAATGCTTTAAAAATAAGTAGAAAAAAAGTTTACTGATCTCAAGAGAACGGTTTTGTTTGACCCATGAGGCGAGCCCTTCACCGACACGTGGATTTTGGATTGGGAATTCACCTCCAAGAAAGTTTTCATTAAGTGCATAAGGTGTAACCCAAAGATTATGTTTCAGAAATTCAGCTCTTACATAAAAGACAATAAGCTCTTAATATAATACCATAGAACTAACAATTCTCTATCATGTATGGTAGTTTAATTGAAAAAACCTAACAATTGAAAATATTAAAAAGAAACTCACCAAAAACATAGAAATACGTATGGGATGCGGATAACTGAGGCGATCCCGAATTTGGGTGACATATACCTTAAATAAACGTGTTAAGCTCATATCTGTAGCACTAACGTAATAACTTCTACTTAAAGAAAAACTTGTGTATATTAACAATATACTTGAAACCGACCGATACATGAAGTCCACAACCCTGTACTTTATTTGAAACACTATTTATAAATTTAAGATTAGAAAAGGAACATGTCAAGTAAAGAAATTGCTCAACTATGTGTGGTCTGTAAGGGGACTATTTAAGGGAAAATCTGGAAATTGTAGTGAACTTTATGTGACAATAGAAGCACCAAACAAATGAAGATTTTTTTCATGATTCACAATTACCTTTTTAACCTTCATCACCACAGCGTCTACTTGACTTTTATTGTTGCAGAATACAAATCAACTCATGCAGAATACAAATCAACCAACTCAACAACTCCATTATGTGAACCGCAGCCAAAAGCAAGATGAAGGTAAATTAAATATTCTACTAATAAAAAGAAGATAAGTTTTCATATATTGAGAACTGTCTTTATGAAAACACCCACTAAATGTATTATGTTTCACCTAAAATAATTGGACAATATGGCATGCAAAGAAGACACCAATAGTTACTAAAAGTGGCAATTTCAACCCATGTATCTGAAAACGGGTCAATTCATGTTGTATTTTATTGATACAGGGCCGAATGTAACATGTCAAGTAAAGAAATTGTTCAACTATGTGTGGTCTGTAAGGGGACTATGTAAGGGAAAATCTGGAAATTGTAGTGAACTTTATGTGACAATAGAAGCACCAAACAAATGAAGATTTTTTCATGATTCACAATTACCTTTTTAACCTTCATCACCACAGCGTCTACTTGACTTTTATTGTTGCAGAATACAAATCAACTCATGCAGAATACAAATCAACCAACTCAACAACTCCATTATGTGAACCGCAGTCAAAAGCAAGATGAAGGTAAATTAAATATTCTACTAATAAAAAGAAGATAAGTTTTCATATATTGAGAACTGTCTTTATGAAAACACCCACTAAATGTATTATGTTTCACCTAAAACAATTGGACAATATGGCATGCAAAGAAGACACCAATAGTTAATAAAAGTGGCAATTTCAACCCATGTATCTGAAAACGGGTCAATTCATGTTGTATTTTATTGATACAGGGCCGAATGTAGAAGATTTGCTAAAACGGAACGGGTTAAACAGGAAAAAAGCCACCCGAGATGTAATGAAATGCTTAAAATATACGAAAAATATTTTATCTAAAGGAAATTATCTTATTATTTTAAGAAAAAAAGGGTTTTGTAATCATATTCAATATATTAATTATTTACAAAAATACAAAAAGAAATGTTGAAAGACAGTTGTTTCCCCTAACTCGGACCGTCACATGAAGTTTTGACCCATTTACCAACCAACCGGTTTTGCCATGTTTAATTTGCATATAAAAGGAAAAGAAGACTGGATCAGAAAAAAGGTATATGAATATGCTTTACGTGAAGCTTCTTGCCTTTTATGTTCTCTTTACACTGCAACTTGATCATCAAGTTTTAATACTCGTGTAACACATTACTCTTGAACTTTTCAAAATGAACATTGATGAAAAATTTACACACCCGAGTCATCCTTCTTTGTGGCTAAGCTTTTCTTTGATTCTTGTGTTTTGACGTTAATAATTATTACATACTCATATGCAAAAGACCACATCAAGCAACTCTTGTGGTGGGATTTTAGTTTTAACCATGAACTTGAATCACCTATTAGTTACTTCCATAGCCACTCGAACCTGATGCAACAATTCCTCAACATCATAAAAAATTAAAATCAAGAGCTCTTTTGATTACAGAAAAAAAAACCTCTTCTTTTAAACTACAGGCTGTAAATGCAATCTTTGACTTCCTTGAGGCTTCCATTACTGACGTTACATTTTGTGTCTGTAAAGTATATAAGTTAGAAAACAAAAAGCCTGTAAACATGAAGTTTTCATTAATTTATTAAGGGGTGGCAATTTTGACCCATTTACTGGAAATATGTTCATTTGGTATTTTATACTATATAAAATGGTTGCCTAAAGTGTATTTGTAAAAACATGGACAATAAGTGATGATGGGTCGACCCAACCCAATTTTGGCCCGTAAGCCCAACTGACCGACCTATTCTGCACCTCTAACTATTGACTATCAAGAGTACACTTAGAAAGTTAAGAATCTGTGTAAAGTTGGGTTTGTTTTTAGTAGCAATAACATGCTTCCCAACCACTTGATTAACACCCTTAACTAATGTCGCCTTGTCAGCAGCTGCCAGGTTGTTCAAGTTATCAAGATCAGGAAGCAGAGGAATGAGACTCGCCTATCAAAAACAATATTGAATAATCATGATAAGATATCGGATCATGTGACATTTACTAATCAGAAGCTGGTGCTTGAAGTTGTAAATGTCACTTTTAATGGTGTTGCGTGTGTGGCAAATTATAATTAATATAAAAGACCTACCAGTAGTACCAATGTGAAGAGACGTTTGCAACTCGTTAACGTCTTTGCAAGCGGTTGTGTGTAAAGAATAAATAACTTTCATGTAAGCAACCTCCAGGCACTCCAGCGATCTTTAGGCGAATTTCCAGCCAGATTTCAGTCAAATTCCAGCAACATTCCAGCAAAATCCTGAATACCTCGACAATGTTTTTCAAATTCCACGCAAACTTGTGAGCCTACAAATTTATCAAAAATGAACGGGTCATTTCAGAAGATATAAAAATTTATCAAAAATGATATAATTAAAATTTATGTTTTATGAGCCTACACATGTAGAAAGGGCTGGACTCGGTTCTACTTGTAACAAAATCTGGCACGAACTTGGGATAATAGAAGCGGTTGTTATGAATATCAAAACAGGTCTTATCGAATCAATCGAAAAGAAATCAGGCCCAAACAGGTTATCACACTAACATATAAACCTTCGTTTCTAAAACTTCAATATAATTTTTAAAAGAAATGACTTTTGAAGTTGTATGATTCAAAAAAGTGACTCATAGTTTTGTTTAACCATATGATCCGTTCCGCTTTTAGCTAAACTTTTGAATTTAACAAATCCGACCTGTTTGACCAAGTTACACAACCCAAAACCAAACTTAATAAGTAAACGGGTCAAAACCGCCACCTCTTAACATGGCAAATTATCGTTATGGAGCCATAGTGCTTTGGAAATAAAAATGCTCGGGTAACAGGTCAGTTAGAGACACTGCTTAACTTATTCAGTTATGGAGCCATTGTAACCAGCTTTCAGCAGCGAGTCAGTGGCTTCCGTCTTTTTCCAACATGGAAACCCATATATAAAAATCATGTGATGGTAATTCTTTGTTTTTGAAGTTGCAAGTTGACTTGTCAAAAGGTGGGGACAACGTGCCGAAACAAATTCAGGTTAAAACATGTAATTTAAAAGCAAAACCATACCAGTATGGAATGTTTTAGCTAATGAATTGAATTTACCAATATAAGTCAGAAAGAATTACCATATTAAATGATAATCATTCCTCTCCAAGAAAAGATGTTGTCTTCCACCGAAACGTTGATATCCCAGACTTGCCACTCATCTATAACCATATCATAATAACATGATCACATATGAATGATTTAAAATTAAATTAAAAAAAAAACTATAAATAATCAAATAAAAAGAAAGAAAGAAAGAAAGAAGCAACTCTTGTGAATGGGGCGATTCAGATTACTATCGTCTATGGGTTAATTAAGCGAACCAAACAGAAAGAAATCAAATGGTAATTATCAAACTTTAGACACATATTAGTTAAAAAATTAGTTTATTAATCAAATTGAGTTTGCCTGAAGAACCGTTAACATTTCTTTTGACCATCGTATGGAGTAAATGTTTTCAATTTGATTAAAAATACTATTTTTTAATTAACTCATATCTCAAGTTTTATTAAAGCTCATGTGATTGCTTTTTAAACTATGTAAGAAAGTTGATACTATTATATTTCAATGACTTGGTAATCTATAGGTGTCATTTTTACTTTTTAGCTAATTATTACATGAGTGACTTGTTATAAAAATGAATACGGCACAATTTGATGTATGTTTTATGAATCGGCAAGTGATAGAAAACTTAAATAAGTCAAATGTATGATGCTTTTATTGAACAAACAAATGAAAACTATTGCTTGCATGGCTAATAACTTAGGATATAAATATATATAAAGGGTAGTTTAAAAGATTTACAGATGTTAATAAATAATAGATGTTAATAAATAATGTTGGTTTATTTCTAATTGATTTTTTTGTTTTCTTCAACAATACAGGGTACCTCGTTTTCTAAGTTTCTTTTATTCAGGCAGTCCAGTCCATGCATTAAACTCAGACAAATTTGCATTTACTATGCTCCATAATCGCTCTTCTTCAAGAGATCATGTAGCTATGACTGCCATGAAAAGTAAAGGAAGTTAAAAAGGCACATATTTTTCTCACAAACAATATAAAGTTAAATACAACATGTTTTGACCCATTAATAAACCAAACGTTTTGCCCGAAACACACTCAACCCATTACTAAAGATCTTTTTTGCCAGAACTTGATTCGACCCGTTACTAAAAACATTCTTTATAACCCGAACCTGATTCTACGCATTACTAAAGACCACCTTTTGGCCTGAATCTGATTAGACAGATTACTAAAAGCAACCGTTTTTGCCCGAACTTTGTTCGACCCCATATTAAAAACAACTTTTTTGGCCGAAGCTGATTCAAACATTACCAAAAGCAACCCTGTTTGCCCGAACTTGATTTGACCCAATAATACAAACAACTATTTTGGCCGAAGCTGATTCGAACATTACTAAAAAAACCAACCGAAAACGTAAAATGTCAGTACTGAAAATCGAGTCGGTTCGTGAAATTCAGAAATCTACACTTGAGCAATAGTTACCGTCATCGACCTAAGTGAAGAACTATGAAAAGTGAGCAATAGTTACCATCATGATTGTTTACTTTGTTTGGTATCACTACATTTAACTTGGATAATAATATAGATCTAAACATGCTGGATAATAATATAGATCTGAACATCCTGGAAACCATCATACCAAATCTATACCTGAGTATGTTATGATAAGTACAAAAAGTGAAGAACCATGATGGTAACTATTGCTCACTTTTCATAGTTCTTCACTTAAGCCGATGATGGTAACTATTGCTCAAGTATAGATTTCCGAATTTCACGAACCGACTAAATTTTCGGTACCGGCATTTTACATTTTTGGTACCGGTATTTACTGGGTTTTACCTTCAAACACCGGTACCGAACCGTACCATACCGGGTATTTTAGGTACCGAGCTCATCCCTAATCCCAAGTAATTAATAACAAATAAAATTTTATTACATAAGAATCTAGTAAATATACCTGAATAAAGCCATCGTGTTCAACCTTCGTAAGATTCTCTAGAGCATTCTCCACTTTAACTTTATGTTCTCTCTCATGAAGCCATCTGGAAATAACCCTTTGTAAATCAAGCCCCACTTTCTTTATTTCCTCTCTTAATTTTCGAATTACCTTTGCCGATCTTATCTATACATAACCAGATTAAAATTCATTAAAAGAGTATAAATCCAAAACTCGTTAGAAAAGTAATGGGAAAATGTATACATAAAATCCCAAAGTTTTCCTTGGTGCCACCCAACTATTTTGGTGGTGCGGTTAAAAAAACCAATTTTCCATCATATTTGTCGGAATAAACATAAGTAAAACCAAATTTACGGGTCTTTTTGCATTGCACTCCAACAGTTTGTATAGAATTGTAAGTTTTTTGCAAATTATGTAGTGGCTTTTCTCGACAACTAAAATATTGATGACAAAACGAATGATAAGATTAAATAGACGAAAGTAAAAAAAAGTATGAACAAACCATGATCTCATGCAATGAACAAATTACAATAATAATATTAGCAATAATAATGATAACGATTTAAGATGGGAGTATTTAAATTCATTTTAAAAGTTTAAGATTTCAACATCTGAATCAAATGGAGTGATGATAACAGATTAAAAAAACAAACCTTAGAAGTAGAGCTTGATAGCATGGAGAGAATGCTGATGCATACAGAGCTCACAGTAATAGCAGGGGACCACGAATCATACAATATATATACACCAGTAGCCAAACACCATATATCTGACTTTAATCTTGATTGCAGCTTCATTTGACCATCGTCTAGCTTTAAAAATAAAAAATACCCATGAGAATATGAACAAAATTAGTTGTTTTTATTTGGTTCCGTTTATACCAACTTCAGCCAAAAACATGTGTATTTTCGGGTTCGGTACCGAGCTCATGCCTAACCCAAATTGATCCATTTTTACGGTACCGACCACTTTCGGTACCGATACTAAGTCGAACCAACACCAGCCCCATCAACTGTTGTAATCGCAGTAATGCTTTAATATTTAGTGACAACTAAAATTAAGAAAATAACAAATCATATAACTTTATTATTAAATAGACACCAATATGTAATAAAGTTGTGGTCTTTCACCTGGGCTCAAGCAAAGATACAGCCAAAAAAGTTGAAGCAGCTCTATCCCACCTTCTAAAGCATTGAATTGTTCATTTCCTTGGATTGATTCTCTAAACTCCCTGCATTCAAACTAAAGTTGAAAAATGTTCAGCAACAATGTTAATATATCGGACTCTTGTGAAATAAGTACATATCCTGGTTGGGGTCTAGTAAGCTGTGAGAGATTGAACACCAAGCTTATAACTAAGTTGTGAAATTAGTGGTGATTCATACGGAGATGCTTCAATTTTGTATTATAAAAATAATAATTGTTAGCAATGGGAGAAGACATTGTACTTTTCATGCTCAACATTAAGTAAAAAAAAAAGTTTCACATTTAAACAAAAGGCTGCAAGTTAAATTACAAATAAAATATAAACTTTAAAATATGAACAATTTAGCAAATTCTTGTTGCCCAAATCAACCCATTCTTTAAAAAATGGGTCATGTTGCCACCGTAAGATTTTAGTATCTGTCAAACAATGAAAAAGAAGAAAAAACGTTCTCACCCAGAAAGTAGTTGTTCCAGCTATCTCTACAGCAGTGTCACCAGCATTAGCAAACCTGTTCACCAGTTATAACAAAACATACATAAACTCACAAAAGAATATACTGAACTCCGAAGGATTTTTTGTTAGAGAGTGTGTAAACTAATAAAACCTAAATCTACATCAAAACTTTTTAGGCGAATTGAAGCTAATATAACTAACAGACAACAAAACTGAAGACAAACTAAATCAAAGTTGTTACAAAACAACAAAGTACTAAAAGAAATTAAAACATTACCTAGCTTACACCTGCAACCAAAGCAAGAAACAAAAACAAACAACAACAATGTATTAAAGCAGCTCCTAATAATAAAATAAAAGAAGGAAAAAGTGTTACCTAATCGAAGGTAAATGGATGACCAGAAAACCTACCCTACCGGAAGCTAAAACGTCATCGTCGCTAACCCTGTTAACAAAGCCAGAGACACAAAAAAAATAACCAGAGATAAGTAGATAACAAAATGAAAAAGGGAAAGAGTGTTATTAAACAACCAAAGGTAAATCGTCGATCGCCGTCAACACTCAGCGCCGCCATCACCATCGTTGATTTAGGGTTCAGCGACGTCAACACTCAGCGCCGCCATCACCATCGTTGATTACTGCCTTCACACATACGGAAGACTTCGTTGCCATCGTTGGGTTCCAGAAATCAGATTCAAGAAAAACGAAATTAGATTCAAAAAAATAAAAACATCAAATTCAAGATTCAGGAAGGAAACATGCCTGGACGCCATGGCGTTTACATCAAGACTGATGCTCATCTTCATCTTCGAATTGAGAGGGCAGATCAGCAAAGAAGAACGAAGAATACGATGAAGTTGTCGGCTAGGGTTTAGAGGGAATAGGAAAGAAAGTGGTATGAATTACTGGGTAGTGCCTTTTATATAGATCCAATTGAAAAACCCGACCCAAATGCATTCGGATCCCGCCACTTTTTTTGTTAAAATCGTGAATGTAGAAGCATTTGTGAATTCCCTCCTAAACTCATCATAAAAAGTTGCCACATCAGCAAAAATGGCCAAAATCAAATGCCACCTAGCCCAAATCCATCTCATTTATATATATATATATATATATATATATATATATATATATATAGATATAGATAATAAATGAGATGATTTAGGCCATTTGGCTTTGAATGGTGGAGCCATTTTGCTTATATGGCATCCATTGGTTTAGTGGAGGTTGATTTTGGGAGGGAATTCATGTAATTTCTTTGTAAACAAACTTGAATTGTCAAAACACAAACCAAAAAAGATGAGGTATGCGGGACCCGTTTATTATCGGGTCGGATGTATGGGTTTTCCAAATTTGAAAATGGATCCCTTATATTTTTTTGAGCGCTTTCTTCCTCCGCATAATTCCATATTTTCACAAACCCTAAATCTGAAGCTCTTTGTAAACCCTAACATAGTTCATCGCTGCTTTCGTTCTTCTCCATCTCTGTGTTTTCTCTTATCCGTTGAAGCCGCTTATTCGATTCTTTGAGGTATGTTAATCCCCTACGCATTTCATCTTTCAATTTACCTTTCTTTGCAAACCCTAACCAAACCTCTGTATCATCATCTTCTTCAGACAAATCAATCCTATTAATCCAGTCAAAGGATGTTTCTTTGTTTTTAGTTTTATTGTTTTTGATTCCTGTGTTTTATGATTCTAATCATGTTAATCATTTTTTTTCTTTTTCTTCTCATAAACCCTACAGACTGATTCTATACGAACTTTTGCTTTGTTCTTCGGCGATTCATCCATTGTTATGACAGGTATGTTATTTGTTTTTGATGTTTGTAGTTTTATGTTTTTTTATGTTGTACATATTTGATTATTTTTTTTAATTCCAAAAGCCCTACATTCTAATATTGTTCATTCAATAATTTTTTGACAACTCTTCATCAATCTGAAGAACAGGTATGTTTTTATGTTTTCTTCGTTTTATCATCCTTTTTAAAGTAATCAATGGTTTAATTTTGTTGGTGTTGCTTATTCAATCATGTTATTTATTCGATAACATCAAATTTGAGTTTCCTTTGTCCGTAGTCCTCCATTCATTGAAAGTACTAACCCTAACTTTTCTTTTTATATATTCTCATTTAATTTATCTTTTGCATTTGATTTTCTGTTGTTAAATATTTTTTTTCTTGGGTCCTTACATTTAAGTCATACAACTAATTCTAAAGTATGTTGTTGAATTGTTGATTATAGGAGACGATTGTTACAGAGGAGGGCTGAGGCGAAAGTTAGGGTTCTGACGGGTGTGTCTATGGCGGCTTAGCGGCCGCGGCATCGCCAATCGGTGGCTTGGTGGTATGTTTTGGTACTTTAATTTTGTGTATGGGTTTTGTTTTGGTATTGTTTTTGGACTTTAGTTTTGTGGGTGGTTGGTTTAAGTTGAGGGTTGCTGGGTTGAGGATTATGGTGGTATATGTATGATTTTGGGATTAATAGTTAGTCTTCCTTTTTTTTGGTTGATTAATTGTTAAAACACTATTCAAATTCTATTTGTTGTGCAAGAATCGGGGTCTGCTATGATGTTATTCTAGGTCACAACCTCTTTAGACCTGCATGTCACTTCCTAATCTTACACCAAAATAATGTGAACCACTATGCTTCATTCATTTTCGTCATTGTCATTGTCATTTCTTTTTCTTTCTTTCTCAAGTCTATCCAACCCAATATTAATTAAAGGCCTTCATGGGTTTTTATAGCCATTTCTCTATAACTGTTTTCTCTCCAATCTTGCCAGCACTTGCAACTTTTATAAGCCATGTTTTATAATATTTCAAGCTATGTTGTCAAAGGCATGCCCCTAAAGGCCTTCATGGGTTTTTTATAGCCATTTCTCTATAACAGTTTGGTATATGTTTGTTTAAAATTTTTGTGGTAACTTGCAGATTACGTTTTCAAACATCATTGCTTCGTTGATATCAGAGGTGGAACCGCCAAGTTCGAGTTGACGTGCGTAAAAGGATAACTGACACTGGGCTATCAGACCAGCACCTGAGAAGGTAAATAACTTATTAATTATATTAATAAAATAAAATGATTCTTTATTCAATAATTTGTTTGGTTATCATTATAAACAGGTCAAGCCATTGTGGTTTCTAAACAAGTTGACCAGCAGTGGCGGCCCAGGAATTATTTGCTGGGGGTGCGGATGAGTGGCTCAAGCATATTTTCAAGGGGTGCGGTCGGGTTTTTTGCCTAAAATATACACTAATTTTTTTTTCCAAGGGGTGCACCCACCCACCTTGGGCATAACCTAGGTCCGCCCCTGTTGACTGGATTTCGAAAAGTGTCTATAGATATTGTAAACATGTATGTTCCCAAATTTTAGTGTCTAATGATATTATTTTATTTGAGATAATGATTTAGTATTTTTGTTAAAATTCACACTTTATGTCAATAATTTTACGAACTTTTTTTTGTAATATCAACCACAAATTTCCACCACAAGAATCAGAATATTGAGTCTCGCAATTATTGTAACATGTTTGTTTATAATTGTCACTAATGTGATTCATATTTCAGATGTGAAGACTGCTTACGTAATTCCTCTTTCAATTTCGGAATTCAGTTACTGATGATTTGAGTGATTTAAAACTTCAGTCACAAAATAGGTGTTCATGTAAATGGTGTTCGATTAATTAATGCTTATCGGCTTGCTTCTTTTTATGTTTTTAGTTTGTTTCATGTTAAAGTAAGATATGACTTTTATAATGTTTATGTGATTAAAATTAGTTTTGGTGATAACTACTGAAGGTAGATGGATCCAAGTTTTGCCACGGTTTTAGTCTACCCAAAATCCTTTTATTTGGTGAGTTTTCAAGGTACATCATTAGCTTTCTTAATGTCCTTATATGCTTTCGAGGTTAAAAAGTGGGGTTTAGACATCCTAAACTGTGATCTCAAAGTCATATGCTATTTAGACATTCATTTTTGTTGTTTTACACGAAGAATCAAGCTCAATCTTCTTTCGATCTGGTAGGTTTTCAACTTGATTTATGTTGGTTTTTTATTCAGCTGTGTGGTTGAAGTTGCGTAGGTGATATATGTTGCCCTAAAAGTTGATGACTTTATTTCACAATTACTGATTATCCCTTATTTTGTAACAATGATTTCTTGCATAGTCTCGATGCTATGTTATATGTTGGTGGAATCATAGAGGACCACTGAGAATCTACCACAAAGTTTGCAATTATGGTTGGTTCATAAGTTAATACAACAGGTAAATGATTTTGCTAAATGACTTCAAGAAACTATTTGTTTTTTTCCATACTTATAGCCTTATTTTTCGGTATTATAAATTTGTTAGTATAACTTTTGATGCTTGCTTCCGTAGCCTTGCAACGGAGACGAAAGATTGTTTATATGTCAATCCGTATGCCTTATTACACTTTTTACCAAAAAAATTATTTTTACGGGAACTTAAACCTTACGGTATATATTATTACTAGGTTTTTACCCGGGATTGCTTCCTGGGCTCGAGAAACTTAGTTATATTAATTACTATTTGTTATTAATTACTATTTGTTATTAATACGACCACAATATATTAAAATTAAATTTTTACTAAAAAAAATTAGTACAGGCAAAGGTATATTCCAATGAAATATCATTATGGCTCCTCTTCTCTCTCATGGCTTGGTTCATGTCACTGAAACCAAAAACACTTTCCATGCTAAAGGCAAAGGCATATTCCAATGAAATATCATTATTGATATTTTCAATAAAATAACAATGTCAAAAGTTAATTTGAATAAACTGCTTTAGTCATTTAGTTAGAAGATGGACCATTACCAATATGTACTACCGTCAAGGGATCTTAAACCCCGCCAGAGTCCATGGAGCCATAGACGAACATACAATCGTGTAGCATATCGTCCTAAATCTGGAAAACAAATGAATGAGAAAAAAATTATTTAAAAAGAAACTAAATTATTCATGATTTGTTACTAATACAACCACATTACATCAACCTTCTCATTTGATTCAACAACAATGTCTTCAAATCACCAGATTAGATCATGAACTCATATTAGAGGACAAACAAAAGTACAACAATACCATATGAATAATATCATTTCCACTTTTACTTCAATGCACTTACATGATAGGGTGATTTGGGATTTTGTAAAAATCTTTGTTTTTGTACTTCTTTATAAAATCAGATGTTGACAAATAGTCAAACAGATGTTGAGCTTAAACAGATGTTTGGTTTAAGGTCAAACATCTGTTTATGGCCAAACATCTGTTTAAGGTCAAACGTCTATTTAAGTCCAAATATCTGATATAGAAGGCGAAACATCTGTTTAAGGCAAAACATATGTTTAAGGTCAAACATCTGTTTAAGGTCAAACAACTGTTTAAGTCCAAACAACTGATATAAAAGGCCAAACATCTGTTAAAGGCCAAACATCTGTTTAAGCCTTAACAGATGTTTAACTTACTAAGATCTACTATCTTCTCACACTGTTTTCCTCTTAAAAAGACTGTCCAACCTAACATGGGTTTCCATTAACTATTGACCAAAAGGCAAACAGATGTTCAAACCACTGTTTGCTAATGAACTTTTTTACAAAATTAGATAGAATTAAAGAAAATGAAACAATGACTTAAAGAACTATAATTTAACACATAATCTAATTGGGCAAATATAAAACATAAAGTGCTAATAACAGTGTTTTTATCATCTTAGCCATACATAGCAACAAATCATCAAGTTAATAATTTAAAAAAAAAAAACATACAACATAACCATCAAAAAATTCATAGTTATAGTATCTGATATCAGAACAGACTTAAATGTGTTTGTTAAACTGATGTAACTTGATTTAATACAATCTTCTGTTGCGAAGACATGTATGTGAAGTGCAACATATCACCAAACCTCAAGTTATTGTCAGTCATAAACTTTCGCCAACCGTCCAACGCATAACGTGGGTTCAATTCATTTAACTCCGACTTAACATCATAAACCTCCACAACTCCAACCATGTTTTGAACTTTCAAAGGATGAAGATCAAGAGAAAGACCTGCTCGTCTGGCAACTTCAGCAGGAAGACGCTACATGTATTGTGTGGAAAAAAATAATAGTCAGACAAATAAACATAAATCATTAGTTTGTTATAAAAAATGGTATACCAGCCTATAGTCTCCTTTGCGATCAAAATGAAAGAACTCAGGGTCGAGAGGATGTCCAAAATGTTTTTTTGCAGTCTTTGCAATCTTATTTCTACAGTTAAGCTTTTTCTGAACGTTGGCGGCTCTCTTCCCCTTGATGAAAAAGTAAACATATACATGTGAATTAAAGGAATGTTGAATATATGCACAAAAAAAAAAAAAACAGTTTATATAACATATACTAATTAACTGGCAAGTATAGATACCTTAACTTTATGAACAGAAGAAGAACATCCAATATGATCACTTGTGTCGACAGGTAAGACATCATTTCCCTTAGTCCTATTCTTGACCATCTCCTTTCTCTCAGAAGTAACTTTATCTTTCTTCTTAACCTGTTGTCATAGAGTAACTTTAATAACAATAGTAATATAACAATCTTTAAGATGGAAAACTTACATCTTGGGTTTCGTTCAATCGTGAAGACAAGCGTCTCTTCGACGTGCATTCGGCATTGATTGGTAAGTTCTTGTAAATAATACATTATTGGATAAATATAACATCAGTAAACAGCATTACTAATAGTTGTAAAAACATTAAATTCTTATATGTGTTAAATTAAAAATAAATAATTTTAATAATTTAGCAAGTACCTGAGTAACAGTTGTACCTTCACCTAGAGACACAACTTCTTCATCCTCATAGATGTCCTGGTCAACATTAATGAAATAATTAATATAATGCTAAAAAATTAAAACTTTTATTGCTAATGATAAATACTTACGTACCTTGAATGCATTATCAACATAATCAGCCTTCGATATCTCAAGTACACTATCATCATCAGATTCAGGTTTCTTCAAAAAGCAAATCTCAGTCTCATCTCTATAAACTACTACCTCAAAAACAACATCATCAATTCTGCTAAACACAAGCAAATTATCCTCCAGTATCCCAACATCGTTGCACATTTCCGGCCATCCTCTAGAAAATACAAAGTTGGTATCAACCTTAGATGCCTCAACATTCCAGTAGGAACCCTTATAACAGATTTGAAATTTGCCACTTGGTGGGTTGTTTACGTAAAATTGTTTAATGAAGCAGTCTTCAATTACCTGCATAAAATTAAAAATAATGAATACTATACGTGAAGTATGTATCTTATGAGAATAAGTGTTAACACGTTAAAGATGCAAAAGAATTGAAGTTAAGATCAATACTCATACCGTAAAACCAAATCTTGCATAACGATTAAAGGTGAAATAAGATTCCCCACACATGCCATTAACATAACATGAAAGTTCAAGTCCAAAATCACCTAACGGTTTGAAAACCAACAAAGTATCCCTCGGCAAATTGAGATCTTTAACAACATTGTCCCAACCGTCAGTTATTATCGGTGTTGAATTTTCTGTTCTTACCCTTACAACCCATTTTCTACCAGACTCATGATATATTCGCAACCTATTTTTTTGCCAACAATCTCCCCACTTTTGATTAGCAAAGAATATAGGTACATCCTGTATATAATTTTTAGAAAGTGTAAGAAAATATAAACCATAAGAACTGTTAAATATATATCTCAATAAAAATAAATAATGTATGTAAAAACATGTCAAACCAGTTTCAAATATTCTGGGTTATCAAGAAACTTAACAAATGTAGTATACATTATAAAACCTGAATCAGTAAAGATGTTAAAAGATTGTAATTAAAAAGTTGGCTTCGAAAATGAACATTAAGTTTTTGTATAATCAGAGTATTTAGTGAAATTAATCATAGAAACAGAGTATTAGTTAAAAATTTTCTGCAAATAATAATTATTTTAACATGTTCTCAACAAATGATTCAAACACATAAGTAAACCCTTCTTGAATGTATAGCAATAAACATTTAAAATCGTATTAGTAGCAAGATAGGATTTAAATTAAGATCGATTAAACAATATAAAGTTCATTACAATAGAAATGTACATACCAGTTGCTGAAGAAAAAATAATAAAACCTCAGGTGATTGAAGTGTAGAAGACGGAGGATGAGAAAATTGAAACCCTAGAAAATGACTGGGAAGAAGAGATTTTTGAAAGAAGAGATTATATATGTTTGATGTGTAATGATGATGAAGAAATAATGACGGTTGTGTTTTTCTCTTCCCATATTTTCAACTGATGAACAATATTTACACATACACCCCTTATTGAATTTATTATTTACATTTATTTTGAGATACAAGAGTAAAGTAGATGATTAGTTGAATTGATTTGGTATTCAAATTAACAAAGAAAAATAATTTTTCTTATAGCAAAACCATTAACATATCATATACTTTCAATGCTTTAAATCATGTATTAATCATAATTAGGTTATAACATAAGTAAGTTTCATGACCTCGAGAAGCAATGCCAGGTGAAAATCTAGTTTTATCTATTATAAGTACCTTTTAACATAAGTAGTTTGACTTTGGTCAAACAGACTTTGGAGTTTGGTCAAACAGCGTTTTAACATTGCTGAAACAGTGTTTTATCTGTTATAAGTTGCTTTTAACAAAAGTAGTTTGACTTTGGTCAAACATACTTTGGTCAAACAGCGTTTTAACATTGCTCAAACAGTGTTTTATCTATTATAATTAGCTTTTAACATAAGTAGCTTGACATTGGTCAAACAGTGTTTTAACATTGCTCACAATGATTACAAGCTAGTAAAAACTTCTTTGTAAACAACATTAGAAGTCTTATTTGTTGGTTTTCCATCAGCGTCGAATATTAGTAATTTAACGCCTTCTCTGGTCTTGACCCTTGATAATGCAACATACAACTGACCATGAGTGAAGACAGGATCTTTCAAATAAAGACCAACCTTTGATAACGATTGTCCTTGACTCTTGTTAATTGTCATAGCAAAACAAACTGATAACGGAAATTGTCTTCGTTGAAATTGAAAATGTATTTTTTTGTCAGACGGGATCATATTAATCCTTGGAATAAAAACTCTCGTGCCAATGTTCCCACAAGATATAACTTCAGCTTCTATAACTGGTTTACCAAGAAAAGTAATTTGAAGCCTTGTACCATTACATAACCCTTTATGTTGATCAATGTTTCGAAGAAGCATCACAGGAACACCAACTTTAAGAACTAATCTGTGATTAGGCAAGCCAGAAATCTTAAGAGCATTCAAAGTTTCTGTTGAGTATAAGCTTTCTTGAAAAGAATCAAGAATTTGTTCAGTTTGACATATACTATCAGAACTCAGATACTCTTTTGCATCACCAGGAAATAACGAAAGCAATCGATCATTAATTTCATGAACTACCTCATTTTTGGGTGCTAGAATTGCTCGCTCAGAAAAAAATCCAGGAATCCTAAATTGTTCAATAATTGAAGGATATACAAAGTCAATTAAACTTTGTATCGGGTCACAAATATCGGTGATTAGTAAATCATCTGGTATCTCTATAATGGCGTCACCATCATTATCATCTCCAACGTTTCCTTCACCAATATCAATAAGCCATTTTGCAAATTCTCTTATAGACTTCATATTCGAACTTTCAGCTCCAATAGTTAGACGCATGTTTTTAGTCAGCCGTAAGAGTCTGCATTTTGCCCATATGTATGAAGAGCTTAAAGATGCACTAACAATTTCTTGTCTAGTACCATTAGGAATAACAGGTAGTATTTGTCTAAAGTCACCACCAAATACAATAACTTTACCTCCAAAAGGAATATCCAAACGAATACTCCTACCTTCCGAAAATACGTCGGTCATTGTCCTATCTAAAGCTTCAAAGGCATGTTTGTGTACCATCGGTGCTTCATCCCATATGATTAATTGGGTTTCCTTTAATAATCTCGCAATATCACTATTTGGCTTAATGTTGCACATTGAATCTTCTGTTAGATTAATGGGGATATGGAACCGAGAATGAGCTGTCCTTCCACGGGAAAGTAATAATGAAGCAATACCACTTGAAGCCACATTTAAAACTATTCCATTTCTGCATCGAACAGCTGAAGCCAAAGTCTTCCATAAAAAGGTTTTTCCAGTTCCACCGTAACCATAGACAAAAAAAATGCCTCCTTTACGCCCTACAACTGCTTCCATTATTTCGTCAAAAACCGCTCGTTGTTCATCCGTAAGAGATTGATGCAACCTGTTAAACTCAGCTTGTACCTCATCTAGGTCATGTGACAGCTCTTCATTGATCAGACGATTAGAAGCATCACGTAAGGAATCGTCATCAGGGTACGGCATAGTGACAAACCTTCGTAATGATGAACCATTGGAAATTAAATAGTTTTCAATTTTCAACAAAGTAAGGTTCTTAATCTGATATTCAGGAAGCACTAAACCTAGCAAATCAAAAAATCATTATTAAATAAAAAATCAAAATGTAGTATGTGAAATAAAAAAAATAGATCAGAACCTGAAATATTTGTTTCTTTTTGACGTCTATAAAAAATATCATCAGCTAAGTATTTCCACGTATTCTCCCAAACAAATTCTGGCCGAGATAGAGTATTTGACAAAAGCAGGGTAGCAAATAACGCTCGAAGATACCCAGCATGTCCTTCAAAACTTGCTTCTTTAATGGCCTCAACGTATTCATTGTCATCATCTAAGAGTCCCATCGCATAGCAAGCATCTCTAAAAGTCGGGAATAATTGACCGTTAACTGTACGTATCTCCTCGAATGATCTAGGCCCTTTAACTTTATTGAGTAGTATCCTCAAAAAATAAGGTTCGCCCAATGCAGGAGATACAAAATGAATACGGCCAACACACTGGTACATCTTACGTATTTGCCAACATCTATCTTTAAGTATCCAAACAAATTTGGAAGGAAACTCAACATAAGTCAGATTTCTAGCATCTTCATTTGTCTCGTTCAACTTCATCCATTGCACAAATATTGAAGAAGCAACAGAAGGCTTGCTTAAAACATTATCAATATCGTCATCCGCACCATACACAACATTCTGTTGGCCGGGCAAATGAAAGGGAAGCCTCATAACAGCAGGATACCTTTAATGAACCTCATTAGAGAATATTCTCCAGGATGCCTCACAAGCTGAAATATATCTACAATCATAATACTCCTTGATCTCGTCTTTTGGCTTTTCTTTGATGGTTGAACTTGTATCACCAGAAACTACCGCAGTAGCCATATCAGGACCTTTGTTAGTGTACTTGAACAAATATTTCACTGAACCGGCTTGATTACACCATTCAACATTAATGTGTGCTTGATATCTTTTCAAAAGCCTTTTGTTATAAGGAACAACATTTCTGTTGTCTAATCTAACACCAGATTTTATAACTGTATGACCTGAATCTCTTCTTCTGTATACAGGAAAACCACTTGAATCAATAGTTGTATGTGGTGTGAATTTCTTCGGAAAGTTTTTTTAACATCTTTTATCAACCATGCAAGGACAATTCAAATTAGCATTACCACACGGACCATGAATCATATAATCAGTCACAAGAGAATAAAGTTCAGGATCTTCTTTTATATCGGGAATCTCAGCAGAAATAAATGGATCTATGTGATCTATGGTTGGAAGTTTGTGATCGACCTTCATGAATAAGCATATATGTGCATGAGGTAGACCATGATTTTGAAATTCTACTGTATAAACAACTAAATAAAAAGGAAAAATAAATAGATTTATTAGTTAATAACATTGATTACAAAATATACATCAGAGGATAAGATGTGAAAACAAAATAACATACCTGCGTTAATCTCACCAAAATACTTGGAATCCTTAAAATCTTTGAGTAAGGAATCAAGCTTCATTTTAAACAATCAACACAATATGTCAGGCCTGTCTTCGGCTTTGATGGTTGAATCTTTTAGAAATCTTTTTACTTCAGGCCACTTAGGATTACATGTTATAGTTATGAAGAAATCAGGGTACCCATACCACTTACATAAGGCCATTGCATCAAGGTAATTTTGTTGCATGAATCTTGCACCACCAGTAAATGAAGAAGGAAGTATAACAGGCTTTCCAGTATCTGTTAAAACTTCCTTACCTTTAGATTTATACTTTTGAAGATTCTCAAATGTTTCAGAGCGAAGGTTCGCTTGTTACCTACGGATGTACTTTAATCTTTCGCTCTCAATCATTGTGTACGCAACAACCAAAAACTGTTGTAACAACCTTTGCCCATTTAAAATTAAGGAAAAGCCATAAGTTCTATCTTGGATCCTATATGAAAAAAATTCTCTCATTGTGCACTTTGGTTTTATTTTCTTTTGTGTGGACATAAAATCTCTATGAGGAATATCAACTCTATAACCATCATCACCATATGGAAAAAGTAACGGATATTGCAGAGCAAGATATGATGGGTGTAATTCGCTAATACGCTGCAGCATTCCCGACTGAGTCTCGACAACAATATCACGATGGTCTATAGCTTTATCTATGTCTCCGATAACCAAAGCAGCAACTTCAGATGTGGTGGGCAAGTTATATGTCCTGCCGTCCTTTTCTCTTCTATAAATTAGTCGCAGACTAAGGTTGGCATCTGGAGATTGGTGAAAATGGTTTCTGACCATCCTATATGTCTTAACCAATATATTTTGTGAATCTAATAAAGCCCTCAAATACTCTATCATTTCAACATCAAGTTCTTTATCAGCAGGCGATGAAGGTTTGGTTCTTTTGCTGTTAAAAGAAAAAAAACAACAAAACATTAACATAACATAACTATTGTAATACAGTGGATAGAGAATCAGTGATTAATAATTAAGTGTTAAGGAAAAACAGTTTAGTACTAAGTCAAACAGCTGATGAAAACCTTGTAAACAACTGTTGATACCAGCTCAAAACTTTTAGAGTATGTTGAGAAAAAGTAACATTTTAGTGGTTTAGTCTTGAACAGTGGTTTGGTCTTCTTCAGTGGTTTAGTCTTGAACATTGGATGGGGTTAATTAGACTTTGTGCACAACCATCATTATATCCAACAATTGTTAGGCAGATCAGTATTTTGCCTTATTAACTTGTTATAACCAATGTCATTGTAGGAAACTTAGCTGGGCAGAGCTTATTGTAGGAAACTTCAGTTTACGTACAACAGCTGATGAATTTAGAATTAATAACGCAAACTACTGTTAAGTCAAACAGCTGATGGAAAACTTTTAAGCACTGCTAGTCATTAAAACACTGATGGTAATTAACAATTGATAGTGAACTACAGATTGTTAACAACTGCTGCTGCAGTAAACAGTGGATACAGAAGCGGGGATTAAGGATTAAGTGTTAAGGAAGAGCAGTGGTTAACATCTACTGATATCAGCCCAAAACTTATAAAATATGTTGAGAAAAAGTAACATTTAAGTTTAGAGAAAAATGCAATTTGCGTCCCTGTGGTATGTGTGAAACATCAACTTGAGCCCCTAAATTCACTTTTTGGTTTTTTGAGCCCCTGATCTTATAAATTCATAACAGTTTAAGTCCCTCCGTCACACTTCCCTTTGTTGACTGTTTGACAATTATGAAATATCCTTTATACCCTTAATGATAAACACATATAATCCCGAATTCCCTAACACCGATCACACTTCTCAAAAATATCTGAAAATCTCTTCTCCCAACACCAATCATCATCTTCATCTTCATCTTCGACATCTTCATCTTCATTGAATCTCCTGACCAATCATTTGTTGTTATAACAATCCAAGGTAAAATCACATACCTAAAACATGATCGACACTATGGTTTACCCTCTGTTCTTGTTAGATGCTTATGTAACCCTATGTAAGTTGATGTTTAATGATGTTTGATGATATCTCATTTTCACCACTGATGTTTTTACATTTCTTATCTGTATATGTTTTTGATATGCTAGAATGTAACAAGTTTTGTGTGAAAATATTGTTTGATTATTGTGGGTTTTTGGCTCGGGTATCAAAACAGAGGTTTGGGTTTTGGTTATTATAAAG
This sequence comes from Helianthus tuberosus, assembly GCA_030545235.1. Lineage (NCBI taxonomy): Eukaryota > Viridiplantae > Streptophyta > Magnoliopsida > Asterales > Asteraceae > Helianthus > Helianthus tuberosus. The sequence continues at coordinate 116,863 of JARYGA010061237.1, forward strand.
GTTTGTTTGTGATGTTTTTGGTTTTCTCTGTTTATTAATACTGGGTTTTTGGTTTTTGGCGTTAATCTAAGATTGTTTTTGTGTTATAGTTTGTTTAAAATGTTTAAAATATACAATCGATTAAAACAGGGTCAGGTTTCTTAAGTATCTGCTGTTAATGTTGAAATCTGGGTTTCTTAAGTCTCTGCTGTTCATGTTGAAATTTGGGTATGGTTGTTGTTTTTTTTCTCATATAAAGTTGGTTAAAGACTATATGTTTTGGGTTCCTCGTATTGGTCATTTGAATGTGTTTTCTTCATATAAGATCAACTGTGTTTTGGGTTCCTCATATTGGGTTCATCATATATGTATACGTATATGCATTATGAAAGTACTGTATCAGCCGTCTTACTATGGATGTTTTTATTGTACATAATGGTTGCGGATGTAAAGATACGCAAAACACCAACTACGAAAACATTGGCGAGAATACTTGACAACCTCCTAGAAGTTAGTGCGGTGCACATAAGGAAGTGATTGATCAGAACGATCAATTGCTAAAAGATAAGCTGATTGGTGCATATGAATGAATATAACCCCAGTGGCAGATATGAAATTAGCGAGCTTGGGAATTTCAAGGAAAATCGAAGAGCTACACTAAAGGGGGTTATCAGCTACATTCCGAAGTGCACCACTCACTCCTTGAGTTTTCATCACGAAGAAATTCGAAAACTCGTTGTATGTTACGGTGTTTTGTTATCGAGTCTGTAAGTTCCGTCAAGTCTACCAAGTTGGATATCCTTCTATCTTTCTTGGTATGATGTTTTGTGTCCGTATTGTATGTTTAACATAATGCAAGTGTGCATTTATGTTGGCTTTAATTGTAATAATGAATTTAAAATGAATAAAGCAAACTACTGTTAAGTGAAACTACTGTTAAGTGAAACAGCTGATGAAAAACTTGTAAGCACTGCTAGTGATTAAAACACTAAGGGTACTTAACACCTGATAGTGAACTACTAATGGTTAACAACTGCTGTTGTAGTAATCAGTGGATAGAGAATCAATGATTAAGGATTAAGTGATGGTACTTAACAACTGATAGTGAACTGCAAATGGTTAAATTTCTAGTTGTTCTTTAATAGAATAAAAATGGAACTTAGAAATCACTCGTACCTGAATAACGTCTGTCTGTTTGTTATTTCATTTTCAGTATCATGTATGTATAGCTGACAAAACTTAGCTTCATTTCCAGCTGGGGGTTTGAGACTCCCCATGCAATGATAGTTTTGGCCACTGATACGATATATAAATGGAGCATTGCCCTTGTTGATATTAGAATCAAGCTTTCCACCCATAGATGTAAAAGAGAACATAGAGTTGTATCGTCTTATATTCTTCAGGAAGAACTTGCTTTTTGCATTTGAGGAAGAAAACAAATTTTGATAAGACGGATGTGCATCCTTTAAAGACGGTAGCTAAACTTTACCATACCCACAACACATACTATAATATAGCTTATTTAAAGTTAAACGACCTTTTCCACCTTCTGATGTTCATAAGTTTGCTCTACAAAGCTGACATGTAAGCACTTGGTCACCATGGTCCAAATAATCTGTTCACAAATGATTCAGAGTTATATTACAGGTGGAACACAACAATTGTCCTAAAACAATAAAATAGATTAAAACCTTTAGATATCCCTTTATAAGGATCTTCATCAGTGCACAAGAACACATTGTCTTGATCTGAATCCAAAGAGAGCATAGGTACAGGAGTATTATCACGCTTCTTGCGCTCGAGATTACGTTTACCAGAAGACAGACGTGTAAGCGTAGAGTTACTACCCAATATCGGCTGATTGTTACTGCTAAAAATGCTAGAAGTAATGGAATATCGACGGTTGCTATTTAGAGGTGTACCTATGTTAATGCCGTTATATGAACATCCAATATTAAAACATTCATGTTAGTACCAGTATGTGGTTTAGTAATGTATTTATCAAAAATAAATAATAAAGAAACAAAATACAAACCTGGTGTAGTTGAAATTAAAGAACTAGTAGCATTTCTAACTGCTCGACACGCAATGGAGTACATATGTTGATCCGTAGTATCAGAACATTCAACCAAATTTGCATTGTCAGAAAAGATGTTACGAACATTCGTTGATGATGACGATGCATTCTTTAATTTCTTATTATCAAGTATTAATTTTCGAAGCTTACGCCTTTCATTCAGTGAAGTAACTAAATAACAAAGTAAGTATAATATGTACGAAACACAAGAATCAGTCCACTTAGAAACATAAAACGGAAAAAAAGTATACTTATAATCAAATTCAAGAGCTATTACCATTTGTGATATCTGAAAGAGGAGATCTGTTAGAGATATCTGAAACAGGAGTTCTTATAAGAGGACCTACAAAAAAACCAAGTAGAATTATGATTTTAATCTGAAAGCTGATTTTGATTTGGGAAATGATGAGTTAAGAAGTTATAATTTCACTTACTATGTAAATTTCGTTGAGATGAATTAGCAGCTGCAGAAGATGAACGTGAATTCTTTGACATTGCATACATGAAAGAAGGAAATGCTTTCAAAAGAAGAAAGAGTAAAAGATCAGGAACATTCAAAAAATAGAAGAAAAAGTGGTTTTTAAATTTTGAATTACAATATGTCAATTCTAGGGATTAACATAACCTCAATAAATTATAATATTCTATTTTATCATTTTGTAATTAAAAATCATTTCATGAAAAGCAAAATAGAATTGTTTCAAATTATTGAATAAATTATTCCAAGCAATCTATTATATTGATAAAAAACTTAACAACAAATTTTGTAATCTTTGTGGAATGTAAATCGGATGTTCATCGGTTAGGTTTACGGTTTATTTGTATATGATTTTTAAAATAAAATATTATTATCTTTATTTAATAAATAATTAAGTTAAACTGTATTTTTTTCATTTATCCAAATAAACCAAACAAAAAAAATAAAATAAAACGTAGATCGATAAACCGAACAAAAAACCAAATATAATGGGTTTGAATTTACGCTTCATACTTGGTTACGATTTTTCTGAACAACATACTTTGAATGACTTAGACAAAATTTGAAGTATATAAAAAAACTATTGAATGAGATTACTTAAATAAGTTAATGGGAGAAACAGGCACAAATTAAATATTTTTTATAAACTGTAACACATGACAGATACTTATTAAATCTTAGCCATCAGGGATAACGGTAAAAACCAATAAAGAACAACCACATCCACTGATAATCCTATATAAATTATGAGATAAGATAATAAGATTAAAATTGCTTAAAGATTAAAAATGTTTGTAGATAAAAAAGTTGTTATTTGGGTTTATACAATATATATTATAAATTGTTGCTCCTATTCATACACATAAATTTTAAACTTAAATATTGACTATTGAACATCTCAATATTTATTTAACAATATACATTATAATATGCAAAGAAAGGTCATAGTCATTATAATATTAGAACATAACAGTATAATAAGCAGATAAGTTTTCAGGAATTCAAAACCACACAATCAGTCCAAAACATAACCCACCAAACACCCAAAAGCAACAAAACGAAAACCATAAGTTCAACATGGCAATAGCATATGAAATCAACACGTAAATGTATTTGAAAATACTGAAAAAACTATTTCTCAATCTTTGGAATCAAAAGCGTCGAAGCACCAGCATCTTCATCCTGACACAGTTCATCACTGATGCGGCGCTTTGTCGAGGAGCAACCTAATGCATCATCAACATCGAACACTTCACGAATATTACGTTTTGTTTCATCTGAAGAGGGATTCTTAGTGCCTACAAGTGCTTGGGATGCAGGGGTAACATTGTCACCACAGCATGACATCTCAACTTGATATAAAAAGACAATAAGTACTAACGTTTCAAAAAATTTAGTACAAATAACCAAATTCTCATATTACCTTCATAAGGTCAATAGGAGTAGACAAACTGCAGGAATCTGGAACATCCAACGATTCGGACTGCTCATGCTTTAAGTACAAAATACACAATAACATAAAATACACACAATGGTATAAATCTATTTCAAAACGATATATGACTATGAAATTAAAAGAATGACATAATGAAGAATTAAACCTGGTTAAGACTGAATTTGGCGGAAAGCGCGGCAAGGATCTCATAATCGTTAGTGGCCATTGAAATACCATAGTTTTCAACCTGATGCTCAATGTTATAGTCTTTAACACTTATGATGAACGCATACCTCTTTCCAATCAATGTGTCAAAGATCTCAGGATATGGGTTCGGTATCTCTCCAGAATTAACAACCTATGATTTTATCAAAATTAATATAAATTACAATGAGCAGAATGATTCCATAATTGAGAACATAGAATTTTATAAAAATTAATTTTAAATTATATTAACTACATGGCCAAATAACTGAATGCATGTATTTGTTACCTGATCTTGGATTGAAAGTAACTCTTTGGCAGTTTTCTTAAGAATCTTGTAAGCTTCGAAATCAAACAGTGTCAAAGACACAGTACCGGAAGAGTCTTGCACCCTAATAGGTATCTTGAACATATTAAAGTTAAAAACAAATGAAAACATTAGTATTACTAATAACAAAAGGGTGGTTCATATTAGTATTTAGTATAAGGAAATAAAACTGTAATCTCAAACCGCGGAATAGAATAGATGTCGACTCCTTCACATTTATCATTTGTACACACCAACGATTTTGCATGATTAACATCAAATGAACCATCCGCATTTTCTTTCGTTACAAATCTTTCATCCACACCTGACTTACAGTGGTTACAACCATTGTAATACCAAAGTTTATCAGTGCATATAGCTGTGATTGTGCCAAGAATCAAAACCTTCTTTGTCTATCAATATCAAACTGTAACACCTCAAAAATTCGTGTTAAATAGATTAACGACACGTGTCATGTAAGACAAAAAGCGTTATAAACCCGGATTTAATAAAGATGTTTGGCAGGATTTAAAAGTGTCGTCATGTTAAATTTTCACCTCTGAACGACCTCATTTATAAATCCCAAGACCCAATTATATATTATGAACATCTAATATACCTTCAATCCAGCAAATTGATGGCAGTAATTGAATTCAAAAGTGCAAGATAGGATCCTATGGAAATTTCTACGATAAACCTTCATTTTCGGCACTTTCAAAGGATTCAAGAAAACATATCAAAGTGGTAGGGTATATAACTGTTCAAGACCCAAAACATGAGGCCCCATACTGATAAAACATGGCCAAAAACCGTTTATACTCAGTTGCCCTTTCGAATGCCTGAAAAGCCAAGATTTTTGTTTCTGCCCATGGTCTTACGGACCGTAAGACAACCTCTTACGGTCCGGTCCGTAAGGGGTTGCCAGCGACTAAAAATCCCACTGTTTGCTGTTATGCGCATGTAACCGACCTATATTCGATTTTCCTCATATTTGGACGACCCCTAAGTGACTCCTAGACACTAGGGACATGTGTTAGTGATCAGGGAACATTGCTAGAGTTGGTTGTCTATGATCTAAAGTGTTTAAAGCACTATAAAAGGCCACAAGGTTGCAACCATTTTTCTCACATCTTCCATCTGCACTTTGGAACATTTCTGGAGCTCAAGACTTCTCTCTAAGCTTCACATTTCGTGCATAGGACTTCAGTAAGTATGCCTAACCTTTCTTAGTTAAGTTTTTGCTTAGTTTTAGCTTAAAAGTCAAACCGTCGTAATTAACGGTTGACTTAGCGATTAATCATTGATGGTTCAGTGATTAGCCGAATTGAAAGTAGTTATAAGTTGGTAATTATGTGGGCATTAAACCCTTAAAAGGGCACCCTCTAATTCCCACTCTAACTAGACCATTTGTCGGGTCAAACTTGTTAGTAAAAAGTCAACATAATGCTTATTTTCCAATTTATGCATAATTAGCAATGTAGAACCCATACAACCTGTTTGATCATTAATATAACTTGGTAATTAGTGTAAGAACATGTCTAAACATGTTCAACCCGACAATTTTCTGTTTAGACCCGGTTCGGAGCCGAAAGTCGCAAAACTTTGACTTTTGCTTTGACTTCAGTTCTGACCCGTTTTAGTATGATTTGGAATTTCCTTAGAGCTTCCCTAGGACCAGGTTACATGCTAGTATAACCCTCTGTGATTATACACCATGGATCATTAGTTATCCAATTAATATGCATGATTCCGTTAATTGCCTATATGTTGACCATTATGCCCTTGTTACCATAAAACGTGATTTTTGAAAATGTAAAAGAGTAGAAACCTTAGTTACTGATATATAAACTTGTACCCAAAATTTGACATCAGTTTGAGGTGTAGATTGAGAGTTATGCTCATTAGCGTAATTAGAAAGCTTTTTAGCGATTAAACGGCGTAATTAGCGTATAGCCTATTTAAACCTACTTTTTGATATCAAACTTCTTACCCACTGATGTAATATATTATTTTGGGATTTTTGAAGATTTTTAATTAATTTTAGGCTGAGCATAACTTAGGGTCGCAAGCATGATTCGGTAAATGTCGGTTTTGCCCTTTCGGGCTATAAAAAGAGTTTTACATATCTTTTCGACCCCAAACCTTTTGCTACTGATTTCCTATGATAAATACATTATTTTAAACCTTCTGGAAATATAAAAATATCAGCTTTGTATATAGAACCCGTAAACGGCTTCTAATCGCCTTTTTAAGCGTTTTTAACGCATAGTATGTACTAAAACTATTTTAAACCTACAAGGGTTGATACCTACTGATATTTTAGGTAAATTATGATATTTTAACAGTAAGCAAAAGTTGTTTAACTCAGATTTCAGTTTTGAGCTTTTTGGCTTATGTGAAATTACCAAAATGCCCCTACGGTGCATAGTTTGATTATAATTGATAAATTTCACATATATACAATACCCTACTGTTATAACTTGGTAAACTAAGTATTTTTGCTGAACATATCAGACATGTAACTCAGGTTAATACTTAAACTCTTTTATAACCTTATAAATAACCAAATTACCCCTACGGGGCATAGTTTGTGTTTAAGTTCGTTTTGGGCATAATGGAAGGTATCCTACTGATATCACAACATATTCGAGGCATATTAACTTAGGAAACCTGGTTAGGACCCTTATGATTACCCGTTACGCCTCTTGCGCGTACGGTTCGGCTTATGTAACTAGTTTACATAAATTAGCCGAAACGGGTCAAACCTTATCAGTTTTACCTCAAAATCCAGAATATGTTTAGATTACCCATATAAGGCAAGTCTTCAATCTTGTCGGGTCTAAATCACATTCTATTCCGGTCTTCGCCTTATCATGCGTTTGAACCGTATCTTCCTTTTGAAAACTAACCGGTCTAAGTCAAGACTTAATTAAAGACCCGTTAGGATTCTAATAGGTTATTAAAAACCTTCGTTCCAGATTAGGAGCCCAGTAAAAGCTATCTGTACTTGCTGAATTGGTTTACGGCTGGGATGGAATTTATATTTAGCTCAGGTAAATATTTTTAACTTATTTCCCTATACGGGCTTGGGTTACGGTATATAAAATACCGCTTGGTCGGGCATCAAATCTTCTATCGTTTGGTGGTTAATTGAATAATTTGATCGGCCCGTTTAAACAGTTTTGTTTACTTAAAAGCCTTTGGGGGGTTAATGACCATGTCCCGGATATCCTTGGCATCATTTTACGAAATGGCCACGACTTAAGCGCGGGGTGTAGGCGTACACCCATCAGTGCACAAAAGAATAATGTGGTGTGTCTATTGATCTTTAACCCGGACACGATCCGGGCTACTTAACGCATAAGGAACATGTAATTCGTTCACAAGATTTTATATTTAAATAATTCTCCCAAGTTATAAAGAGTTTGTGCCACGTGCATTCAAATCAATTTTATTAAAACCTTTTCAAATGAGTCAGTTAATTGTATTTACCAGTGTAAACTGACATATTTTCCAAAAAAAGGCTAAATGCAGGTACTATACGTAATAGGCTGGCTACTCCAGGCATCAATAATCAAGTCTCGCAAGCTTTAGATGTTAAAGTCTGTTGAACGATATTATCTTTCTGTTTAAGATCCGCCTGTGGATCCATCTTACATTCCGTTGTAATATTTGATATTACTTTGAATCGGATTGTAATATATTTATCTTTTGCTTCTGCTGTGCATTTATATATTGTGTTGTTTGACTATGATGATATCAACTACGTCACGATACTCCCCACCGGGCCCACCGGTGACACATGGAAATCGGGGTGTGACAGGTTGGTATCAGAGCCAACATTGAGTGAATTAAACACTAGCTTTTTGTGTTTAATCTCAATGACACATTAGCACATTCCTTGACATTCTTGAGTCTAGACAAGAACATAGGACTAATCCTAATTCATTTCATTGTCTTTTAATTGCTTCTTTTGTTATTTTTCTGATTAGCCCTTGCATGGGCAAGTCATTTTCTTAAGAAGTCCCGTTTAGGGCAACCATATACTTGTTTAAATTTTAAAGGAACGATTATGTTTAAAATATCATTCCTATATTATAAGATCTACCATTATAATAAAATGGCAAAATCTAAAAAAGGACAAGACCTAGCCTCGTGTCATTATTAAGACCCGGCCAAGATGGCAGTTCCTCAATTTAGGTTCAGATCCTTATTAACATCCTGAGTTAGGATTGTTCTGCGTTTATTATTAAAAAGGAATCTTAAAGGTAAACCTAGCCTATATGACGAGGCCAAGATGGTAGGACCTATTCAAGAGATTCAAATCCTTGTTAACACCTAAGAACGTGTTAGCACTCTTGACAGATGTGATTCGAGAAAATCACAACAGTCATTCTTATATTGGATTCTTCCAATTTTTCTTATCTAGTCTATTGATTTAGAAATCATGGCTTATATCATCCTATAAGATGATCATATTATAAACATCCCTTAGAAGGGAAATGCCTACGGGCTATAGTTAATGTCCTCTGAGACTAAAGACAGTGGTAGCCTACAACTCCCTGTCAAGAAAAAGTAATGAACTTTGATTCACACCTAAATGCCTCGATCCCAAACGATCATGGCTTATAAATTAAACTTGTCCACGTGACTAGGCCTTTTGTGCTATTATTAACTTATAAATTTGCCTCGATTCTCTGAAATCATGGCTTATAAATTAAACTTGTCCACGTGACTAGGCCTTTTGTGCTATTACTAACTTATAAATTTGCGTCGATTCTCTGAAATCATGGCTTATAAATTAAACTTGTCCACGTGACTAGGCCTTTTGTGCTATTACTAACTTATAAATTTGCCTCGATTCTCTGAAATCATGGCTTATAAATTAAACTTGTCCTTGTGACTTGACTTTTTGTGCTATAGTTATATTTTAATTAAATCCAGGATAATTATAATAAAAATCCTGAATAAAAATAAATATCATTCCTTTCCTGCCAGTATAAATATTAAAAGAGAATCTTAAAAGGTTTGACCTAGCTTGAATGTTATTAAAGACCTAGCTAAGATGGTAAAACCTGTTTAAAAAGAGATTCAGATCCTTGTTAACATCTGAAAATGTGTTAACACTCCCGACAACCGTGATGCGATAAAATCACACTTGTCATCCTTATATTAGGAATTTTCCAAATCCCTTATTTAGCGTAAATGATTAATAGGAATCATGGCTGGTAAACGTCGAACATGATGTACGCATTAAAACATCCATTTGGGATGTATACCTGCGGGAAAAGGTGTATACATGAAAGGATAGTTTTTATTTCATAAATTCTTGTCAAGACAATGAACTATGAAATTTTCCGATCCAAAGGAATCATCGATTATGTTTTGGATTTTTCCCTAGTGACAAGGCCCTGTGCCATCAAGAGTCCTTGGGAACAAGCTCTTGTGCTATATAAAATGTCAATACGACATTGACAGTCGTGATTTATGTCCCCTGTCTAATGAATATGAAGGATTATATTATGTTTACACGCCAAGGATGGTTTATTTAAAAACCCAGGCAGAACATAATCAAATAACTTAAATACTATCTTTTGGCCTATATGGTTTATTTACACCATAGCTATGTAATCAACAAATTCGACAATTCACCATATAATTAAATCAATTATTACTACTTAGGTTGTAGCCTTCAAAGCTTCACCATGGTTGACTCCTCTGAAGCTCACAATCATCCAGTTAATCAGAATGATGATACAAGACTGAATTTAACGGGCGCCGAGTTACAGGCTATGTTAGATACAGCTGTAAACAAGGCCGTGAATCGAGCGTTAAGGGATCATAAGCGAAAGTATGATAATACCCCGAATAAAGGTTACAAAAAGGGTAGGACCAGTTCGAGCTATAACCAGTCCAAGCCAAAGAAGGCAAAACCCGAATGTGGAACCTGCTGGAAGAAGCACTTTGAAAAATGTTTCTATGATCAGACCAGGGGATGTGTCATCTGTAAGGAGATGGATCACAAGACCCATGAATGCAAGGACCTGAAGAACAACCAGCGGTCAGGTGAAAAGACCAGATGCAAAACCTGTAGGAAATACCACCTCGGGAAATGCATATTGGAATCTCAGCCTCTACCCTGTGGAATCTGCAAGTCCAAGGAGCATAAGACCTTGGATTGCAAGAGATTGGGAGATGCAACCTGCTATGGTTGCAATGAAAAAAGGCACATTAAGACCAACTGCCCTAAATACGCTAAAAAGCTTGAGGAAGTTAAGAAGACCAAAGCTGGAAGCTCTCAGATGAATGCTCAAGAGGCTATTCAGGATGACAATGTCACAACATGTACTTTCTTTATCAATAACGCTCATGCTAGAGTATTATTTGATTCAGGTTCAGATAAGTCTCTCGTAGACAATAGATTTTGTAAATCATTAAATCTGCCTGTTAAAACTCTAAGCGTTAAGAATAAAGTAAAATTAACCGATAGTACCTCAGAGACTGCTTCGGCAATTTTAGCTGGATGTTTTATATCCATTAGGATTCATTCTTTTCCACTGACCTTGTTCCATTAAAATGGAGGGACTCGATATAATAATAGAAGATGAGTTGGTCATCCTGTAACCAAGCCCATACTATTGGGTAATGAGAAGCAAGTAGTTATCAAGACTCCTTATGGTGAGCCTTTGACCATTCAAAGAGATACTATGTATGGATTACCGAAGCACTTGTTAAATTTGGTGTTTAATACCAAAGATTCGAGTATGGAAAACTCAGAAAATACAAACAAAAGACGCGATGCTGGAGATGCGACAGGTGATAATGGTGCATCCAATGTGAACCTCAATGTTAATGGAGTTAATCTCCAAAACTATAATTAACACGGCTATTAGAAAGGCTATGAGAAAAGTCATGAAAAGGTTTAAGAAGCCGAATGATGTTCACTTTGAAACACATGTCGCTGCTCATGAGGAAGAGCTTTATTCATGCTTCAACTACGAAGGTTAACCCAAACAAAAATCATATGTGGCAAGAAACCCATTCCTTTTTGGATGTACTTAAAAGTACTCCGTCTCTTGGAAGTCAAGAGACTTCAATAGTAAAAAGGGGCCATCGATTACAGGAAATTGTTGGATGAAGTAGAAACCATTAGGTATATCAGCGGTTATGCTGGAAAGGACATGGTAAGGTATACATCACAGTCATTCGATGGCAATACCCTTGATTAGTGAGGACATTAATGAAGTCCACAAGAAAGATCCTCTTATATACATTATGGGATGGTCCAAGTTTTAAGGACCTTATTAGAAAAACCTAGTATCCGTTTCGCGAAAAGGGAAAAGACGGAATAAGAATTTTCTGACTCTCACCATAAAAGTTCTAGACTTTTGACAGTATAGCGCAAACTTTTGGCTGAGACAGCGCTCTATTCCATTTACCCAAGACCTAAGCTTAATGCAATAATTGTTGGGGGTTAGTATCAGAAATAAGAGGGCACATTAAGGTTTCAAGGCCTGCTTATTATAAATCCATTATGGATCCATCTCAGCTACTCACGTTCTATAGATTAAGAAATAATCAGTCAAAGCTGAGACTGCCCTAAAGTTATCTAAGATTTTACAGCTAAGTTTAGAAGGATTAAGAATGGAGGCGTTTAACCCTCCTGTTGAATGATTAGAGGCAGCTCACATTAGGAATATCACCAGATAAATCCTTATTTGTGATTTATTTGCTAGAAATTACATGTGGTTTCTGGTGCTGTTAAGTCTCTCATAAGACCATAAACTTAGCAAACTTTTAGAAGATTTTCCCTGTAAGAACCCCAGATGTTAAGTGTAAGGTAGAACCTTATCATAAGAACCATTTCTTTTGTTCTTATCAGAAACCTTCAGTCGTAGAATTTTAGAAGTATCCTTTCTCTAAAAGGAAGTGCGACAGTGTACATAGTAGATATCTCTTTAATCTCTATCGATTATGAATACCAGATGGTATGATAAAAACATCGTGTGAGGATTTGTGTATCTTAATATGTCCCATAGATTGCTTCCACGCCTGATCAGTATGGAGGTTTAATGCATGGAACCACAAAGATACCCCGATGGTCATATGGTACTAAAGTCAACTAATGGTATTCAAAGAAGATATCCAGGATGGAATTATCCAAGTAAATGTTTCCGGTTAAGGAAATTTGTGGAATTGTAACATACAGGTGTCACTTATTTGACACAAGCAATGATGGATGAATTGGAGTCTGAGATTTGGAAAATCTCTGTAATCTCCTTATACCTAAGTATCTTCTCATAAGTTTTCCCTGCTTACCTCCTGAGAGGCAGGTAGAGTTAAGATTAACATCCCGCTGTGGGCTGGAGTATTGTGAAAACTCCATGTTGAGTATGGAATAATCGAAACCCTGATTAAGTAGGTTTTAAGACATAGGCTCATATAGCCTGACTCAATATTCTGATGGTTTTATGTTATTGAATAAGAAAGACTGGTCATATTGCTTATGTATTAGTTACCGCAACCCTAATTAGGCAACGATTAAGAATCGCCATCAGCTGCCCAGGATCATCGATTTGTTCAAGACCCAAAACATGAGGCCCCATACTGATAAAACATGGCCAAAAACCGTTTATACTCAGTTGCCCTTTCGAATGCCTGAAAAGCCAAGATTTTTGTTTCTGCCCATGGTCTTACGGACCGTAAGACAACCCCTTACGGTCCGGTCCATAAGGGGTTGCCAGCGACTAAAAATCCCACTGTTTGCTGTTATGCGCATGTAACCGACCTATATTCGATTTTCCTCATATTTGGACGACCCCTAAGTGACTCCTAGACACTAGGGACATGTGTTAGTGATCAGGGAACATTGCTAGAGTTGGTTGTCAATGATCTAAAGTGTTTAAAGCACTATAAAAGGCCACAAGGTTGCAACCATTTTTCTCACATCTTCCATCTGCACTTTGGAACATTTCTGGAGCTCAAGACTTCTCTCTAAGCTTCACATTTCGTGCATAGGACTTCAGTAAGTATGCCTAACCTTTCTTAGTTAAGTTTTTGCTTAGTTTTAGCTTAAAAGTCAAACCGTCGTAATTAACGGTTGACTTAGCGATTAATCATTGATGGTTCAGTGATTAGCCGAATTGAAAGTAGTTATAAGTTGGTAATTATGTGGGCATTAAACCCTTAAAAGGGCACCCTCTGATTCCCACTCTAACTAGACCATTTGTCGGGTCAAACTTGTTAGTAAAAAGTCAACAGAATGCTTATTTTCCAATTTATGCATAATTAGCAATGTAGAACCCATACAACCTGTTTGATCATTAATATAACTTGGTAATTAGTGTAAGAACATGTCTAAACATGTTCAACACGACAATTTTCTGTTTAGACCCGGTTCGGAGCCGAAAGTCGCAAAACTTTGACTTTTGCTTTGACTTCAGTTCTGACCCGTTTTAGTATGATTTGGAATTGCCTTAGAGCTTCCTTAGGACCAGGTTACATGCTAGTATAACCCTCTGTGATTATACACCATGGATCATTAGTTATCCAATTAATATGCATGATTCCGTTAATTGCCTATATGTTGACCATTATGCCCTTGTTACCATAAAACGTGATTTTTGAAAATGTAAAAGAGTAGAAACCTTAGTTACTGATATATAAACTTGTACCCAAAATTTGACATCAGTTTGAGGTGTAGATTGAGAGTTATGCTCATTAGCGTAATTAGAAAGCTTTTTAGCGATTAAACGACGTAATTAGCGTATAGCCTATTTAAACCTACTTTTTGATATCAAACTTCTTACCCACTGATGTAATATATTATTTTGGGATTTTTGAAGATTTTTAATTAATTTTAGGCTGAGCATAACTTAGGGTCACAAGCATGATTCGGTAAATGTCGGTTTTGCCCTTTCGGGCTATAAAAAGAGTTTTACATATCTTTTCGACCCCAAACCTTTTGCTACTGATTTCCTATGATAAATAAATTATTTTAAACCTTCTGGAAATATAAAAATATCAGCTTTGTATATAGAACCCGTAAACGGCTTCTAATTGCCTTTTTAAGCGTTTTTAACGCCTAGTATGTACTAAAACTATTTTAAACCTACAAGGGTTGATACCTACTGATATTTTAGGTAAATTATGATATTTTAACAGTAAGCAAAAGTTGTTTAACTCAGATTTCAGTTTTGAGCTTTTTGGCTTATGTGAAATTACCAAAATGCCCCTACGGTGCATAGTTTTGTTATAATTGATAAATTTCACATATATACAATACCCTACTGTTATAACTTGGTAAACTAAGTATTTTTGCTGAACATATCAGACCTGTAACTCAGGTTAATACTTAAACTCTTTTATAACCTTATAAATAACCAAATTACCCCTACGGGGCATAGTTTGTGTTTAAGTTCGTTTTGGGCATAATGGAAGGTATCTTACTGATATCACAACATATTCGAGACATATTAACTTAGGAAACCTGGTTAGGACCCTTATGATTAGCCGTTACGCCTCTTGCGCGTACGGTTCGGCTTATGTAACTAGTTTACATAAATTAGCCGAAACGGGTCAAACCTTATCGGTTTTACCTCAAAATCCAGAATATGTTTAGATTACCCATATAAGGCAAGTCTTCAATCTTGTCGGGTCTAAATCACATTCTATTCCGGTCTTCGCCTTATCATGCGTTTGAACCGTATCTTCCTTTTGAAAACTAACCGGTCTAAGTCAAGACTTAATTAAAGACCCGTTAGGATTTTAATAGGTTTTTAAAAACCTTCGTTCCAGATTAGGAGCCCAGTAAAAGCTATCTGTACTTGCTGAATTGGTTTACGGCTGGGATTGAATTTATATTTAGCTCAGGTAAATACTTTTAACTTATTTCCCTATACGGGCTTGGGTTACGGTATATAAAATACCGCTTGGTCGGGCATCAAATCTTCCATCGTTTGGTGGTTAATTGAATAATTTGATCGGCCCATTTAAACAGTTTTGTTTACTTAAAAGCCTTTGGGGGGTTAATGACCATGTCCCGGATATCTTTGGCATCATTTTACGAAATGGCCACGACTTAAGCGCGGGGTGTAGGCGTACACCCGTCAGTGCACAAAAGAATAATGTGGTGTGTCTATTGATCTTTAACCCGGACACGATCCGGGCTACTGAACGCATAAGGAACATGTAATTCGTTCACAAGATTTTATATTTAAATAATTCTCCCAAGTTATAAAGAGTTTGTGCCACGTGCATTCAAATCAATTTTATTAAAACCTTTTCAAATGAGTCAGTTAATTGTATTTACCAGTGTAAGCTGACGTATTTTCCAAAAAAGGCTAAATGCAGGTACTATACGTAATAGGCTGGCTACTCCAGGCATCAATAATCAAGTCTCGCAAGCTTTAGATGTTAAAGTCTGTTGAACGATATTATCTTTCTGTTTAAGATCCGCCTGTGGATCCATCTTACATTCCGTTGTAATATTTGATATTACTTTGAATCGGATTGTAATATATTTATCTTTTGCTTCCGCTGTGCCTTTATATATTGTGTTGTTTGACTATGATGATATCAACTACGTCACGATACTCCCCACCGGGCCCACCGGTGACACGTGGAAATCGGGGTGTGACACAAACAAAAATAATAACATTTAGAAAAGAGTATAAAAAAACTCAGCATTTAGAATACTTATAAGAAAATACACACCGTTGATATCGTTCCAAGGAAACCAATAAGCATGAATTCAGGGTTATTAAGAAACTTATCTTCAACACTTGAGATAACATTTGAACCAACATGCTCATTTGATGAAGATGAAGCAGAAATTTTCTCTACATACCTAAACAGATTCATGCGATCAAATTAAAACGTAAAAATTAAATGTAAGTACAAAATAATACTGTTCAATGTTTATATGCATATTACTAACTATACCTCTTCCTAAAAGAGGATATCTCTTCAATGTCAGTGTCAATAAAAAGTCTGCTCAGCTCAAACCCATTTGCAACTCCACGCTTGCCTGAATTTAAAAATAAAAACAAATGTAGATCAATATAAATAGTATCAATTTTAAAATATATAAATAAATATAAAGATAAATTACTAAAAATAAAAAAAAATTAAACTAATTAAGTTTAAATTGTACCTTTGTAAAGGTTGACCATACCAAAATGACAAAGGATAACAACATATTTCTCTCATTTCTTATCATTCATGTAAGCAAACATGTCAATAGAAAAACCATCCCACAAAGTAACCGGACACTTTTGGCCTCTAAAATATTAACATAAAACATAATAACATCAAGCAACCTTGTAATGCTTTAAACGTCAAAATGCAACAACTTAATAAAAAGAACTCACTCAAGGTCTTAAAGTCTAAGATTAAGTCTCTTGCCCTTGCTCCCATCCTTCTTTGATGTATCCTCTAGATTGAAACATACATCCACATAACCAATCCAATCTATAAACAAAAATATATTGTTAAAAGAAAACAGCATTAAGAAGAGATAACAAACAAACAAAAAAAAAAAACAATAAGACAAAACAATAGATATATATCCTGTAGTGATTTAAATACCAATAACTGTATTAACTTCAATTTTATTTTTAACAACATCCTTGAGGTTAAGGAAATTAAAACGGTATTTCGGTCCAGACCAGTCAAGGCATTTCTCAACAGAAGTATAGAAATACAGTGATATTTTGTCATTTCTCTTGGTATACTTAGCAGAGGACTTATTAGTAGCAAGAGACGGTTTGGTGATAAGAAGACATTCATCCAACTGAAGGAAGTCTTTGAATTTTCCTAGCATCTTATGCAAACAGCTGGCTTGTATCATAGTTCCCTAAGAATATGAAACATCCGATTAAATAAAAAACGTGTTATATAACATTTGGATATTCATATGTCCAAAACAATTATAAGACAAATATATACGGTACCATCTCATCCATGAAGATCATATCAAGACGATATATTTCATTTTTGTTATCATTCATCATCTTCTTCGAAATGCTAACAATCTTCACTCTAATAGAATAGTTGTTTGAGAATGTATTAAGATCGTTAAGCATGCTAACCTTTGCAACCTCCATTTGAAGACTGTATATAAAAAAAAGAATAAACAAAATATAACTATTGCTAAACGTAATATGATAATACAATAAGCATGGATGTTCTTAAAAAAAATATCAAGATTGGAATTCATGCTTACCGATTCTCCAATAAAATTTTTAATTGAATGAAGTGGCATATGTAATTTCAAAGGTAAGGAGTGTATATCCTTATATGCTGCTTTATTAAAGTAATTAAATATTAGAAATGATATGCAAAGTATGAAAAAAAAGAGAAAGAACGTCAATTTTAAATTACCATTTTGTATATTTTGAATTTCAAAATTACTGATCTAATCAGTAATTACTGACTTGATTTCAAAGCAATTGTCATAATCACTTTTCTAAATTTTATTTTAAATTTAATTAAGAAATAATAACCGTCAATTTGAAATTCACATTTTGCTTAATTCAAATGTCCAAAGCTCAAGAAATTAGCATTAATTACTGATTTGATTTGCAACAAATAGTCATCAGGAATTTTTTTTATTTTTTAATTTAACTTTAAATTTTATCAAGAAAACAATGTTGTATGAACTCTTATGTCATTGGAATGTAACGATTAGGTAAAATGGTAATTTGATTGTAATTCTAGTTTTCATTTGATAATTTTAACCTATCACTAGTTAACAACATGAATAAATCAAATGTGAGCAGTGTCTGTTTTTTAGGGAAACCGCTGATGGTCAATATCAGTGGATGTCAACAATAAAAAAGTGAGCAGTGGCTATTTTTTCCTATCAGTGGATAACCAAAAGTTTTTGAAACACTGATGTTTGGTCAGTCAGTGGTCAACACTCAACACGGAGTTTGAAGAAACAGAGGTTCTATTTCAGTAGTGGATAACTTTTAACAATCAAATGTTTGAACCACTTTCAAGAATACTATACCCAAACAATCAAGATGAGAAGCTTAATAATCATCTAAGTGTATTTTGATTTTTATGTATTAGCATAAAGATGAAACAACTGTTCAATTAATAGTACAGATCAAACCACTGAAGTGATGTGATAAATACTGTTACATATAAACAATTGTTGTGATAAACACTGTTACATATAAAGACTGATGCCATAAAAATTGTTACATATAAAACACTGAGGTGATGACATCTAACAACCTAACAGACTATAAAACACTGTTAACATTTTGCATATTTTGAATTTCAAAATTACTGATATTATCAGTAACTACTGACTTGATTTGAAAGCAAATGTCATAATGACTTTTTTAAATTTTATTTTAAATTTAATTAAGAGATAATAACCGTCAATTTGAAATTCACATTTTGCTTAATTCAAATGTCCAAAGCTCAAGAAATTAACATTAATTACTGATTTGATTGGGAACAAATAGACATCAAGAATATTTTTTATTTTTTAATTTAACTTTAAATTTTATCATGAAAATAATTTTGGGGGAACTCTTATGTCATTGGAATGTAAAGATTAGGTAAAATGGTAATTTGATTGTAATTCTAGTTTTCATTTGATAATTTCAACCTATCACTAATTACCATCATGAATAAATCAAATGTGAGTAGTGACTGTTTTTTAGGGAAACCGCTGATGGTCAATATCAGTGGATGTCAACAATAAAAAGGTGAGCAGTGGCTATTTTTTCCTATCAGTGGATACCCAAAAGTTTTTGAAACACTGATGTTTGGTCAGTCAGTGGTCAACACTCAACACGGAGTTTGAAGAAACAGAGGTTCTATTTCAGCAGTGGACAACTTTTAACAATCAAATGTTTGAACCACTTTCAAGAATACTATACCAAAACAATCAAGATGAGGAGCTTAATAATCATCCAAGTGTATTTTGATTTTTATCTATTAGTATAAAGATGAAACAACTGTTCAATTAATAGTACAGATCAAATCACTGAAGTGATGTGATAACTGCTGTTACATATAAACAACTGTTGTGATAAACACTGTTACATATAAAGACTGATGCCATAAAAATTGTTACATATAAAACACTGAGGTGATGACATCTAACAACCTAACAGACTATAAAACACTGTTAACATAAACAAACATAGAATAACTAAAGTTGATGCTGAACCACTGTTGTTGTTTGACACTGTTGTTGGACGTCATAAATTTCAGATTTAATTTCAAAGGTAAGTAGTGGATATTCTTATATGCTGCTTTATTAAAGTAATTAAATATTAGAAATGATATGCAAAGTAGGAAAAAAAAGAGAGAGAACGACAATTTTAAATTACCATTTTGCATATTTTGAATTTCAAAATTACTGATATTATCAGTAACTACTGACTTGATTTGAAAGCAAATGTCATAATGACTTTATTAAATTTTATTTTAACTTTAATTAAGATATAATAACCGTCAATTTGAAATTCAAATTTTGCTTAATTAAATGTCCAAAGCTTAAGAAATTAGCATTAATTACTGATTTGATTGGGAACAAATAGACATCAAGAATATTTTTTATTTTTTAATTTAACTTTAAATTTTATCATGAAAATAATGCTGGAGGAACTCTTATGTCATTGGAATGTAAAGATTAGGTAAAATGGTAATTTGATTGTAATTGTAGTTTTCATTTGATAATTTCAATATATCAATAATTAACAACATCAATAATAAAAATGTGAGCAGTGACTATTTTTTAGGGAAACCGCTGATGGTCAATATCAGTGGATGTCAACAATGTAAAAGTGAGCAGTGGCTATTTTTTCCTATCAGTGGATACCCACCAGTTTTTGAAATACTGATGTTTGGTGAGACAGTGGTCAACATGGAGATTGAAGAAACAGAGGTTGTATTTCAGCAGTGGATAACTTTGAACAATAAAATGTTTGAACCAATTTCAAGAATACTATACCCAAACAATCAAGATGAGGAGCTTAATAATCATCCAAGTGTATAAGAATTTTATTTATTAGTATAAAGATGAAACAACTGTTCAATTTATAGTACAGATCAAACCACTGAAGTGATGGGATAAATACTGTCACATGTAAACACTGTTGTGATAAACACTGTTATATATAAACACTGATGTCATAAAATTTGTTACATACAAAACACTGAGGAGATGACATCTAACAACCTAACAGACTATAAAACACTGATGTGAAAAACACTGTTACATATAAACACTGTTAACATAAACTAACATAGAATAACTAATGTTGATGCTGAACCACTTTTGTTGTTAGACAGTGTTTCACATTTAGTTGATCAGTGCTTGTCTTCAACAGGTGCTTTGGTCTTGATCAGTGGTTTCGTAATTGAACAGTGGATGATGTTCATCAGACTTTATGTACAACCATCGTTATATCCAACAGTTGTTAGGCAGATCAGGGTTTTGCCATATTAACTTGTTATAACAACTGTCATTGTAGGAAACTTAGCTGGGCAGTGCTTATTGTAGGAAAAACTTCAGTTTACCTACAACAACTGATGAATTTAGAATGAATATCGCAAACTACTGTTAAGTCAAACAGCTGATGGAAAACTTTTAAGCACTGCTAGTAATTAAAACACTGATGGTGAGTAAGAAAACTACGTTTAATTGCTCAAATTGAGATGACGGGAGATCCGCAAGGGATTACAAATGAATCAATGCACCAATAAACGGTAAATCAAAACGTTACAAATACAAAAAAATAAATCACACCAATTGAAGTTACCTTGCTGTTGTGCAATCACTTTGATGTCCATGACAAAAGCACCTTCTTAAAAGTGGGAATGTAAAGGAGTACCATACCAAAATCAAATACATGACTAAGACAACCTCATTGAAAGTGGGAATGTAAAGGAATACCATACCAAAATAACAAAAAGGGATGAAGCCTAAACTTTTGCGCTGGTATCACCTATCAACAGACCTGGTATCACCTTTCACATTTCCATATCCTCAACAACCGTCCGACAGAGGTAGCTTCTAATCAACAAACTCTATAAATGAACAAAAAAGCTTGGGAAAGACATAAACTACAAAACATATCAAAATAAATCTACTAATAATCACACGATACAACAAAGCAAGCATCTGAATAAACAATAACAAAGGAAAGACAAAATCAAAAGCTACAAACAGAGTTATTTATAAATTTCAGATATATACAATAATAAAAAGATTATTAGAACATACCAGAGTCACCGATTAAGAGGAGCTTGTACAAAAGCATTCATCGAGCACGATAAGAAACCCTAGGAGATCTGCTTCTTCTTCTGAGGGTACAAAAGGGTTCATCGTGCTGAGTATGAGAAAATAGATAAAACGAAATAAAATTTCTGAATGAAAAAATAGATCTTACATGATTATTCTCTTCTTCAACCACTCGACGGTACATGATTTAGGGTTTCAAACGCAGATGTATCCAAATGAATATGAGAAGAAGAAGAAGAAGAAGAAGAAGGATGAACATCAGAGAGAAAGAGGATCTGAACATCGATCCGAATAGAGCAGAGGGAGAGAGAAAGCAAGAAGTCTTAAATGAGTAAATGAGGGAGGATATAAATAGAAGAGGGCAGTGGTACTGTTGGGCGGGAAAAGAGGAAAACCGATGCCCTAATTAAGTGACACGTGGCCCAAATAACTTTCATTTATTATATATAATAGATTTTTGTATATAAGTTATGAAATGGGTAGTAAAAAAACATCAACTCTATGTATAATAGATTTGGGTGTATGTATATCTAGCAAAATAAGTGGGGTAACGAGTTAGAATGGGTTCGAGGTTTGGGTCAAACCTATACGAAACTTGATTTCTGATCAATTTGAATATTATCTTCATCGATTTTGAACTATATGCTTTCCGATGTGTATGGAAACTTGATTTCCGATCGATTTGAATATTGTTAACCACTTATTGTTTTGTTATTAACTGCATGTTAATTTTCATCGATCGTTGTCGCCTATGTATTCATTTGATAAAATCGAGTAGAAGAGCATCAGGTAACTATTCATCTTCCCCGATTTTAATCGCCTATCTAAATTTTTATCCATATTTTGTTGTTGTTTTTTTTGTTTATGTTGGGTGTATATGATTTTACAATCACACAGATGTATTTTGTTATGAAGGGGGTTTTAATATTTTGCAAGCCCTTTTTTGGTTTTTTGATTTTATGCCTTTTGTTGTTTTTATGTTAGCTGATTAATACATATTCTTCGATTTCCAACTTACAAGTTTCAGCTGGTATCTCACACTGTTCAACTAAAGTATAGCCAAATGAGTTGATTTTTGTCATAAATGGGTTAGGTAGGTTGAAGGTGCCAGTATTTGAATGCATATGAAGACTACCTCCTAAATTGTTTTATTGAAAGATTTAGATTATCATCTTACGAATTTTGTTTTTTGTTTGTTATTTGTTTTTTGCGTTCATAAATAGCATATTAATAATTAATAATAATAAGTTTTAATAAATGGAAAAAAAGTATGTTTGGGTTAACCCGTCGAGTCTAAAACTTTACTACTTAATTAGCTCTCTACTTTCATTCATGATTTATTTTGCAAAAGAGCTTATCTTTCGACATGAAATTTAAGCTTATGGCATTAGTCTTGCAATCTGATAGATAAGTGTGTATATAAAGTACCCCTAAAACAGTTTACTGAGACAAGGTGGTAGTTCATTATCAAGTGGAAATGTCCGTTTAAGTTTAAACGCATTTGGTTATTGGATCATTTTGGGTCATTTTTGAAATTCAAAGTATTTATCGTTTAGTCATCTTCATTAGCTATTATTTGAGTAGACAAATTTAAGTGAATGATATTTTTCTTTGAGTAGAATGTGGAAGTTAATGTGTTGTAGGGATGAGCATTTGATACTGGGTACCGGTACCGAACTGACACCGAATTTCTCTTACCGAATTTTTTCGGTAGCGATATGGGTACCACTTTTTGGCATTTTAGGTACCGGTACTTTCAGTACCGGTATCGGGAAAATACCGATTTTAACCTACAAATATCGGTACCGGTACTGTACGAACATTTTCGGTACCAGTATCGGTACCCAGTTTTGATTAATTTCGGTTATTGGTACCGGTACCGGTTCGGTATGGTACTGGTACCACGCTCATCCCTTTGTGTTGTCGACTCACTCTAGCAAGTTGTAACCTATAAAAAATGTTTGTGTTTTCCACATGGTATGTAGGTGGCATGGATTTTGATAATTTGTGCATAATTTGTTTTGATATTTTTATTCATGATTAGGAAATCAAATAGTTAGAGTTGAAAACACAAGAAGGTTCCTCATTTGACAAAGGTATGTATCTCTATCATATTACCTACATTGAGTTATATGTCAGAAGTCTCATTTTCTGCGTGTTTCAAGTTTTTCTTGGTCATAAAGACCATATTAAAGTGTGTTTGGGTCCTTTGATCTGTTTCAAGTGTGTTTTGATCATAAAGACCAATTTAAAATGTGTCGGAGTCCTTTAACCCGTTTCGAGTGTGTTTTGTTCATAAAGACCATATTAGTGTGTGTTCGGGTCTTTTGACCCATTTCAAGGGTGTTTTAGCCATAAAGAACTATTTGTTGTGTGTTTGGGCCTTTTTATCTATTTCAAATGTGTTTTGGTCATAAATACCAATTTAAAGTGTGTTCGGGTCATTTGACCCATTTCAAGTGGTTTTGGTCATAGTTACCAATATGAAGTGTCTCTAGAAGGTAATTTACATATTTAAAGCTGTCAAAACAAGGGGTAAAACATTTATGTGTTATGGGTGATTATAAAGTTTTGATTTATATGTTTTAAGATGTCAAAATAAGTGGTAAATGATTGAAATACAGGTGCATTTTTTATCACTACAAAGTGTTGTTTGGTATAGTTTTTTGTTAGATATAGTGACATTTGTTTGGATTGTAGAGTTTTAATTAACTGTTACGTAACTAAATCCTAAAATCTTTTGGTTGAGTTGTTGATGTGTGTTGCTGTGGTTTTTGTTTAAATTTGTATTTTAGATCAAATTGTGATAATATTTACATATAGAAATCTTATTTTTTAATTATAAGGCGTAATGATGACTTATTTGCTGTATCTACTTTTATATTTTACTGTTGTTTTTTTACCTTTAATGGAAGGGGCTGCATACTTAAAGTTAAAGGTCTTCTTACAAAGAACTAAAACAACCTTAGCCATTTGTAATTTGAAGATTGAAAATAATATTATCTTGATGTACTATTTTGTAGGATAAGGCATAGAATTGAGGTCGAAATGGAGTCCATACAGTTAGCGAGTTTGCTTGAGAACAAGTTCCAAAAATTCTGGAGATTAAAGGACTAATTGAGAATGGTAGATAAAGAGGGCTGCGAATGATTAGGGTCACCGCCCTACGCCCTCATAATAGTTTTTTTTGTTGGTGGTTTGTTGCTCTACTTAACTTCGAGTATTGTATAGTGTTGAGTGATTATAGGACTAAACTGATAGGTTTTTGTGTGTGATAGGCATAAAACACCATGAACATCAACTAACCTACCATGTATATCAGTTGTTTGTGACAGGAATGCAGCCACTACATTCATGAATCAAAATTTGTATTTTATAAAATTTTATTTTTAAATTTAAACTACGATCCTCATTTCAATAAAGTATATTACTAATAGATCAAAACCTGTTTTTGTATGATCAAATTATTCTTTTCCGTGTACAATACCTTCCTAAAATATTCAACACACATTCAATTCAAGGAATAAACATGCCACCTAAATGTCAATATTGCTCATCAACTTTCTAATTAAATTATCGTATTCCAATATATTACTAACTTGAAATTTAAGTTTTAAATAAGTCGTTTTAAGGTTAATGTAATTTAACAAAACAGTAAACTATTCATAAAATTAAAGTTAAATATTCTATATATTATATTACAAGAATTGATATTTTGTCAAAAATCCCATTTATGGAATGGATTTGGTCAAAAACAAGTCTTTTTATTTTATTTGATGACTTAACTGGATTAATACAGATTAATTTTTAATATTAACAAACAATATTCAATATTTATTTCTTACAAATTGGTTTATAGATCCCCCTTACATACCTTCATATACACAACGTTTGTAAATAAAAAGTGAACTTATTCTTTATATTTGAGTTTAGCAAAAAGATAAATATTTGTTTTGTTATAATTAAATAAGAGTTAAATAGTTTTTACCCAAACTCTGTAGTTTTGTATTGGATTTGTTTTTTTTGGTTTATATCGTAGTGATTTGCACAATAACAACCTCATGTTAGATAAACTATTTGTAACACCTCGAAAATTCACGTCCTATAATATATTGACACGTGTCATAAGCTTGAACGTGCGAAATAATACTCTAGAGGGACTAAAGTTGACAAACAAGAAAAGTGTGTGAATATAAGGGTTCAAAATGTCAACAATCGATAAATATACTTTACAATAACCCTACACAATGTTTATACCTTCAAACGAATAAATCATGGATCATACGAAATTAATTGTGAAAGAAAGTGAGAGATTACAAACTACATGGGTTAAATGTGTCAACATGTTTAAGGTATACCTCTGAGTGACCTTTTAGCAAACCCAAAGCTTTGTAACGGTTAATTATGCTCACTAGAATGCACGATAAAAATTTCATAAAGTTTCGTTATCGTATGAGAAAGTTATGATCAAATTCGTATGCAGGGGGTTAAAGCGTCAACGTTGAAAATTATGACTTTTCGGGTAAACCCAAAGCAAACCAAGGACTTAACAAAGTGGGTATAAGTCTTGGAGCCCTTGTATGTAATTGTGAAGGGCTCAAAATGCAAGAAACAAAGGTCGGGTGACCTTTCGAAGGACCAAGAGCCAAAGTGCAAAAGCTAAAAAGTTTTAAACCTGACAGCAAGAACCAGGCGGGCCGCGTAAGCCTTGCCAAGATCTTACGCGGGCCGCGTACGACGCCCAAATACAGAAATAACAGGCAGTAGCCTGTTATGCCTTGTAACCGACTTATAAACGATTTTCCTCTTCCATGGGCGACCCCTACATGCTCTTAGGCCCTAGAGACACTTGTTGATGATCAGGGAACAATAGTAGGGTTGCTTGGCATGATCTAATGAGATCAAAAGCACTATAAAAAGGCCCTCATGTTGCAACCTTCGGAAAATACTCTTAAATGCGTATTTTGACAAAAGTATTATTTTGGAAATTGTATGGAATAAAATATAATATTTTTGGGAAAAATATGTATATTTTGGAGATAGAATATTTTAGACGAATGAATAAAATACATTTTATTAAGTGAGACTTAATAATGTATTTTGGATTTACGAAAACGCACATGTATTAAAACCCCCATCCTTGGGAAGGAATATAATTATTAAATTAATTACGAAGTGTAAATACGAAATAGTTGCCTAACTATTTCCCAAAAACGTTAAACCTTAAGCCAAGGCACGACCGTCCGTCTAATAGAAGTTAGTACGTGTAGGTCGTCACGCAGCAGGTTGATTGGGAGATACTATTTCGAGACGCACTTCAGTGAGTTCATGTCCCCCTTTTCTCTTAACTGTTTTCAGTTTTAAACTGCGGGGGTGAAATACATGTTACTATGATTACGAACTTTTACTTACATGGTATGGTTAGCGTAAGGAGGGTTACTACTTAGATCATGTGAGTGGGTAGGCGGGAACTGGAGGCCATTAATCCTCATTGTAGGACTGAGGGTCTTTAGCGGTAGATCTATCTGGGTGTAGCGAGCCCAGCCCCAGGCCCAACAGTACGGACCTCGGGGTGACTTGGTACCCGACGCAAAAATCTGCTAGGTTTGAGTCTTCCTACTGCACTTCACACATATCAATGGCCTTGCAAACCATTGGTGATCTCTTTATTTCCTTATTTGCTACATACCAGGGATTTTATACTTACAAAGGTTTTACATACTCACTACACATGAACTCGCTCAACTTTATGTTGATTTTTCAACTTACATGTATTTCAGGGAATTAGGGATCTGGCGAAGTATGCTACGTTTTCACGCTGCGTAGGAGTTATGAGGTCATCCACGTTTAGGGATTGTGACTTTTACCTGGACGAGTCGCAAGTCTTAAACGGTGTTTATTTTATGTTGTGGTTATGTCGTATGAACAATGTTTTTATTTTGATAGGTTGTAACTCGTTGCATGTGTCAACGCTTTAAAACAATGTTGTCGTAATTTACTTTTCAAACTTAAATCAATGGATGATCTTCATGGTTTTACTTTCATATAGCTTTGTTGTGATTAAGCTATGGTATTAAGAAGTCACACCATAATAAACCCACGCTTCCGCAAAGCCAGGGTGTGACACCAGCGATCTCTTTCGCACAATTCCTTTGGCAACCCCACTCCTATTTTTCAGGGCCGGTTTAACCCGGCAAATTATATTAAAGAACCAGTGGGTTTTAACCCATTGGGACCGGAGGACCACTTCTCAGAAGACAATGCAATGGACATGGACGAGGACACTGATCCCGTTGAGCCTGCAACCGGAACCCCCAACCATCCCATCGAGATCTCCGATGGTTCATCTTTTCACGGATCACCCTACGGTGGTCCAGACAGCTATCAAGCGAGGTTTAACCAGCATGAATGGTACTTCACACCTTTTCACCATTCATCACCTCACCAGCAGCAGCAGCAGCAGGATCCCTCTGGGGATTCACGTTTCGTGGAAGTCACGCCACCACCTCCACCGCCGCCAGTTCATCAAGCACCTCCAGAACCACTAAGGCGTCGGAGAACAGGCGCACGTATAACTGCGCGTGGAGGGGATTTTCACTTCAGCACCCCTCATCACTCAAGTGGCAGTCATTATCCGCCACTACAGGAAGACCCGCAAATGGGTGGACCTTCAAACCCAGTTGCACCGCAGCCACCACCGATGGGTTTTGATAACCTGATTCCTGCATACACTGGTTCAATGGCGTACAACCCGTTTGAGCAGCCGGCTCACACCAACTATAATTACGCTGAAGCCGACCCATACTTGGTAGCGGCCAATTACAACGCCCTTCATCCTGAAGGACCGTATGGAGCTCCTTGGGGAGTAGGGTACCCAACTCATGGGTACCAAATACCTGCTAGACCTCTGATTCGGCAACAATCATAGCCGCCACGGTTTTCCCCCCCAGAACGGGAAGAAATTCTTCAGAGATTGGACCAAGTCGGGCGAGATTTTCACAGAGATCGCAGGGAACGACAAGGTTTCCTCAAGGGCTTAGCAGGCTTGCTAAAGGGGAAGAAATCATTAAATCCCTACATGTACTGTTGTATTTTCTATTTCAATCAAGTCCCTGCGTGGACATTTATCTGTGTATTCAGTCCCTGCGTGGACTTGTCTTTTTAGTCCCGGTGTGGACATCTATTTAGTAATTGGTCCCTGCGTGGACTTGTATTTTCGGTTTAACCCCTGCGTGGGTAATTTGTTTCTGTTAAAAGTCCCGTTTAGGGAAATGTGTAACCTTTTAATAATTAATGGAATGTTAAGTTGATAAATTTCACTTTTGCCATTATATGCATAAATATATTATACGTGAAATAAATAAATCAAAATTATTCCTTTTAATAATATCTGCCTAGTTAAATATTAACTAAGAATCTTAAAGGTATAACCTAGCCTGCATGTCATTATAAGACTCGGCTAAGATGGTAAGACCTGTTTAAAAGATTCAGATCCCTGTTAACATCTGAAAACATGTTAGCGCTCCTGGCAGACGTGATTCGATAAAAATCACACACGTCATTCTTATATGAGGATTCTTTAAAAGATTCCTATCCTAACCTAATGATCTATAAATCATGGGTTTAAATCACCAATTAAGATGATCATATGTTGACCATACATTGGTAATATAGTGCCTACGAGCCATACTTATTGTCATATAAGACAAAAGACAGTAGTAGTCTACGACTCCCTGTCAGAAAAAGGTAAAGAACTATGTTCAAACCTTCATGCCTTGATTCTCTGAAATCATGGCTTATAATTTAAAAATGTCCCTGTGACTAGGCCTTTTGTGCTACTAATAAAACTGTTATTGCTTTATAATTAGGATAAATTATAATAAATCCTAAATGAATGTGAGTAACAAATTAACCAAATATGGTCTATGTTTACCATGGTTAATAAATTGCCCTAAAGGACAATTCTATAATAAACTCCCAAATAAATTATTGTCAACATCTTATGCAACAGTTCAAACCACAATGGCTGATTCTAACGAGATCAACAGTCACCCTAAAGAGAATCAGGATGATGCCCGAATTAATATTGCGGGTGCTGAACTGCAAGCGTTAATAGACAACGCTGTTACGAAAGCCATAGAGCGGCAGTATCAAGAATATAGCGGGACTCGAAGTAGGACCCTATCTGCACCGCATTCGAAGCCTAAGACTCATTCTGAGGCTCACAGCAAGCCTCCCTCTAAGAAAGATGAGCCAAAGAAAAACGATGACGATCGTCAATCCTCAAATTAGCAAAGTGTCCCATCTCAAAGGAACGTAATGAATCAAGGACCCCATGATAAGGGTTGCTCCTACAAATATTTTCTTTCATGTAAGCCCAGGGATTTCACTGGGGAGAAAGGAGCTATAGACAACATGACGTGGTTGGATGAGATGGACACCGTGGTTGATATCAGCGGGTGCGCTGAGAAGGATGTGGTAAAGTTTGTGTCTCAATCGTTTAAAGGTGAGGCCTTAGCCTGGTGGAGATCGTTGATTCAAGCTACAGGGAAGATTCCACTGTACAATATGACATGGGAACAATTCGTTGCCCTCATCAGGGAGAACTACTGGCCTCAGCATGAGGTTGAAAAGATTGAATTAGATTTTCTGTCATTGGTTATGAAGAATCTGGATTTCCAAGCTTACCTTACGAGCTTTAATACAATGTCAAGATTGGTTCCGTATCTAGTGACGCCGGAACCCAAAAGAATAGCTCGTTTCATTGGGGGTTTAGCCCCAGAAATTAAGGCAAGCATGAAAGCCTCTCGGCCAGCTACTTTCAGATCTGTAGCTGATATATCTTTGTCCCTCACGTTGGACGCGGTCAGACAGAGATCGCTGAGGAACACGGATACCGAGAAAAGGAAGCGTGAAGATGACAATTCACGACGATCAGACAAGAAGCACAGGGGAAACAATGACCACAAGAAGGGGTCTGGTTCTAGGAAGGATGGGCATCAATATGGAGATAAGCCCAAGTGTAAGATTTGTCAGAAGCACCACTTTGGGAGGTGCAGACTTGACTCAAAATCCCAATCTCAGCCGAGGCCATGTGGGATTTGCAAATCTTCGGAACATAAGACCCTAGAGTGCAAGAAGCTGAAAGACGCAACGTGCTACAGTTGCAACGAAAAAGGGCACATCAAGACAAATTGCCCAAAATATGCAAAGAAAGCTGATGAAGGAAAGAAGACCAATGCTAGGGTCTTCAGGATGGATGCAAAGGAAGCTGTGCAGGACGATAATGTGATCACAGGTACCTTCCTTATAAACGATGTCTATGCAAGAGTACTTTTTGATTCAGGTGCTGATAAGTCATTCGTAGATAATAAGTTTTGTAAATTGCTGAACTTACCTGTTAAAACCTTAAGTGTGAAGTATGAGGTGGAATTAGCATATGACACCTTAGAAACCGCCTCAACCATATTAGATGGATGTTTCATATCCATTAAGAACCACTCTTTTCCTTTGTCCTTACTTCCTCTGAAGATAGCCGGTTTCGACATAGTTTTAGGCATGAACTGGTTATCTCATAACCAGGCCCAGATTGGCTGCAATAAGAAGCAAGTGGTGATCAAGACTCCGTCTGGAGAATCACTTACCATTCAGGGAGATACCCAATATGGGCTGCCTGAGCAAGTGTCTATGCTCAAGGCCTCTAAGTGTTTGAAGAAGGGTTGTGTCATCTACATGGCACAAGTGACTATTGACGAGCCGAAACCTAAGATTGAGGATATCCCCGTCATTTCTGAATACCCTGAAGTTTTTCCTGAAGAGCTACCTGGTTTACCACCAGATAGGCAAGTAGAATTCAGAATTGATATCATCCTTGGAGTAGCACCTGTTGCTAGAGCACCTTATAGGTTGGCACCAACGGAGATGAAGGAATTGAGGACACAACTAGATGAATTGCTAGCCAAAGGTTTCATTAGACCTAGTTCGTCTCCTTGGGAAGCACCAATTTTATTTGTCAAGAAGAAGGATGGATCGATGCGTCTGTGCATCGATTACCGTGAGCTTAATAAGGTCACTATCAAGAATAGGTACCCATTGCCCAGGATCGACGATCTGTTCGATCAGCTTCAAGGGGAAAGTTACTTCTCTAAGATTGACTTAAGGTCAGGCTATCATCAACTGAAGGTTAGAGATGAGGACGTACACAAGACTGCATTTAGGACTCGTTATGGTCATTACGAGTTCCTAGTGATGCCTTTTGGGCTCACTAATGCACCAGCGGCATTCATGGATCTCATGAACCGTGTCTGCAAGCCATACTTGGACAAATTTGTTATCGTCTTCATTGACGACATTCTGATTCATTCAAAGAATCATGCCGACCATGAGAAACATCTTCGATGTATTCTTTCACTACTTCAGCAGGAGAAACTCTATGCCAAATTCTCCAAGTGTGAATTTTGGCTTCGTGAAGTCCAATTTCTTGGACATATGGTTAGTGAACGCGGAATCCAGGTAGATCCCGCTAAGGTTGAAGCTGTCATGAATTGGCAAGAGCCAAAGACGCCCACAGAAATTCGCAGTTTCTTGGGATTGGCAGGATACTACAGGCGTTTCATCAAAAAAATTTCAAGGATTGCTGCACCCCTAACTTCGTTGACTAGGAAGAAGATTAAGTTCGACTGGGGACCAAAGCAACAAGAATCCTTTGATACCCTTAAGCAGAAGCTAAGCAATGCACCTGTGTTAACATTGCCTGATGGAATAGAAGAGTTTGTGGTATATTGTGATGCATCACATACCGGGATGGGGTGTGTGCTTATGCAGAGAGGCAAGGTTATTGCCTATGCTTCCCGACAGTTAAAAGTGCATGAAAAGAATTACACCACCCATGACTTGGAGTTGGGTGCCGTTGTATTTGCACTGAAGCTATGGAGGCACTATTTATATGGTATCAAGTGTGTGATCTATTCTGATCACAAGAGCCTCCAGCACCTGTTTAATCAGAAAGACCTAAACATGAGACAACGACGCTGGATGGAAACTTTGAATGATTATGATTGTGAAATCCGATACCATCCAGGCAAGGCAAATGTAGTCGCTGATGCCTTGAGCAGAAAGGAAAGGGTCAAACCCATCCGAATCAATGCCAAGAGCATTGAGATAAAGAATAGTTTGAATGAAAGGTTGTTAGCTGCACAGAAGGAAGCTGTGTTGGAAGCTAACTATCCTAATGAAAAGCTAGGAGTAACCGAAGAACAGTTATCCTATGGCAAGGACGGAATCCTGAGATTGAATGGACGAATATGGGTTCCAGTTTATGGAGGACTTCGGGATGTTATCCTCCAGGAAGCCCATAGTTCTAAATATTCCGTTCATCCTGGAGCTGATAAGATGTACCAGGATCTAAAGGCAAACTATTGGTGGATAGGCTTGAAGAAGTCTGTAGCCGCCTATGTAGCTAAATGTTTGACGTGCGCGCAAGTCAAAGCCGAACATCAGAAACCGTCAGGTTTGCTACAACAGCCTGAACTTCCCACATGGAAGTGGGAAATGGTGACAATGGATTTTATCACCAAGTTACCTAAGACAAGGAAAGGAAATGATACGATATGGGTAATAGTAGATAGACTGACTAAGTCAGCCCATTTCCTACCCATTAAGGAGACTTATAGCTCCGACATGTTAGCCCAATTGTATGTAGATAAGATTGTAGCTCTACATGGCGCGCCAGTGTCTATTATCTCTGACAGAGATACTAGATACACATCACATTTTTGGAAGAGTTTCCAACAATCTTTGGTCACGCGTTTAAATTTCAGTACGACTTACCATCCCCAGACGGACGGGCAGAGTGAGCGTACAATCCAAACCTTCGAAGACATGCTTCGTGCATGTGTGATTGATTTAGGTGGTAGTTGGGATAACCACCTGCCATTGATCGAGTTCTCGTATAACAATAGCTACCATTCGAGCATTAAATTCGCGCCCTTCGAGGCCTTGTACGGTAGAAAGTGTAGAACTCCCGTTTGTTGGGCGGAAGTTGGAGATGTCCAACTGTCAGGACCTGAAATAGTCTTTGAAACGACGGACAAGATTTTCCAGATTCGTGACCGCCTGAAAGCTGCCCGAGATAGGCAGAGAAGCTACGCAGATTTAAAGCGTAAACCTTTTAACTTCGAGGTAGGTGACAAAGTACTGCTTAAAGTATCACCCTGGAAGGGAGTGATGCGATTTGGCAAGAAAGGCAAGTTAAGCCCAAGGTACAAAGGACCATTCGAAGTCATCGAACGTGGAGGATCAGTTGCCTATAAGTTAAACTTACCTGAAGAGCTCAGTGGTATTCACAATGTATTCCACATCTGCAATCTGAAGAAGTGTTTCGCTGATGAATCACTAGTCATACCACATACAGATCTGCACATAGAAGAGAGCTTAAAGTTTGTTGAAAAACCTGTGTCGATCGAGGATCGACAGGTTAAGAAGCTTCGAAGGAAGCATGTGCCTATAGTAAAGGTAAAATGGGATGCCCGTAGAGGTCCCGAGTACACGTGGGAGGTGGAGTCCACAATGAAAGAAAAGTACCCTCATTTGTTTCAGTAAATCTCGAGGTCGAGATTTCTTTTAAGGGGGTGAGGATGTAACACCTCGAAAATTCACGTCCTATAATGTATTGACACGTGTCATAAGCTTGAACGTGCGAAATAATACTCTAGAGGGACTAAAGTTGACAAACAAGAAAAGTGTGTGAATATAAGGGTTCAAAATGTCAACAATGGATAAATATACTTTAAAATAACCCTACACAATGTTTATACCTTCAAACGAATAAATCATGGATCATACGAAACTAATTGTGAAAGAAAGTGAGAAATTACAAACTACAGGGGTTAAATGTGTCAACATGTTTAAGGTATACCTCTGAGTGACCTTTTAGCAAACCCGAAGCTTTGTAACGGTTAATTATGCTCACTAGAATGCACGATAAAAATTTCATATAGTTTCGTTATCGTATGAGAAAGTTATGATCAAATTCGTATGCGAGGGGTTAAAGCGTCAACGTTGAAAATTATGACTTTTCGGGTAAACCCAAAGCAAACCAAGGACTTAACAAAGTGGGTATAAGTCTTGGAGCCCTTGTATGTAATTGTGAAGGGCTCAAAATGC
The DNA here is from genome assembly GCA_030545235.1 of Helianthus tuberosus. Lineage (NCBI taxonomy): Eukaryota > Viridiplantae > Streptophyta > Magnoliopsida > Asterales > Asteraceae > Helianthus > Helianthus tuberosus. The sequence goes on from JARYGA010061237.1 coordinate 151,779, forward strand.
AAGAAACAAAGGTCGGGTGACCTTTCGAAGGACCAAGAGCCAAAGTGCAAAAGCTAAAAAGTTTTAAACCTGACAGCAAGAACCAGGCGGGCCGCGTAAGCCTTGCCAAGATCTTACGCGGGCCGCGTACGACGCCCAGATACAGAAATAACAGGAAGCAGCCTGTTATGCCTTGTAACCGACTTATAAACGATTTTCCTCTTCCATGGGCGACCCCTACATGCTCTTAGGCCCTAGAGACACTTGTTGATGATCAGGGAACAATAGTAGGGTTGCTTGGCATGATCTAATGAGATCAAAAACACTATAAAAAGGCCCTCATGTTGCAACCTTGTGATCATTCATTCCATCTGCAATTATGGAGCTTTCTGGAGCATATGAGCAGACCCAAGTCATCCCTAATCGTGCATAGGACTTCTGTAAGTACCCTTGACCTTTCTTAATTGAGTTTTTACTTAGTTTTAGCTTAAAGTCAAACCGTCGTAATTAACGTTTGACTTAGCGATTAATCTTTAATGGTCCAGTGATTAGTCGAACTGAAGGTAGTTATAAGTTGGTAATTATGTGGGCTTTAAACCCTTAAAAGGGCGCCCTCTGATTCCCGCTCTAACTAGATCAAATGTCGGGTCAAAGTTGTTTATAAAAAGTCAGAACCTTAATTTTCGGATTAACGCATAATTAGCAATGCTGAAGGTGTGTAACCTATTTTATCACTCATATAGCTTTGTAATAAGTATAAGAACTAGTCTAAGCTTGTTTGATCCGACAATTTTCTGTATAGACCCAGTTCGGAACCGAAAGTCGCAAAACTTTGACTTTTGCTTTGACTTCGGTTCTAACCCAATTTAGTATGATTTGAAAATGCCTTAGAGCTTCCTTAGGACCAGGCTACATGTTGGTATAACCCTCTGTGGTTGGTTCATTGATTATCTGATTCGTTTACATGTTTCCGTTAATTGTCTAATGTTGACCAATATGCCCTTTTGACCATAAAAAAAGAATTTTGGATATATGAAAGGACAATAATCTTTATTACTGATTTATAAACGTGTCCCTAAATTTTCACATCAGTTGGAGGTCTAGATTAGGAGTTATGCTCATTAGCGTAATTAGAACGCCTTTTAGTAATTAAACGGCGTCATTAACATAAAGCCTAACTAAACCCAATTTTTGACACCAAACCTTTTACCCACTGATGTAATATAATATTTTGGGATTTTTAATTATTTTAACCTGCTCATAACCTAAGGTTATAGCATTAATTCGGTAAATACCGAATATATCCTTTTTGGTTATAAAATGAGTTCTACATAATATTTTGACACCAATCCAATTGCTACTGAATTTATATGATAAATAAAGTATTTGGAACTATATAACCTGATCAGAAAACTCAGATTTCCTGTATAACCCGGAAATCGCTTAAAAATGACTTTTTAAGCATATTAAACACATAGTTTATGTTTAAAACCATTTTTGTCATATAAGACTTATCACAACTGATATGACCTATTAAAATAAGTTATTTTACTGATGTATTCAGACCTGAATCTCAGAAACTTAAATAATCTCTTTTATAATCTTTAAAATGACCAAAATACCCCTGCGGGCTTATATTGAGATTAAACTCGTTTTGGGCATAATGGAAGGTATCCTACTGATATCACAACCTAATTAAGGCATATTAACTTAGGAAACCTGTAAATGACTCTTTTGGTTACCCGTTACGCTTCTTGCGCGTTCGGTTCGGTTTATGTAACTAGTTTGCATAAATTAACCGAAACGGGTCAAACCTTATCGTTTTTATCTCAAAATCCAGAATGTGTTTAGTTTACCCATATTATACAAGTCTTCAAACTTGTCGGGTCTAAATCACATTCTATTCCGGTCTTCGCTTAATCATGCGTACCGAACCGTATCTTCCTTTACAACTAACCGGTCTAAGTTTAGGCTTAATTAAAGACCCGTTAGGATTCTAATAGATTATTATAAACCTTCGTTCCAGAATAGGAGACCCGGTAAAAGCTACACGCACTTGCTTATTGTGATTATTACTTTGCAAAGGTAAATACTTTTAACTTATTTTCCCTTATACGGGCTTGGGGTATGGTATATAAAATACCGCTTGGTCGGGCATTGAATCTTTAATCGAATAGAGGTTAAATCATTGATATGCGCCGTTTTGAAATGTTTTGTTTGCTTAAAGCCTTTGGGGGGTTAATGACCATGTCCCGGATATCCTTGGCATCATCTTACGAGATGGCCACGACCTAAGCACGGGGTGTAGGCGTACACCCGTCAGTGCCAAAATGCATAATGTGGTGTGTCTATTGATCTTTAACCCGGTCTACGGATCGGGCTACTGAACGCATAAGGAACATGTAATTCTTTTACAAGATTATATTCAAATAATTATCCCAAGTTATAAAGAGTTTGTGCCACGTGCATTCAAATCAATTTTATTAAACTTTTAAAAATGAGTCAGTTGATTGTATTTACCAGTGTAAACTGACGTATTTTCCCAAAAGGTTAAGTGCAGGTACTACGCGAACTAGGCTGGCCTTCTCCTAGCGTCCGCAATAAGTCTCGCAAGCTTGGATGTTAAAACTGTTGAACAATGTTTCCTATTTATTTTGATCCACCTGTGGATTACTTTTCAACTGTTGTGATACTTGATATTACAATCTATTAAAGTTGAAACATATCTATCTTTTGCTTCCGCTGTGCATATTAAATATTGTGTTGTTTGACTGTAATGTTACCAACTACGTCACGATACTCCCCACCGGGCCCACCGGCAATACGTGGAAATATCGGGGTGTGACACTATTTTATAATAGTGAAATGATTTGATAATTATGAATTTAATTCTTAATTTATACAATAATAATAATAATATTAAAATCAGGTGTAATTTTCATTTGAAGAATAAATGTTGTTAACGCAACAATACAAACCAACCAATTCTAGACCACCCCACGTTATAGGAGGTTGACTATGGTGGTCGGGTTTGGTTTAGCTAACCAATTCAGTTTGATTAAGTGGGATCACATACACACATGCATTTCTTTATTTATTTTTACTGTAAAAGTGAGGTGTGGCTTAGAGGTTTTGAATGGTTTAGTGTTGGAAGAAAAAATAAGTTTATAATGGTTGAGGTTTGGAATGATGTGGCGAGTGATGTGACGGGTTTGGATTTTGGGCTTTAACCAGCGTTTTGCATGCTCTTAGTATGAGACTGATTATGATTAGATGCTTTTAGTATGATAACTCATATCTGAAGAACCTTTTGTTAGGAGAAGAGATGCTTCCAGCAACTCATAAAATTTTGAATAAAAGTAGAGTTGCATTGGCTTTAAATTTAGTTGTCCAACTAATCTATATTTGAAAATTATTTTTAATTTTGAAGACGTTAAAGTTAAAATACCTTATTAGTCACGCATTATTCACTATTTAAATTATTTTTAACGGTCAAAAAATTTTGATTTGTCATCCCGCCAGAAGGCGGTGTGGGAGTGCCTGAAGGGTCCCCATGCCCAGGATAATTTTGACCGTTATCCCAATTAAGGGGCTGGGACAATGTATGTCAGCAGTAGAATACAGAGCAATCCTTAAATACCGGCTGATGATCCCTATGTACCCAGAAGATGAAACGTGCCCGATATGTCGTAAAGCTTGTATGGATAAATACGGAGAGCACGCAGTGCATTGTAAAGAGCTCCCTGGGTTCAAATATCGGCATGACTGGGTGCGAGATGTTTTGTGGGACATCCTGAGAAGAGCTGGGATTTCGGCTAAGAAAGAGGCTCCTGTGAATTTCCTTACGGACCCTATGGAAGGGAGGTCTACTATGCGACCAGCGGATCTGCTCGTCTTTGGTTGGGCTAGGGGGAAACATGCTTGTGTTGACCTCACGGGGGTTTCCCCTCTGGTTGGTTTAAGGGAAAACATGTTTGTAGCTGGACAAGCAGCAAGAAAGGCAGAATCGAAGAAAGTTGATAAGGACGCTAAAGCTTGTGCAGAGAACCAGCATGTTTTTGTCCCTTTTGCCTTTGAAACATTTGGTTCCCTAGCGCCAGAAGCTATCCAATTCCTGACCAGGGTCCAACGGGTCATCCACAACAATTGCTCAGCATCAGGGGGACGAGGTTTTGTCTTTGGCAAATTAGGGTTTGCAATTCAGAAAGGGGTGGCGGCGCAGCTTGTTGCCCGTCTACCTTTTGTTTTGATGTAACTTGCAAGTATGAATAATAAAGTAAAACTAAAAACAAAAAAAAAATTGTGTTTAAGAAAATTTAAATATCCGACCCGTGAGTATTCACGGGTGATAACCTAGTATTTATATAATTCAGTTATAGTCTTCTTAAGAAAAATAAAAAAACCTTTTCCCTAATATTTGGTATAATATTGGTTCGCTAAAAACTAATTTTCGAAATACGATTTTAGCAAATATAATGATTTATTTTATTATTGAAGCAAGAGTAAATTGCCATTTTAGTCCCTGAGGTTTGGTCTAAATTGTCATTTTAGTCCAAATAGTTTTTTTCTCTCCACTGGGTCCCTGACTTTTCCATTTTCTTGCCGTTTTGATCACATTGCCTAACTCAGTCTAAAAATCCGGTTATAACCAGGGGTATTTTTGGCATAACTGTTATGTAGTGATAACCAGAGGTAGTTTACAACATAATTTATAAACCTCATAATAATTTAATGCCAAAAATACCCCTGATAAAAGGAAAAGTCAGGGACCTAGAGGAAAAAAAGAAAACTATTTGGACTAAAATGACAATTTGGACAAAAACTCAGGGACTAAAATGAGAATTTACTCATGAAGCAAAATATTACGGTAACATAGATTAATAACTAGCAAAATATAATGGTAACATAGATTAATAGCGTATTTTTGCAATCAGAAATAAAAAAAAATTGGGCTAACATTGTGGGATAATTATGCAATCGAGATGTCAAAATACATGAATGATGAGAATCGTCTTGCCGATGTTATCGTGCTTGTGCATTTTGGAACAGTAAATATATACCAAGGTAAAAAAAATACATCTCCCATGAAAATAAGATAGTGTACAAATTATCTATTTGTGTTTCTATTTGTGCTTTTATAGGGTCAATGGTTTTTTTAGTTTTATTATTTTAATTAATAATGAGTTATAATGACCAATTTGCTCCTGAGGAAAAGAACAAAACATCAAGATTTAATTTGAGGAATATGAGTTGATTTCATTTTTGGACAAAAAAAAAAAAAAAAAACCACAGGGACCCAGATGCAAAAGGTTTGAGATTTGGACTAAAGTGGCAAAACTGACCAAACCTCAGAGACCAAAATGACAGTTTACTCAAAAAAATAAAGCAAATTAGACATTGGATGAAAATGACAAAAAATCCCAAAAGTGAAGGACTATATGGTACAAAAAAGTTGTTTTGGATGAAAATGACAAACATGCACAAACCTCAAGGACGATTTTGGCAATTTACACTATAAGACCATCCGTACTCGTGCATGAATTGGGCGTTTTCATCCAAAAAAAGCCAGAGAAAGCCCCGGAAGCCGCCCCTGAAAATATAATACTGTTTGTTTATAAACTGGATATCGTCTGTATAACATTAAAAAAACCATAATACAACCACCACCTCCACCTCCACCTCCACCACCACTACACTGTCCAAACCACCAGCACCACCACTCAAACCCGTCGAAAAAAAACGAATCTGGCCAAATTATCAAGATTCTACATCACATAATTCTCTCAATCAAGCTCTTAATTTTGGCTACATAGTCATTTCATCAAACAGTTGGTGGGCACCCAAAATAGTTTTTCCGGCGAAATACCTTTTTCCGGCCAGATTCGTTTTTCCGGAGGGTTTGAGTGGTCGTTGTTGGGGTGGTGGTGGGTTGAAGGTGACGGTGGAGGTGGGTTGAAGGTGACGGTGGAGGTGGTGGTGGTGCTGGGTTTTAAAGAGGGAGAGACAGAGAGAGAGGAGGAAGATAAATGCTGGGCTTTGAAGATCTGTGGGTTTGTGAAGATGTTAGGTATAAGCTTTTTTTCTAAGCTAATAAAAGTACTTTTCAGATCTTTAAAAAAAAAAAAACAAACAGTCTTCAAGGTCTTATGTCTGCCCGCCTGCAGACATAGGCTCCTTACAGATGTTTTAAGCAAAAACAAACAGCCTCTAAGTAATTAACTATAGAAGACATTACACAAATGGACAATGAGACTAAATTATGGAATTATGGTGATGTTTACAGTTAAAGCATAACAATCTCAAGAGTCACTCTACATTTTGCGGAGTACAATGAATGTGGTCATACCCAAGTTTATATGAATGTGGTCATACACCCAAGTTTATCATAGTCCTACCTTCATTTTCAACTTATGCCATATTCGTTTCTTTGTTCACCGTGAAAATTATAATGTTTATTTTTTATTAAGAAGCTATTGCTTGCTGAAATTCAATAAAAGTTGGAACATAAGTGTTAGTTTTTACCCATTTGGTTTACAGATGTAGCACTCAATTTTAAATGAGTGTGTATATATGTTAGTTAATAAAATGTAGTTAGTATTTATGGATAATGATAACCACTGGCTCCCAGCCCAGTGGCCAGCAACAATGAGGGATGGAATTTGGTGCCATTGGCGCCGGTTTGATTCTGAGGAGCGCCCGAGTTTTCTATTACAGTGTATTTACTCCGGAGAGTGTCTGCTATTGCGGAGGGTACAACTCCTGTCATGTGGCAGGGGGCTGGAAATTTTCTCGGGGAACGCCTAGCTACTCTAATGCACCAAGCGCGGGCCCGGTTAAGACAACGTAGTCTTGGTTGCGGGAGTGGTAAGGGTACTGCCTTTGGCGGTATGTGGCAATTGCCGTTTGTTGTGAAATGTCGCCGTTCAAAAAAATTTTATGGATAATGATAACTATAAGTTAAGTACAAGGTTTACTAAGTTGATGTACAAGGATTAAGAGATAATTCAATGGTTTGAATTTTAAAGATGGGACATAAGATAGATTAACAATCCACCCTAGTTCTCATTTAAACTAATCGATTGGTCCCTCCCTCTCTTCCCATAATGATTAAAAGCAGGGGCGGACCTATTGGTGTCCGTGGGTGTAGAGGTGCACAAACCGGTTAATTTTAATAACCGGTTCGGTTAACCAGTTATACCAGTTAATTTGACTTTTTGACTTTAACCGGTTAATGTTTTAACCGGTTATTACTTTAACCGGTTATTTTTTTAACTGGTCCGGTTAATTACTTTAACCGGTTCGGTTAATTAACCGGTTATTTTCGGTTATTAACCGGTTTTTTTTGCCTTTTTTTTTGAATTTTTCGGTTAACCAGTCTATCGGTTAAAAAACCGGTTTAAAAAAACCGGTTAATAACCGGTTATTATACTAAACACTTATAACCGGTTACTAACCTACGGTTAAAAATAACCACTAACCGGTTATTCCTAAATCGGTTATTAACCGGTTACGGTTTCGGTTAATAACCGGTTACGGTTAATTAACCGGTTATTTTGTGCACCTCTACGTGGGTGGGCGGGCGCACCCCTTGAAAAAAAAATATTAGTGTTATATATGCGTGAAATTCCCGAGTTCACCCCATGAAATTTTGCAATCGCACCTCTTGACTTTCGAAACCAACCCCTAAGAAGATACCTAATTTTGATAAACTATGGAAAATCCGAAAATTTTCCGACTGGTACGTATAGACATGGTTGCAAGCATTTGGAGAAGATGATGAGCTTCTACTGTAATAAACTTTTAATTAAAGGGTGTTTTTGTAATTTGCCAATACATTAAAAAACATAGTTTCCAAAGGAAAAAAAACATTGGGTGTTGTGCGCCGTCACTTTTTCTTTTCAAATTGTAAAAACATTGGGTGTTGTGCACGTGTTTATCCCATTTGCTTTTGATACTTTTGGTTTTCTGGCGCCAGAGGCTGTGGACCTACTTAGTCGAGTTCAAAGGGTCATGCATAGTAATGTTATGACCCCGAGATCTATGGACATAGTTTTTAAAAGGCTTAGTTTTGCTATTTAAAAAGGGGTAGAGGCGCAGCTTGTTGCCCGTTTACTAACTATCTCGATGTAAATTATTCTATTTAGTTGTTTAAGGATTTGTGACAATGGATATTAAATAAGAATTACATGTAAAAAAAAATCGATTTTCGGTTAAAAAAAAAATTAGTTTCTTCATTAATTAGTTTCTTCATTAGATGAAAAAATAAGAAGGTTTTTGTTTTCTAATATCTTATTTAAGTTCATTTTCTTTATGATCTGAATACTTATTTTGTGACGTTGTTTATTTATTTATGGTTGATTGTTAAATATAATTATTATACCATAGTGAATTTAATAATCTATGAATTTGTAAAAAAATTACGTATGATTTTTTTTTTTAAAATACAACCTAATTAACTTTCCACTTAACTAATTAAGTTTCATTTAACCCAATTAACTATCTCTTAACCTTTAACCCAATAAACATACCATAACTCAAGCCCAACCCAATCTAATAATCTAATTTGAACTAAAATATAATAACCCAACTCACCGCAATTTCGGCCACCAAACTCACAAAAACAGCATCTCATCACTATTTTCGGGTGTGGTTCGATTATTTTTTTGTTTTCTTGTTTTATTTGGATTTTTAGGAGAAATACAATTGTTAAAAAAGTTTGAAATTTTAGTTGTTTTGTTGTTTTTTTGAAACTTTAGTTGGTTGATTTTGTTGTTGTAGTTAAAGTTGAGTGTGTTTAAATGGTTAGTTAGAAGGAACCAACAATCAAAACTATGGTTTGATTTTAAAGTTGAAAATTATGAGGTTTGACGATAATTGTTTAAGTGTTTAGTGTTGAAAATTAGTTGTATATGTTATATAGAGAAAAACTTGCTTAGAAAAGTAGTTCTATGTGTTTTGTATAGATTTTAAAAAATGAAACCCGCAGAGCGATATTTTAAATATGTTTGTAACGGCGTTTGACATGTTTTTGATAATTATATAAATTTTAGCTTGATATTCTTTTGTTTTACATGACCCGGCCCGACCCGAACCGACCCGATACGACCCAATATGAACCAGATTTTTTTATATATCTAGGGGCCTAAAATCTTTAAAAATATTTCGCACCCCCATGAAAAAATTCGTAGGTCCGCCAATGATTAAAAGTGGAGGGAGAAAACCAGGACAGGGAATATGACCATGAGAGGGAGAATGTGAGAGGTGCTGGGCAGTGGCTAGTGACGGGGTGCGTCATTATTGGAAGTTAACGATTAATGTTATACATTTAATATATATTTGATGTTTAAAAGTTGATTGATTGTTGATTGAAGTTAAACGAGCAGTTGACGGTAAAGTTCACTTCACAATTTGATGTTTATTTACGATTGAAGTTGATGTGCATGTTTGATGATAAAATGTGGTTAGATGATAATTATCGAACGTTTTATTTGGATTGTTAACTCGTTATTTGATCAAACTATGACTCACTTTGTGTAGCTGGATTTTTAGCATGCATATCAGGTTGACAGATTGATGCTTTGATAGAAAGATCACGAGGAGTCACTTAGCGTAGCTGGCTCCCCTAGTTATTGAATATTGGCACCCAATAGACCCTAAATGGCCCATTATGTTTTTATTTGATCGTTTAGGTCAATTTGAAGACTTGATGTAACTGATACATGATTTTCTGTTGCTATTTATATATTGATAATTATCAGTCTAAAAACCATGTTTTAATATAAATTTAACTATGAGATCGCCTGTATTTAAAGCCTTACATACAATTTTGATCAACATTATCAAAAATAGCAATCAACTTTTGTTCACCTTCTTATACACACACTAGCACACGTGTGCGCAAGTACATGTCCATAGGCATATGCCTATGGATGTGCATGCATATGAATTGTTACATGTTTGTTATTATCCATTTAAGATTTCTTATCATCAATATCACCATGAGATCAATAATTTTTTTTTGTACGAAGGATTAGAAGAATATACGTAATAATGTATTTAAGTAATACTATCTCCGTCCCATTAAAAGTGTCATATTTTGAATTTTCAAAGTCTTTATTTATAAACTTTGACTTTAATTATATATTTTATGTGTTATATAAAACTTGATGAAAATTAACACGATAAAAACACTTGTAAAACACACTCAAATCATATAACTTTCATCAAGTATTATCTAACACAAACAAAATTATTTAAGGTCAAAGTTTATAAATAAAGACTTTGAAAATTCAAAATAGGACACTTTTAGTGGGACGGAGGGAGTAACTATTTACCTCTTCTTCGTCACCAAACGCATGAGTAATATTTTCATTTAGATCTTTTTATTATTATCGGTTGTTTATCGATCTTACTGAGTTATAACTTTTAAGGGTTTAATCTGGTTCCGGGTATAACTCACATAAAAATGATATATCTATTATGTTTTTAATCATATCATTGAACATCTACTCATTTCGGTTTCATAAAAATGATAAATATTTGAGGTGGTGTTTCAAGTGGAGTCCAACGCTTCTTCAACAAATACAATGGATATTTTCTCCTTTCCAAAGTGGATTTCTCTTTCAGTACCTAAACTTTTCTTTTAAAGTACACAAAGATCCTATGTAGTTACAGTTTTAATAATATTTTATTTGTAAAAAATATGTAACAATAATAACTAACCTAGAGTAAATGTAAGTTCAATTATAGATCATGTTAACAAATCTGGAACATCTATACCTAATAATAAGAATTGGTTGTGACACCGTGTCATAATTCTTTGAGACTAAGATTTTTTTCCCGTCTCTTTTATTTCATCATTTGTATTTTATCTCTTATTTTTGTAAAAGGTAAATTACATTTTTCGTCCTTTATTTCACCTTTTATATTTTATCTCTTATTTTCGCCCTTTAACTTCAATAATTACAGTTACAATTCTTTATACATTAACCACATTGCACCCTAGGTCCTTTGGCCCTAACACAATTCAGTTTTCTAGTTAAATCAAGTCATGTGCATTGCACATGATGGTAAATTCGTCTTTTGACTATCCTAAAGATTGGTCAGGTAATTTAACTTAAAGTTTTTAACCAAGATAAAAATATATGTTTACTCTTTACCTCTCTCTCTCTCTTTGTCTCTTTGAACTCTGAAAAAAAAACCCTAGCCGCCTATAACCACCACTACCACCTATGATCACCACCAGATCCGGCTGACCTTACCAAATCCGACAACCACCGCACCACCCCCACCACCAAGAGCATGGTCTTCGTCTTTTCTCTCTATCTCTCGCTTATTTCTTTCGATGCCCTAAACAGTAAACAACACAAGAAGTCAGAATCCCCTTAATTTGTTGCTAGTAATATCAAGTAAAATTGAAGTCCAGATTCTTCATTTCAATGCCTAAAATACCACAAAATTGGCAAAATCCCATCAACTTATTTCTAATAAAATCCATGAGCTAGGAAACAAGACTCATGAAATTAACCAAAATCAAAGTCTCATATACTTACGTGGGTTAGATGGCAGACACTTTATAAGGTTATCGTCGTCGACTAACTTTAAAATCCTAGATCCAAAGCCGCCGCCAGAGATACGGTTGTTTCCACTCATATTTACCACCAAGCGTCGCCTTCAATCACCAACAAACATCGTCTCTGCAGCTGTTATGCCAGATCAAAGCCATAATCTATAACAACCCTCCAAAATATTTTCGACACCCTAGTATATTTATAATGTCCCTAGACGTCTCAAAATACACCCCGTATGCGGAAACCGAGCCCAAAATAACTTATATAATTAAAAATTAAATAAAAACAAGAAAATATAGGTACTCGCGGGCCGCGAAGGCCTTGCCTTCAGGCTACGCGGGGAGCGACAGCTGGTCGTCAAGACACAGCCCGGTACTGCCACGTGTCACGCCATTTGTCGAGCCTACCCCATGACCAGGCCCAGCTAAACCCTACATCCCCTATGTCGCGGGGCGCGAAGATCCCTTAGGGTTCCTTCGCGGGCCGCGAGAACCTGGTCGACCAGCCCTATAAAATGGGAGCTCAGCAGTTCATTTTCGTCGCTCATTTCCATCGAATTCTCTCTCAATTTCTGTAGTCTAATCACTATACTCGGGCATTATACCCCCTAAATAACGAAGTTCTGCCTCGTTGTACGTATTTTAACCCCCGGTTACGTATTAGATACGCTGCCCGATTGATCCAAGGTTCCGTAACGGCTGTCGAGGTTCTGCCTGACGTAGTCGTTGGAATTCTGTCTCGGGGAGGGTATTACTAATGTAAATATTGGGTTATTATACTAACACGTGTGCATTGTGTAATTAATAGATAATCACCAGGAAATCCTAAAGGAAAACCCTAAGACAGCAATGTGAGTAATCTTCTTTTTGTAAACCTTTTTGTAACCTGTTTTACAAAACCTCAATTGTTTTAAATTATAATTAAGCAGTGATTGAGTATTTGTATTCTACAATTATCGTCGGTATGTTGGGGTTTTGTATACAAAATTTGTTACTACACTGTGAGTAGTAACATGACCACAAGTCGGGTTGACAGTACCGTGGGTGGTAATTAAAATAGATGGAAACAAATGTAATTGCGCGACCGCCCTCAATACTGTAAAACGGTTTTACCTGTCTTGATTAAACTGAGATTCACTCATCAGTATTTCCCACAGACAAAATGTTTTTAAACGCGTTTCAGGTAACAAAATGTGAAAGCCAAATAGAAGCCAGCTGGACAACACTGAAGGCTTGGAAAAGTGGCTATAAAAGTTACCTAAATAAAGAGATGTTTTATTTAAATAAAATAAGGTTTATCCCTATGAAAATATGTGTATTTGAAACTTGGGATTTTCCCATATGTTTAATATTAGAAAAGCGTGGTATTTTACTCTGATAAAATATTTCATAACTACGGTCCTGATGTAAATTCCGCTGCCAAACTGATAACACCGATACCACTGAAACTGGCCGCGGCCGCCCGTTCCCAGGGTATTAGGGGACGAGGGTTGCTACTGAAGGTGGTATCAGAGCTAAGCCACTGATTCAGCCACAGAAGTGTTCCGCTGACACCAAAATTTGTTCAATATGTTAGCAAATAATTTACATGGATACGTGCATATCTGTATATTATTGTTTTGTGTTATTTGACAATTTGTTAGTTTACAGTATGAGCGACCAAGGACCTTCATACGCTTACCGTCAGGTGTCCAACTCACCTAGGGACGAAGGTACCTCTTCACAGCCATCCCTCTCAGGGTATTCGGCTGATAACGAAGATGAGATATTCATCTTCAAGGCCAATCTGAAGAGCCATTCCCTCCCAAGAAAAGAGGATGGTTCAGCAGAGGAGCGCATGAACGTAGAAAGAGGATGAAAAAGTTACAACAGCAGCGAGCTTTAGCAGCCACTAAGAGAGAAACAGATGCTCACACTCAGGATATGCTCAATAGGAGTCTAGCAAATTTTCATATCTTAGCAACTACCGCTGCAGACCCTAATCTAGAGCAACTCATAGCACCCCAGCCGTTACCACTGTTTCCCACACAGGCAATGGAAATTGAAGCCAACCCAGAAAACCAAATCCCAATGCCTGACATTGACCCAGGTGAGATACCTAGAATACCAGCACCCCATCCCTCAGACCCAGACTACGACCCGTGGTTTGATGACCATAGGGATTACCAGCAACGCTACCCAATACCAGAAGACGAACCCATGCCAAACCTAGCAGCCTACCCAGAATTGGACCCTCTAGATCCCTACTATGATAATGACCAATACATCAGGGAAATTCTAGAAAACCCTTACCCTTACCAAGAACCCATGCCCCAGTTCCCAAACCCAGTACCAGCCCCTGCACCACCCATGAGCGCTGAAAATGTGCAAGAGCACCGAACCTTTGGTGAGGAGATTTTAGAAGGAAGTGAGAGGATGAGGCAGATAGGAGAACGACTCGTCTGGAAGTATGACGAGCGTAATATGGAGTTCTGGATGAACCCATACCAGTAGTAATAATAATAATAATAGTAATAATAATAATAAAATAATAATATATAATATGTGTGTATGTTTGAAAAAAAAATCTAGACAATAGCTATGGATGCATAATAGTATTGTAATTTTATATTTCAGTTTCACTTTGTATTAGACGCATAATATAAAATAGAGTAGGTCGCAATGTTCGACGATTTTGATCAATATGCGTGTTACGTGATCATTTGCATTAAATATTATTTTGTGATATTAATATGTGGTAAATGTTTAAAATTCAGATGGACAACGAAGTGAACCAGGAAAACCAAAATAACCAGAATAACAATAATAATGGAAACCAAGTGGATAACAGTGCCATCCAACACATAGTGGCACAAGGAATTATAGACGCGATGCCATATATTATCCAAACGGTTAAGGAAGCTGATAATAAAAGTAACAATGGCAGTAAACGACCTACTGAACCCGAACACAGTGTAAACAATGGACCCATACTTCAAGTGCCCATTCCCAAAACAAGAAGAACCATGTCTTACGGTTGTTCTCATAAAGAATTCTGGTCCTGTAAACCAATGGAATTCTCGGGAAATGAAGTGGCCGTTGCAACTCTACGCTGGATAGAAAAGACTGAGGCAGTCTTAAAAATAAGCAAGTGCACAGAAGAGGCTAAAATAATGTTTGCTTCCAATCTGTTTAAAAACTCAGCCTTAGAATGGTGGAACACTATCCTCCAGTCTAGAGGAAGTAACCGAGTCTACAATATGGAATGGGAGGAATTTAAAAACATGGTGGAAAGGAAATTCTGCCCTCCCAATGAAAAGGAACAAATAGCAAATAAGTTCCTAAACCTTAGAATGACTGGAGTGGATAGTAAAGGTTACACTACGCTATTCTTCGAATATGCTACGATAGTACCAACCCTTGCTTCACCAGAACCAGTATTAATATCCCGCTACATCTGGGGATTAATCAGTGAAATTAGGCATGTAGTCAAGGCAGCTAGACCACAAACCATAGAAGAAGCTGTAGAACTAGCAAACACATTGACTGACGAGTTAGTACGTACACGAGAAGAGGACCAGAGGAGGAACCTAGCTCAAAGGCTTACCTAGGAATTTCGCTATGGTAATTCCAACCGTGGGAAAAATATAGGTTCTAGCTCTACACCCTACTGCAAAGCCTGTAAGAAGAAGCATTCAGGAAGATGCTCCACCTACTGCGACTTTTGCAAGATACCGGGACACAAGGAAGAAAACTGCAGGAAGAAACCCAGCAATGGAGTATGCTTTAATTGTGGAGAAAAAGGACATATCAGGACGAACTGCCCAAAACTGGCTCCAGCTACAAATAACAAGACTACTAAAAATGCTAGAGCGTTTGTTCTGACAGCTGAAGAAGCAAAAATGATTCCGGACGTGATAGCCGGTACGTTTTTAGTTAATGATGTCTTTGCTCAAGTATTATTTGACTCTGGTGCGAACCAAAGTTTTATTAATACTTCATTTTGCAAACTTCTCAATCAACCATTAACTAAACTCCCACAAGAATGTCTAGTAGAAACAGCAAATAGGGAAACCATTAAGATTTCTGAAATCTTGCAGGGAGCAAGAATAAAATTTTCAAATCAAAAGTTTATTGCAAACCTGTATCCAATGAATCTGGCAGGATTTGATGTTGTTTTAGGAATGGATTGGTTAGTAGAAAATAAGGCCAGTATTCTATGTGATCAAAAGTCGATCCAGGTAAATTCACCAAAGGGTGAAAAGATCACAATTAAAGGAGATAAGCCATCTAGATCCTCAAAATTCATCTCTGTGATGAAAACAGCCAGTTATGCAAGAAACGTGTCACACCCCAACCAATGGCGGAATCATCGGAGTGGGACTTGTTAAAGATTGCAAGAGACTTCATAACACTATTTGTGACAATATTTAATTCAACCGATTTCATTTCAATATCAAATTGTCAAAACATTACAAAGAAATTCAAATAACAACATTGTTCACAACATAACATAACCAAAATTGATACAACACTTTAAACCTAACCGTCTAAATGTGTATCTAGGCATCTTTGCTATTCCATTTCATAGCATCATCAATCATCAACCTGTAACATGTTTAAAATACAATTCAATGCAAAAGCAAAGGCGAGTATACAAGTTTAAGAATAAGTATAAGTATAAAAGTTTAAAAACGAATCCACATGGCAACTTAGTTTATACAAGATCAACCTATCATGGCATGCAATATTTCTAGTCAACCCTCTGTTTACGCAAAATGATATAATTCAACATGACCACTAGTCTACGGGCGGTGCGTTACTCCTATAGCACTATACATATCAAATGGAGGCTCGTGAAAGCTAATGACTAAAACATATCACATAAGTATGGTCCACGTATAAGCATCAAGTATCACAACATAGCATTCATGTATAATGATTGTTTTCGTGTTTTGCATAAATAATAAGTTTAAGTGTAGTTTAATAGTTAAACATGTTACACCCCAAAAAGTGGTAAACATAAAAAGGGGGTTGCGAGTATACTCACGGTTTTGCAAGTCTTCTACTTGGTAATCCCGCGAGTGAGTTGGTTGATTAGGAGGTTGGAACACCAAGTCCTTCTACACAAAGGAAACATAGGTGTGTGAGTTTGGGAATTCGAAAGATTTAGGGATTTAGGAAGTTAAAACATTAGAACATATGTATTCTAAAGTAAACATCCTTTAACACAAAGTACTTGTTCTTGACACTATGGAACCTCAAGGGTTAATGTTTTCATGAGTAGTATACTAATTAGAATCGTAACAAGTCTTATGTCTTGGATGATGTATTCTAATACCTTGACGAATGAACACAAGTCCACTATCAAGAGTTCGAATAGTATATATATGTATAAGTATTATATGTATTATTTAGTCCATTAGTCAAGCATGAGGTAGAAGATTAATCTTCATTTAGGCATCTCTAGTATCATGGAAGTCATGTAGGAGGTAGAAAGAACAAGCTTCCATTTAGGTACCTCTTATGGTTCACCACTACACTTGATGTAAAAACATACAAGGAGGGTCATGAACTAATATCAATACAAGAATAAGAAACATCTACACTATGAGAAATCATCCAGGGATGTGGGGATTTTATGTTGGACAACCCAAGTTAGTCCACAATCACACCTTTATCAAGCTTGAAGCTTGAACACCACTTGTGGGTTAAAAACCCTAAACAAAACAGAATATATGTGAGGTTTAACCTCTGATTTCGTATGTCTCAACCCCGTTTTTAAGCTTAACTAACCATAGAAGAGGTTACAAGCATAAGGACGTGGGTTTGAGTGAGTTAAACTCAAGTTTGCACAAGTATAAACAAGGTTTGATTCAAAACAAAACAAACAGTGAAGTTTGGAGCCTATTTGCCGGAGTTCCAGGGACTTATTCTCTGTGAAATACCCATGGAATCGAAGCTAAGGTCGATCCAAGCATTCTGGAAAAAGAATGAGCTAAAACGGATGAGAAATGAAGAAGTTATGCTCACTTTAGTGGAGCTTGATGCTTCTGTCCGAACTTGCACTTGCAGCTACGTTTTTGAGTGATTGAGAGAGTTGTGAGAGTGTTTCTAAAGTGCAAATGGCTTGGAGTAGTGTGGGTTTATATAGGGAATGAATTAGGGTTGGTTTGGAGGTGTAATTAATGCCAAAAACCCGGTTTAAAACTCAAAAACAACCAAATCCCACTCAAAATCGCGTAGAAGGAAGAGGTTGTCTGATCTGGGACTTGGCTCGCGGCCCGCGTAGCCCAAGGGCTAAGCTTACGCGGCCCGTGTCAAGGGTGGAGCTGAAGTTTGATTAAATTGCAATTAGGCCCCTAGACTTTGTTATTTAGTGTTTTTGAATGTTTTAAGGGCCATTTTCGCCATTTAAGCATAGTTTAAGGCCAAATAAAGTATGAGGAACATAATCAAAGTATAATTAAGCGTATGAATGTCGTATTTAAATATCGTTTACGGTTAAAACATGTTTTATGCATAAGTTTCACATATTTGCAAGTTTAGCACATAGTTTCCAAGAATTACGAATAAGTATCCATTGTTCCACGAAATCGAATGCATGAGCATGTATAAAGTATGTATAACATGAATTGAACAAAATACGAGTTTCATTTATGATCCAAGTCTCGGATTTTACAGCGGTTACAAAGAAAGAACGATTACAAGAACACAAGAGTTCCAAAAATAGAAATACAAACAAGACTTTCTATTTATGGAAAGTATGAAGTAGCAGGGCGTTATAGTCTCCCCTCCTTTAGGGAATTTCATCCCGAAATTTAGGAAGAAGTAGGGAAAAGTTGCGGATACTTTGTCTTCATGTGGCTCTTGAGTTCCCAAGTGAATTCAGCGCCACGTTTACCTTCCCATCGAACCTTGACGATAGGAATTTTACTGCGCCTCAATAACTTAACTCCTTGATCCACGATTTCGATGGGTTTTTCCACAAATTGCAAGGTCTCGTTGACTTGAAGTTCCTCGAGTGGAACTTGAAGCCCTTCGTCAGCTAGACACTTCTTTAAGTTTGACACATGGAAGACAGGATGTACATTGTTGAGTTCTTCAGGCAGGTCCAGTTTATACGCAACCTTGCCAATCCTTTCGAGAATCTTGAAAGGACCAACATAGAGAGGTGCGAGTTTCCCTTTCTTACCAAAACGAACTACACCCTTCCAATGGGATACCTTGAGAAGTACCAAGTCACCTGTCTCGAATTCCAAAGGTTTGCGACGCTTGTCAGCGTAACTCTTTTGTCGGCTCCTGGCTTTCAGTGAATTGTCTCGAACCTGTAAAATCTTGTCCGTCGCTTCTTGTATAAGCTCGGGACCAGTGAATTGAGATTCACCAATCTCGTGCCAACTAATAGGCAAACGACACCTGCGACCATACAATGCTTTGAAAGGTGCCATTTGAATACTCGCATGATAGCTGTTATTGTACGAGAATTCGATCAACGACAAGTGTGAATCCCAGTTGCCACCAAAATCTTTTACGCAAGAACGAAGCATATCCTCTAAAGTTTGGATAGTACGCTCGGTTTGGCCCTCTGTCTGAGGATGGAAAACTGTGCTAAGGTTAAGAACAGTACCCATAGCAGATTGAAAGGTTTGCCAAAGACGAGACGTAAAACGAGCATCACGATCGGAAATGATGTCAATGGGGATACCATAACGACAGATGATCTCATCAGTGTAGATTCTAGCCAATTTCTCGACTTTGAAATCTTCACGAATGGGAAGAAAATGAGCTGATTTGGTCGATCGATCAACGATCACCCAAATACTGTCATGACCAGAAGAAGTACGAGGAAGCTTAGTGATAAAGTCCATGGCAATGCTCTCCCATTTCCAGACAGGAATCTCTGGTTGTTCGAGCAAACCAGAGGGACGTTGATGTTCGGCTTTTACCTTCGAGCAGGTAAGACATTTTGCAACGTAGGAGGCGATATCTCTCTTCATCCCAGGCCACCAATAGGATGTACTACCTTCGAGCAGGTAAGACATTTTGCAACGTAGGAGGCGATATCTCTCTTCATCCCAGGCCACCAATAGGATGTACGCATGTCGTGATACATTTTTCAGCACCAGGATGAACAGAATACCTTGTTTTGTATGCCTCATTCATGAGAAGGTCTCGGAGGTTTTCACGATTAGGGATCCAGATACGATTGAGATAGTATAGAATACCATCGGATTTAGACACGAGTTCATGTTCCTTAGCACCTCGTATCTCAACAGAGAGACTACCTTTGTTAATGGAGGTGTATTGAGCTTCACGAATAAGGTTTTGACGATCGTTAACGAGTTGGAGACAACGGATACTCTTCACATAAGTTTTACGACTAAGAGCGTCGGCTACTACATTCGCTTTACCTGGATGGTATTTGATTTCACAGTCGTAGTCGTTTAATAGTTCCACCCAACGACGTTGACGCATGTTCAGTTCTTTCTGGTCGAAGATGTGTTGAAGGCTCTTATGGTCGGTGAAGACCACACACTTAGTACCATAAAGGTAGCGTCGCCAAATTTTCAACGCAAAGACAACTGCGCCAGGTTCAAGGTCGTGAGTAGTATAGTTCTTCTCATGTATCTTGAGTTGCCTCGACGCATAAGCGATGACCTTGTCTCGTTGCATAAGCACACAACCAAGGCCAAGGTTTGAAGCATCGCAATACACGACGAAGTCATTGTTACCATCATGAAGCGCGAGGATATGAGCATTACACAGCATCTCCTTGAGCGTTTGAAAAGATTCCTCCTGTTCGGGACCCCAAACAAAATGTTTCTCTTTTTGAGTCAAAGAGGTCAAAGGAACAGCGATCTTCGAGAAGTTGGAGATAAAACGACGATAATAACCAGCAAGACCAAGAAACGAACGTATTTCAGATGGAGATTTAGGTGCAATCCAGTTCTTCACAGCTTCGATTTTAGAGAGTCAACGTGAATACCAAGTTCGTTGACAGTATGACCAAGGAATTGAACCTCTTTTAACCAAAATTCACACTTGGAGAATTTGGCGTATAGACGTTCAGTACGAAGAAGTTCAAGGATTAGATGCAAGTGTCGCTCATGCTCTCCTTGTGTCTTGGAATAAATAAGAATATCGTCGATGAAAACGATCACGAAACGTTCCAAGTACGCTTTGCACACGCGGTTCATCAAATCCATGAAAACGGCAGGTGCGTTGGTCAAATCAAAGGGCATGACCACGAACTCGTAATGACCATAACGCGTACGAAAAGCGGTTTTAGGTACATCTGATTCGAGGACTCGAAGTTGATGGTACCCAGAACGAAGATCGATCTTTGAAAAGCAGGTCGCGCCTTGTAGTTGATCGAAGAGATCGTCAATACGAGGAAGAGGGTATCGGTTCTTGACAGTAAGCTTGTTGAGCTCACGATAGTCAATACACATACGGAATGACCCATCTTTCTTTTTAACGAACAAAACGGGAGCGCCCAAGGAGAAGTACTAGGGCATATAAAGCCTTTATCAAGAAGCTCTTGGAGTTGACTCGAGAGCTCTTGCATCTCAGAGGGTGCTAAACGGTAAGGAGACTTAGCGTCATGCACTAAATCGATACGAAAGTCGACAGAACGAGCAGGAGGCGGACCAGGAAGATCGTCGGGAAACACATCGGGGAAATCACGTACAACGGGAACGTCGCTTATGCTTGGTCCTTTGTCCTTCTTTTCCACAATATGGGCAAGAAAGACGAAGGTACCCTTGCGTAAGCATTTGTTTGCTTGGATACACGACATAAGCTTGAGACCTTGAGAAGGATTCTCGCCATACATGTGTAGAGAATCACCGTTTGGAAGAGGGAGGTGGATAAACTTTTCAGAACAAAAAACTTCAACACGAACTCGCCTAAGCCAGTCCATGCCTACTATGATGTCAAAGCTACCCATTTGCATAGGTATAAGATCGATTGAAAACGTATGATCGTTGAGATTCAAGGAACAGTTGGAAAGAACAGAATCAACAGTGACGGATTTACCATTAGCGACTTTGACATCAAAAGATTTTGGCAACTTAGAGCGTTTACACTTATGCAATTGTTCAAATTCTAGCGACACAAAACTTTTATCGGCGCCAGTATCAAACAGACAAGAAGCATAAACATGGTTCACAAGAAACGTACCAGTGATAACATCGTTTACGTTATGAGCCTGAGCGGCAGTGATGACAAAAGCTCGGCCTCTAGCAGGTTGTTGAGCTTGTTGTTGCTGCTGTGGCGGTTGCTGCTTCTGCTGCTGCTGCTGTTGTTGTTGAGGTTGGTAACGCTGGGGATAGACATTGGCTAGATGATTGAGATCGCCACACTTGAAGCATGCTCGCACAGGAGCAGTTTGAGGTTGAGGGAAGTTTCGACACCGGTTAGCAAAATGACTATACCTCTGACAATTGGCACATTTGTGGCATGGTACATTGGTAGGATGATGAAACAAACAGGTGGTACATTTGGGATGCGATCCAACATAACCTTGTTTTGGTGGTTCGGTGTTTGCGGGTGCGACGGAGGCTAAAGCTTGTAAGGGTTGTGGGTTTGGCGGAGTGACGACCGCATAATTTTGGCTCGAAGCCTTCCGCTTCTTGCCTTCGTTTTTCTTGGACGATTGGGAGGGTGAGGGCTCAACAGTGGTAGTGTCGGTTGTAGCTTGGCGTGCATTCTTCGTTGAAACCTTGTCATAAGAACGCAATTGTTGTTAAGTTCGGTGGCTATGGTATAGGCTTCCTCTATGGTTTTAGGGTTAGCAGAGGCAAGATGATTGGTCAAGGAAGGTGCAACACAGCGAATGAACTTTGCTATGGTTTTGGGAACGGAATCGACTTGTCCAGGACAGAGGATACTAAGCTGTTTGAAGCGCGTAATCAGACCATACATGTCGCTCCCTTTTTGCGTTAGGTTCCAAAATTTGTTCTCCAACTTTTGGAGCTCGTGAGGAGGACAAAAGTGGTCTTTCATAAGCTGCTTAAGCTTGTCCCAAGATAACGCATGCGCAACATCGTTTCCCCTTTTGTTACGTTCGGTGGTCCACCACTCGAGTGCCCTCGAGCGGAAGACTCCAGTTGCGTTCAAGGTTCGAAGCTCATCGGGACAACCAATTTATAAGAATGTAAGCTCAATTGCGTCAAACCAATTCATCATGGCGGTAGCTCCATCTTCTCCTGTAAACTCCAAGGGTTTACAAGCCATAAATTGCTTGAATTGGAATGTCGGCTTGGGTTTTTCGGCCTTCGAATCGACGGAGCCATGCGGTGAATCAGTGTCTGGCTGAATCTTGCTAACAATGTCGGGTATGACCTTAGCCATCTGCTTGGCCATGAATTCTATGCAATCCTTTTGTGACATGGAGTTGGATTTGGCGTTGGAGTTGGAGGTCGAACCATTCTTTGACTTGGTTTTCTTGGAAGCACCGTCGGACGACATCTAAGGGATCGAAAGGAAAACGATGTAACACGTATGGTTCACATAGTTAGCATGATTTCAACAAGTATTCAACAAGTATAAACACGTATGAATGCGTAAAAAGAGTATAAATTTAGTTTGTTCATGAGAATTATTGTTTTTTATTGCGCGAGATGTGCGAATTGTGTAACGGTTAAAATGAACAAGGTAACAAGTATAAAATCACATATAAATTGAATCACATAAAAGAGAGGCTCATAAAACATATGATTGTTTCGGGTTTAGAAACGTCGACTATTCCAAAGTGAATCGAAAGTCCTTTCAAATTAGAGAAACGTGCTTTGGCCTATAGGTAAGATACTCTCGTCGAGAAGCGATTAGCGGTATCTTACCCTTCCAGTTACTACACGTCTCTAATCGATCAAAAACAATCGAAACTTTGGCGAGATCGAAAATCGAGGAATGGGACTCAATCGACAAGGTGCGGGTTTCACCCCTAACTTGACGATTTCGTACCCTATTGTGGTTGGTACTCGTTGGGTCAAAATATAATTTCAACACTTTGACAAGGGTCCACTAGAGTTTGAATTGGAAATTTAACATTTAGATGTGGATTTCACTCCTAGCTAAATGGCGAAATTTCGTGCAAAATAAGAATAAGCGGAATGAGAGTCGTTCACCAAATTGTGGGTTTCACGCCTATTTTGGTAAACTCGTCTCTTTTGTATAAAGAGTGTCTTCAAGTCTTCAAGTGTATTGTGTAAAATGTCTTAGGAAAGACATTATGTATATATTAAGACCAAAAAGAAGAGAAAGAAGCAAAGTAGGAAGAATAACATTTTAAGCATGTAACAAGAATGGTCAAGATATGGTTCCTACTATACACTAGGTCGAACCATGGCAATTCAACCGAATTCCCTATAGTTATGGCTCTGATACCAATCTGTCACACCCCAACCAATGGCGGAATCATCGGAGTGGGTCTTGTTCAAGATTGCAAGAGACTTCATAACACTATTTGTGACAATATTTAATTCAACCGATTTCATTTCAATATCAAATTGTCAAAACATTACAAAGAAATTCAAATAACAACATTTTTCACAACATAACATAACCAAAATTGATACAACACTTTAAACATAAACGTCTAAATGTGTATCTAGGCATCTTCGCTATTCCATTTCATAGCATCATCAATCATCAACCTGTAACATGTTTAAAATACAATTCAATGCAAAAGCAAAGGTGAGTATACAAGTTTAAGAATAAGTATAAGAATAAAAGTTTAAAAACGAATCCACATGGCAACTTAGTTTATACAAGATCAACCTATCATGGCATGCAATATTTCTAGTCAACCCTCTGTTTAAGCAAAATGATATAATTCAACATGACCACTAGTCTATGGGCGGTGCGTTACTCCTATAGCGCTATACATGTCAAATGGAGGCTCGTGAAAGCTAATGACTAAAACATATCACATAAGTATGGTCCACGTATAAGCATCAAGTATCACAACATAGCATTCATGTATAAGGATTGTTTTCGTGCATTACATAAAGAATAAGTTTAAGTGTAGTTTAATAGTTAAACATGTTACACCCCAAAAAGTGGTAAACATAAAAAGGGGGTTGCGAGTATACTCACGGTTTTGCAAGTCTTCTACTTGGTAATCCCGCGAGTGAGTTGGTTGATTAGGATGTTGGAACACCAAGTCCTTCTACACAAAGGAAACATAGGTGTGTGAGTTTGGGAATTCGGAAGATTTAGGGATTTAGGAAGTTAAAACATGAGAACATATGTATTCGAAAGTAAACATCCTTTAACACAAACTACTTGTTCTTGAAACTATGGAACCTCAAGGGTTAATGTTTTCATGAGTAGTATACTCATTAGAATCGTAACAAGTCTTATGTCTTGGATGATGTATTCTAATACCTTGACGAATGAACACAAGTCCACCATCAAGAGTTCGAATAGTATATATATGTATAAGTATTATATGTATTATTTAGTCCATTAGTCAAGCATGAGGTAGAAGATTAATCTTCATTTAGGCACCTCTAGTATCATGGAAGTCATCTAGGAGGTAGGAAGAACAAGATTCCATTTAGGTACCTCTTATGGTTCACCACTACACTTGATGTAAAAACATACAAGGAGGGTCATGAACTAATATCAATACAAGAATAAGAAACATCTACACTATGAGAAATCATCAAGGGATGTGGGGATTTTATGTTGGACAACCCAAGTTAGTCCACAATCACACCTTTATCAAGCTTGAAGCTTGAACACCACTTGTGGGTTAAAAACCCTAAATAAAACAGAATATATGTGAGGTTTAACCTCTGATTTCGTATGTCTCAGCCCCGTTTTTAAGCTTAACTAACCATAGAAGTGGTTATAAGCATAAGGACGTGGGTTTGAGTGAGTTAAACTCAAGTTTGCACAAGTATAAACAAGGTTTGATTCAAAATAAAACGAACAGTGAAGTTTGGAGCCTATTTGCCGGAGTTACAGGGACTTATTCTCTGCGAAATACCCATGGAATCGAAGCTAAGGTCGATCCAAGCGTTCTGGAAAAAGAATGAGCTAAAACGGATGAGAAATGAAGAAGTTATGCTCACTTTAGTGGAGCTTGATGCTTCTGTCCGAACTTGCACTTGCAGCTACGTTTTTGAGTGATTGAGAGAGTTGTGAGAGTGTTTCTAAAGTGCAAATGGCTTGGAGTAGTGTGGGTTTATATTGGGAATGAATTAGGGTTGGTTTAGAGGTGTAA
Organism: Helianthus tuberosus; assembly: GCA_030545235.1. NCBI lineage: Eukaryota > Viridiplantae > Streptophyta > Magnoliopsida > Asterales > Asteraceae > Helianthus > Helianthus tuberosus. Next base: position 177,545 of record JARYGA010061237.1, read on the forward strand.
CTAATGCCAAAAACCCGGTTTAAAACTAAAAAACAACCAAATCCCGCTCAAAATCGCGTAGAAGGAAGAGGCCTTCTGATCTGGGACTTGGCTCGCGGCCCGCGTAGCCCAAGGCTAAGCTTACGTGGCCCGTGTCAAGGGTGGAGCTGAAGTTTGATTAAATTGCAATTAGGCCCCCTTGACTTTGTTATTTAGTGTTTTTGAATGTTTTAAGGGCCATTTTCGCCATTTAAGCATAGTTTAAGGCCAAATAAAGTATGAGGAACATAATCAAAGTATAATTAAGCGTATGAAGGTCGTCTTTAAATATCGTTTACGATCGAAACATGTTTTATGCATAAGTTTCACATATTTGCAAGTTTAGCACATAGTTTCCAAGAATTACGAATAAGCATCTATTGTTCCACGAAATCGAATGTATGAGCATGTATAAAGTATGTATAACATGAATTGAACAAAATACGAGTTTCATTTATGATCCAAGTCTCGGATTTTACAACGGTTACAAAGAAAGAACGATTACAAGAACACAAGACTTCCAAAAATAGAAATACAAACAAGACTTTCTATTTATGGAAAGTATGAAGTAGCAGGGCGTTACAAAAAGGATCATTAGTGTATTTGATTTCCATAATCATTAACACTAAAGGAAAAGAATTAAAAGATATCCCTGTAGTATCTTAATTTTCAGATGTATTCCCAGAAGAATTACCAGGACTACCGCCGGACAGGGAAGTTGAATTCAGAATTCATCTGCTACCAGGAACAACACCAATTGCCAAAGCACCCTATCACTTGGCACCAGCGGAAATGCAAGAGTTAAAGAAACAGTTAGACGAACTGTTAGAAAAAGGATTCATACAGCCAAGTTCATCGCCATGGGGAGCGCCGATCTTATTCGTCAAAAAGAAAGATGGATCGATGCGTATGTGCATTGATTACCGTGAATTAAATAAAGTCACGATTAAGAATCGATATCCATTACCAAGAATCGATGATCTGTTCGATCAATTGCAAAGAGCTCAATTTTACTCTAAGATCGATTTACGCTCAGGATATCATCAATTAAAGGTACAGGAAGAGGACATTCCTAAGACCGCTTTCAGAACAAGGTATGGCCATTATGAATTTACTGTCATGCCATTTAGTTTAACCAATGCCCCAGCTGCATTTATGGACATGATGAACCGAATATGTAAGCCATATTTGGATAAATTCATAATTGTCTTTATTGATGATATTCTCATTTACTGTAAAAGTAAAGAGGAACATGCAGCACATCTGCATGCACTTCTAAGTTTATTAAGAAAAGAAAAGCTTTATGCAAAGTTTTCGAAGTGTGAGTTTTGGCTAGAAAAAATACAATTTCTTGGACATTTAGTCAATCATTAAGGAATTCATGTGGATCCCACCAAGATTGAGGCAATCACCAAATGGAAAACCCCTGAGTCACCAACCGAGGTTAGAAGTTTCCTAGGATTGGCCGGTTATTATAGAAGATTTATTCGAGATTTTTCTAGAATAGCCATTCCCTTAACTAAGTTAACCTGTAAATCTGTTAAGTTTGAATGGGGACCAAAACGAGAAGAAGCCTTTAGAATTCTTAAGCAAAGATTAACCAATGCACCCATATTAGCGTTACCAGAAGGAACAGAAGACTTTGTAGTCTATTGTGATGCTTCCAAATTAGGGTATGGATGTGTGTTAATGCAACACCAAAAGGTTATAGCTTACGCCTCTAGACAACTTAAGAATCATGAAGAGAATTATTCAACCCATGATTTAGAATTAGGAGCTATAATTTTTACCCTGAAAATTTGGAGACATTACCTTTACGGTAGTAAGTTTACCATTTTCACAGATCATAAGAGTTTAAGGTATGTTTTCGGGCAAAAGGAGTTGAATATGAGACAGAGACGCTGGCTGGAATTTCTTAGCGATTATGGTTGTAATATCCAGTATCATGCAGGAAAGGCAAATGTAGTAGCTGATGCTTTAAGTCGAAAGTATTATGAAAAGCCAAAAAGAGTGCGTTCTCTTAAATTAAATCTACAAGTAGATTTAAACGAACAGATTAGAAAATCACAAGAATCAGTAATCAAGGACGATACTGAAAAACTGAAAGGAATGATTAAGGAATTAGAACAAGGAACAGATGGAATTTGGAGATTCCATAAGAAAAGAATGTGGATATCCAAATTAGGAAACCTACGCCACCGTATATTAGAAGAAGCCCATAAGTCTAAATATACGATGCATCCTGGAAGTGATAAGATGTATCAGGACTTAAGAAAGAACTTCTGGTGGATAAGAATGAAAAAGGATATAGCAGCTTATGTTGCCAAGTATCTAACTTGTTCACAGGTCAAAGCTGAACATCAGAAACCCTCAGGATTGCTGCAACAGTTAGAAATGCCAGTTTGGAAATGGGAATTGATAACAATGGACTTTGTTACCAAATTACCCAAGACAAGAAAAGGTAATGATACAATCTGGGTAATTGTAGATAGGTTAACTAAGTCAGCTCATTTCCTACCAATGAAAGAAACTTTCAACATGGAATAATTAGCTAAGTTGTATGTAAATAAAATAGTTTCATTACATGGAATTCCTTTATCAATTGTATCTGATAGAGATAGCCATTTTACCTCTCATTTTTGGACAAGTTTCCAAAAAGCAATGGGAACCAAGCTAAATCTAAGCACCGCTTATCATCCTCAAACGGACGGACAAAGCGAAAGGACAATTCAGATAATGGAGGATATGCTTAGAGCTAGTGTAATTGATTTCGGAGGTAATTGGGATGATCACTTACCATTAGTAGAATTTTCTTACAATAACAGCTATCATACCAGTATCAATGCTGCACCATTTGAAGCTCTTTATGGACGAAAGTGCCGAACCCCAGTCTGTTGGGCAGAAATTGGAGAAAAACAATTATCTGGACCAGAGATAGTACAAGAGACAACCGACAAGATTATTCAAGTCAAGGAACGACTGAAAGCAGCACGTGGTCGACAAAAGAGTTATGCTGATAACAGACGAAAGCCGTTGGAATTTCAAGTAGGAGATAAGGTATTATTAAAAGTTTCTCCTTGGAAAGGAGTGGTAAGATTCATCAAAAGGGGAAAGCTAAGCCCCAGATATATCGGACCATTTGAGATTATTAGAAGAATAGGACCTGTAGCCTATCAGCTACAACTACCAGAGGAAATGACAGGAATACATGATGTATTTCATGTGTGTAATCTCAAGAAATGCCTAGCCGATGAATCTCTAGTAGTGCCTCTTAAGGATATAGAGGTAAATGAAAAGTTAAAGTTTGTAGAGAAACCTCTACAGATTGAAGACAGGAAAATCAAGAATCTTAAACACAAGAGATTAGTTCTGGTCAAAGTAAAATGGGATTCCAAGAGAGGAACAGAGCACACATGTGAGCTTGAATCAGAAATGCAAATGAAATATCCACACTTATTCCAGTAGATCTCGAGGACGAGTTCTAAAACTAGGTGGGGAGGATATAACAACCCTCCAAAATATTTTTGACACCCCTAATATATTTATAATGTCCCTAGACGTCTCAAAATACACCCCGTATGCGGAAACCGAGCCCAAAATACCTTATATAATTAAAAATTAAATAAAAACAAGAAAATATAGGTACTTGCGGGCCGCGAAGGCCTTGCCTTCAGGCTACGCGGGACGCGACAGCTGGTCGTCAAGACACAACCCGGTGCTGCCATGTGTCACGCCATTTGTTCAGCCTACCCCATGACCAGGCCCAGCTAAACCCTACATCCCCTATGTCGCGGGGCGCGAAGACCCCTTAGGGTTCCTTCGCGGGCCGCGAGAACCTGGTCGACCAGCCCTATAAAATGGGAGCTCAGCAGTTCATTTTCGTCGCTCATTTCCATCGAATTCTCTTTCAATTTCTGTAGTCTAATCACTATACTCGGGCATTATACCCCCCTAAATAACGAAGTTCTGCCTCGTTGTAAGTATTTTAACCCCCGGTTACGTATTAGATACGCTTCCCGATTGATCCAAGGTTCCGTAAAGGCTGTCGAGGTTCTGCTCGACGTAGTCGTTGGAATTCTGTCTCGGAGAGGGTATTACTAATGTAAATATTGGGTTATTATACTAGCACGTGTGCATTGTGTAATTAATAGATAATCACCAGGAAATCCTAAAGGAAAACCCTAAGACAGCAATGTGAGTAATCACCTTTTTGTAAACCTTTTTGTAACCTGTTTTACAAAACCTCAATTGTTTTAAATTATAATTAAGTAGTGATTGAGTATTTGTATTTTACAATTATCGTCGGTATGTTGAGGTTTGTATACAAAATTTGTTACTACACTGTGAGTAGTAACATGACCACAAGTCGGGTTGACAGTACCGTGGGTGGTAATTAAAGTAGATGGAAACAAATGTAATTGCGCGACCGCCCTCAATACTGTAAAACGGTTTTAGCTGTCTTGATTAAACTGTGATTCACTCACCAGTATTTCCCACTGACAAAATATTTTTAAACGCGTTTCAAGTAACAAAATGTGAAAGCCAAATAGAAGTCAGCTGGACAGCACTGAAGGCTTGGAAAAGTGGCTATAAAAGTTACCTAAATAAAGAGATGTTTTTTTAAATAAAATAGGGTTTATCCCTATGAAAATATGTGTATTTGAAACTTGGGATTTTCCCATATGTTTAATATTAGAAAAGCGTGGTATTTTACTCTGATAAAATATTTCCTAACTACGGTCCTGATGTAAATTCCACTGCCAAACTGATAACACCGATACCACTGAAACTGGCCGCGACCGCCCGTTCCCAGGGTATTAGGGGACGGGGGTTGCGACATAATCAGTTGCTAAACATATCAGAAAAACCATTAGAGACCACAAGTCACAACCACCATCGATCTACCATATTACTCATTGCCACCGCCTTGAAACTTGAAGCATCGTTCCAGATTGGCGTTCTGTTCAGCGATTGGGGTACCAACAAGGGTTTCCAGGTTGTTATAGTCCTGGAAAAGTGATTAGCATTCTGGTCAGCTTTTGAAGATTTATAGATCTAGAAGGGAATGGAGTGGTGGTTGTGGTGGTTGTTGGCGGCAAGTGGCGGTAGGTTGTGTGGTGGAAGTGGTTACAAGAACTCGCAAGAGATTGATGGGGGTTGAGAGTAGGATGATTTTGTATATATGTATTTTCTTGGTTTTATTTATTAAGAAACATTTTAAATAAAAGTGTGAAATGACCAGAATACCCTTAAGTGAATACACTTAACTGAAATTTTAACCAGGTTAGTGCAAAAGGACGTAGAGTGTAATGATATTTACAAATAAAGGATTGTGACTGTGATTATTGAAGTTAAAGAGCATCCATTGCAATCTGATACAAACTTAAAGGATGAAAAGTGTAATTTACCCTTTTGTAAATATATCGTATAGCAAAATATGGTTTTATATTTCATAAATTTTCATTACTAATTACTTATTATTTGATTAAGATTTTTTCCCTTTTCTCTTATTTAACCATTCGTATTTTATCTCTTATTTTTGTAAATATATCGTATATCAAAATATCGTTTATAATTCATAAATCTTCACTACCAATTACTTATTATTCCAACCCGTGTAATACATAGGTCGCTAACCTACTTTAGTGATAAATCAATGCTTATAATTTGATGTATTTAAATTGAAATATGATATGTATACACATATTTATCTATACTATAATTACTTCCCCACGTTGCTGGAATCGGTTTTCTCAATATGATTTATGCGTACTAATTTTTTCAATTGCTTGTTGATCATATAAATTAAATACGCCCAAAAACGTATTATATTTAACATGAATCATTTAAAAAAGACAAAATTGCAGAAAACAACCTTTATGTATACCCCAAACTGCACTTTATACCTTTCACTATGAAATCCGCCAAAACCAACCTTTACGTTCATGTTTTGCTACAAATTCAACCTTTAACACAAACTCTGTTAATATTCTTGGTTAAATCACCTCACATGCTTTGCATGTGAGGGTATTATTGTCATTTCAACCTTGTTTTTTTTGTTTATTAATAAATTATATAATTACACATGACCCAATCATCACTCATCCTAGGATCTAACGAATATTATATTTAAATCACATGGTCATCATCTTCCCTCACATATTCAGACATGCAGTTTTAACTTGTACCTTGAGCATATAAGTTTGTACCCTCGATGAAAACACAGATTCAAGCTTATGAAAAGAAAACCCAGTTCATTAAATCATACAGTTTCATTTTTATGCTTGCAAATCTGAATCATTAAATCATTTAAAGCTCACAACTTTCGTATCATCTATATTAACACATACAACTTCAATGTTAACACGAATCATCAACGTATTTTCTAGCAAATATCAAGCATGACCAGGTTGTACTCTGCGCACACACAGTTGTACCCACCAAGAACACAGTGACAAAACCAAGAATCCTTTTATAACTTTACATCAGTGTTTTTCTCACAAGCAACCATTGAAACATGGAAACCCAGATTCCTACTCGGATTCAATATAAACACAGCGAATCATCAACATCAAGTTTTACACAGATTTAATATCAACATTAATATGAATATCTTCATATACCCAGTTTGAATGATGTGTTCTTAAATCTGGGTTTACTTTGAGTGCATGATGTAGTGTTTTCATGGTGGGTACAACTGCCTATGCGCAAGGTACAACCTGGTCAAGCATATTAGTGGTAGTGTTAGAATGATCCTTGATGAAAATGATATTGTTAGAATGGTATGTTAGAATAAAATGATACTGTTAGGGTGTTGTGAAATGATGACGATTATGATGGTCGATAATTGCTAAGAATGATGTTCCTAATTTCATGTTTCTAAGTAATGACTTCCATTATGTTTTGAACATTCGAAATGATAATCACCGTTAGTTTACTATATGTTTTAAGAAAAGAATGATGCTTCGTGTTCATAATCTGGTTGAGATAAATTGTTATGAAAATGTTCATGGCTTTGTTGGTATGAATTAATGAGCTGGGTTTTCATCTCAATTGCTTGAAGATGAATTTTCATAAATTGTACAAGTAGTTATACATACGGTACAACTCGCATGAATGTTTTGTGATTTGACATTGTGTGTGAATGTTTTGTCTTATTCGTTAGATCCTAGGATGAGTGATGATTGGGTCATGTGTAATTATATAATTTATTAATAAACAAAAAAAACAAGGTTGAAATGACAATAATACCCTCACATGCAAAGCATGTGAGGTGATTTAACCAAGAATATTAACAGAGTTTGTGTTAAAGGTTGAATTTGTAGCAAAACATGAACGTAAATGTTGGTTTTGGCGGATTTCATAGCGAAAGGTATAAAGTGCAGTTTGGGGTATACATAAAGGTTGTTTTCTGCAATTTTGTCTTTAAAAAAATTTACGTCAAAATACAAACAAAATTGAATTTATACCAATACGCACATAGAAATAAGAATGACTCATTTTCGAAAAAAATTACATCGAAATGTAAACCAAATTGAATTTATACCAATAGGTACATAGAAATAAGCACGTAAAGCTCGAGGGGGTCAAAATGTCATTCCGTCAAAATGTAAACCAACTTGAATTTGTACCAACACGTACATAAACGTCAAAACATACACTAACTAAAATGTCAATAAAAATAAGCACCAAAACGTATTATATTTGATACAACTCATGAAATGTAAAGTAACTCGAATTTGTACTATCTAATAAAATTGTATTATATTTTATAAAACTCATTTCCAAACAAAATTTACGTCAAAACGTACACCAACTGAACGCGTCTATAAAAATAAGCACGAAAGCGTATTATACTTGTGTGACTCATTTTTGAAAAAAAAAATTACATCGAGACGTAAATCAATTTAAATTTATGCTGACCCATACATAAATTTAAGCATATAAAACTCGAGAGAAGTCAAAATGACATTTTACAAAATTTTTAAAAAGTTTAGAGGTTTTAATTGTGAATAATAAAAGTTGAGGTGATGAGTTTCAAAATAAAAAAAAAGATGGTCAAATGTATTTTAGCTTTGTAGTCATCCTTTTATATATATAATAATAATTCGTATGTGATAAATATGTGTAGGTTACTTAAACACTTTGTATTTTAATTTTACTACTAGGTTTTTTTTTTCGTGAACTCATTAATTTTGTATATAAGGGAAGAGTTTAATTAAAACATAATTATTTACAAGAATATCAACAACAAAATAAATCATTTGTTTTTCAGTCTTAAAATTCTTTGAAGAGTTAAATGCCATTTTGGTCCCTGTGGTTTGGGCCATTTTGCCAGTTTAGTCCAAATGTTTCATTTTTAACTTGTGGGTCCAAAAAGGTTTCACAGTTGCCATTTTAGTCCACTGGGTTAATTTCATCCATTTTTTCTGTTAACGAGAAGGCCAATTCGGTAATTTTGTATGTAATTTTGTTAACTAAAAAGGTAATTCAGCCATATAAAATGACCGAATTGGTCTTCTCGTTAACAAAAAAAATGGGTGGAGTTAACCCAGTGGACTAAAATGGCAACGGTGAAACCTTTTTGGACCCACAGGTTAAAAATGAAACCTTTGGACTAAACTGGCAAAATGGCCCAAACCACAGGGACTAAAATGGCATTTAACTCTTCTTTGAAATATAAGCATATTGAAGTTATTAATATTTATTGATATTCTATATATATATATATATATATATACATGTATGGAAAGATTAACGTACAATAGCTTCTTAATGTGACAGCCCACAATTTCAGATTACTACTTTAACCTAACCACAGTAAACTTAGACATACATTCATAGCACTGCATTTAACTAGGGTTAGTTAAATGAGTCTACTTTGGTAATTCGGGGAATTACCAGAACACACACACAAGAACGTGGGTCACTAACTCGAATAATAATTATAAACAGACGGTTTATACGAAACTTATGTGTTGCATGACAAACAAGTGAATAATATGCTTTAATTGTAAATTACAAGATGTTATGTTCTTTGTGTGAAAGTTAATTAGTTTAGGGTTTTTAGAGTTATTACTGAAACTCTAATAAACTACTGCATAACCCTAAGCATCCCTCATAATCCATCATACGACAGTTCTGTAATCATCACTCATCAGTTTCTCTAATCATTTCTACACCAATCTCACACACAATCATTGGCAATTCAGATCTTTCAATCCGTTAAGAACAAACTCTCTATGTCGAATCTAAGGTAATGTTTATGTTATACGTTGTTGTTCTTGTTCTCTTGATTTCATGCAAACCCTAGAAATCCAAATAATGTATTGTGTTTAGTTGATCACCCTGATTGAATGTGCAATGGTCTGAGAATGACTGTGTAATTGTTTGCTTGATATAAGAATGCAATTGACATGATAGGATTGCTAAACTGTGGTTTTGATTCGTAGCAATATTGATTATTATTCATTAGGGTTTGATCGTATTGTAACTGTTATATTGAAAACTGCGATTTTGGTTTTTGTTAATCTGTACGGTTGTTAGTCCGGAGATAATCTTTAGAATTTGTGAAGTCACCAAGTCCGAGTTTATCATGTCCGAGCTTATTATAAACAAGGGTGTCCGGGTTTTTGTTTGTTAGCCTCCGAGTTATACATAGAGATAATAGGGTTCCGAGTTTCTTTATGAATACCTATTATCCGAGTTTTAATTGATTAATCAAAGTGATCCGAATTTACTTAGGTTATGTATCCGGGTGTCCTTTTAAAATGATATCCGTATATAATATATATACATGTATAATGTCTGAACTTGTTTAAAGAAAGAGGGAGGTTCCGAGTTTCATTTTAAAAGGGACATGATTGTCCGAGTTTAATAAATGCTTACATATCCGAGTTTATAAAAACCATCTGAACTTCACATGTATTCCGAATATATATAAAGGAGTTCCGAACTTCCGCTATGGTCGGGACGAACCACAATCGCCTCACGGATTTAAAACGCGTCATGATGGTGAAGGTATCAAGCCCGTTATAAGGAATCATTCGTTCCCCTTCACAACCAATGTGGGATGTTACAATCCACCCTCCTTACGGGGCCCAGCGTCCTCGCTGGCACACCAGTCCGGTCCCTGGCGCTGATACCATCTGTAACAGCCTAGCGTAACCGCACCATGATATTGTCCGCCATGGCTGGGACGAACCACCATCGCCTCACGGATTTAAAACGCGTCATGATGGTGATGGTATCAAGCCCCTTATAAGGAGGCCTCCGTTCCCCTTCACAACCAATCTGGGATCTTACACAAATGTTGGAGGCGAGGTGGGGTTAACTTACTTTGATTCTAGGAAACTACTTGGGTGTTCATTCACAAATCCATAATTGAGGTAGTGGAACTAGTTTGGAAAGCCAAAACTCCCACGGTTCACACTTCTACCAAAACACAAGTTCATCAATATTGAAGATGGTGAATCTTGGATGGTTTCAACACTTTGAACATATATGAACTTAGATTAAAAGAGTCATTGAACTCACTTCTTGGTGGAAATCAACCTCAACACAAACCCATAACTATGAACTTAGTTGTGAGCTTGATGGGTATAAGATTTCACCAGGCTTAAATCAAGAAATGTAAAGTACAAGAACATGAATAAAAACATAATTTTAATCTTACTTTGGACCTCAAATGTGGTGAGGTTTCACCTTAGTTTGCTAAGGCAAACTTGTGAAAACCTTCCTAGAGGTTGTCCAAGTAAGATGATAGGAGAAAATAGGAAGAAATAAGTAAAGAAGTGAGCTAGAACTCACTTAAAAATGTTGCAACTTTCTGCCCAAAGTTGGAAATTTTAGAGAGATTATAGAGGTTTGAGGGAGATTGAAGTGTTTGGAAAGTGTTTAGGAGTGGAAGAGGACACTTATTTATAGGATGGGGTTAGGGTTTAAGTTATAAATGCAGTAGGAGGTAGTTGGGAGTTGTAAAATGGTGAAAAGTGGGTGAAAACGCGGTTGTTTGTGTTTTTTTGCCAGTAATTACGTTGCCAGCTTCGTTCGTGCGAATGTAACGCTCGTGCGGATGGGAGTGGTTCGTGTGAATGGAGGGTTCTTTCGTGCGAGAGGGTGCCAGTTCGTACGAGTGAAGGTAAGTCCACACGAAAGGCTGTTGGTTCGTACGAAAAAGGGTTGGTTCGCACGAAGGGGTACACTCGTGCGAAGGGTCTTATTTGCATGGGGGAGTTATGTTGGGCCAGTTTCGCGTATTTTAGCCGGTTTTAAGTATTTCAAGCATAATAGTGTAATGTGCAAGTATAATGCACATATAATTGATGTTTCAAGAATTTCAAGTAAAGGTTTTCGCGTATAAGTATGTATTCAAGATTGCTACATATAACACAAGTATGTAACATGCATAAGTATAAAATAACAGAGTTTCATTGTGATCAAAGTCTCGGATTACAATGTTGGGAAAGGAGATACGAATACGATACAATTACAAGCTTCCAAAAATTGAAATACGATTACATTTTCTAAATAAGGAAAGTACAAAAATGCGAAGCGTTACATATATATAATAGAATGACCACTTAGCTATAGTGGTTTGACCTTTTTTTTTGAGATCTGAAACTCATACCTTCAGCTTTCAGTTTGACACTTATATCCTCTTAACTTTCTAAAAACTTTGTAAAATATCATTTTGATACCCTTCGAATTTTACATGTTTATTTTTATGTATGTCTCGATATAAATTCAAGTTGGTTTACGTTTTGACATATTTTAAAAAAAAAATAAGTCATGTAAAATATAATGTGTTTTAGACGATACAAAGTCGAGGTACTTTACGTTTCATAGTGATGTCAAACATAAAACACTTTGGTAATTATTCTTATTGGCGTTTTCAATTGGTCTATGTTTTGACGTTTATATACATGTCGACATAAATTCAAGTTAGTTGATGTTTTAACATAATGACATTTTGACCTCGTCGAGTTTTACGTGCTTATTTTTAAGTACGTTTTGGTGTAAATTCAAGTTGGTTTACGTTTACATATATTTTTTTTTCAAAAATGAGTCACGTCAAATATAATATATTTTGTGCTTATTTTTCTAGATGTATTCAGTTGGTACGCTCAAATCACTTTAAAAAACCGACCCCGCAACGCAGGGAAAATCAATTCTAGTTATAATGAATAAACTAATATAGCTCTTTTTATTTTATATGTATAAGTCACTCAACTTATGTTTAATATATTAAAGTCTCCCTGTATAATTTCTTTTAATACACACAATTTTAAAAGTTTGAGTTGTATCCTTAGACTGATAAAAAAATGGAGGGACATTTTAAGTCTTTAAAATACCAACATGAATACTTTTTATCATACAAGTAGCTATAAATTAATATTAAAGAAGTCAAAAACAGATAAATTACTTATTATAAATGCTGATTTAAAACTACAAAGTATTTCAAATTATCACCATATACGATGATGTCACCGCTTATACGTCAACAAAGCTTTATGGTTCTTAGCATGCCAACAAAATAGCCATAGATTGGAATTAATGATTCTTTCTCCATTATTTATATTTTGTTTTAATATTCTAGCTTCCAAGGCCGCCCAAGCGACTAAGCTATAGTTCAATTGGTATCGGAGAATAAGTGAACATTTAGGTTTAAGGCCATAACTCTTAAGTTTGAGTTTGACTCCAACTAGGTTTTACCACTAGACCTTCGAACGACGGGTTTTTCTCAAAATTGGAGATGGTAGGTTTGGACTACCCAACACTGTCTACAGTCGCGGACATACGAAGTCGCTTTTTGCCATAGGGTTACCCGAGTAACTGGCATTTATTTCGTTGGCCGATAAAAACAAAAAGTTCCAGTCTCCATAAATGCTTATATATCATATTATCCTTTGGTATTTTCATATCAGAATGTGTAGATCATGAAAATATTCTCCATAAATAAGGGAATCAAAAGGTAAATTGAAGATAAACCAGGGGTACAAACGAGTCGAGCATCTCGCGAGCTGTTTGAGATCGGCTTGAGAAAAAGCTTAAAACGAGCCGAGTTTGAGCCTAAAACAAAGCTCGTTTATTTATCGAGCTCGAGCTTGACATGTGAAGCTCTTCGAGCTAATGTAATATAAGTTTTTATTAATACTTAATAACATTTACCCCGTATTTAAAGTTGACTAGTAAACAGCTAACCCGAGCTTATTTAAACTTGTTTACGAGACGAGCCTGAACCTAAAAATAAGTTTGTTTAGTAAATGAGTCCGAGCCCAAGCTTCACTTGTTGAGCTCGCGAGCCTGAACGAGTCTATTATTTATACTATTTTGTTTCATATTAATTAATAGATTATAAACGAGCCGAGCTCGAGTTTTGAAAACAAAGCTCAAACTGAGCCGAGCTCAAGCCCGGTCAAGCTTGGGCTCGATTCGACTCATTCACACCCTATATAGATATCTTAGTTGTGAATATCATTATGTCTTCTTAAATATTTACTAAGAACATCATGAAAATGTAACAATTCACTGGCGGGTCCAAGGGTAATACCCTCATTTGCTTTTATATTTGCATGATTTTCTTGAATCTTTAAAAAACAACATTGTTGAGGTTTTGAGGCCATTCTTTTCATATCTCCATGATTAGTAAATTGTGCCATTTGTTTATTATTATTATTTTAAAGGCATTTGTTTATTATTATTATTATTTTTTGAATGGCCAATAAAACTATATTATTAACATAAGGCTAGTAAGATACTAAAACCAAAAAAAAAACATACCACTTGATTATTATCTAAATAGGAAAGCCAATATCATTGGTGAATGAGTGGTTCGCACTTTCTTGATCTAATTAACCCCAATTATAGGAATAAAAAACGAGATTAGTCACATTTAGTTAATTTTTAATGCAAGTTGTTCTTGTTTTGGGTGCTCTTTACAGCCATTAAGATGCCTTTAATTATTGATTCGCACAATTTTAAAATAATCTTAAATTAAAGGAAATTTGGGTTGCAAGGTTGCTAGGGGGCAGTCTTCAAAGAACTACAATGAGTGTAAAGAAGTCAAAATCTGCCTAAAAAAGTTTGAAAGCTTTTGTTGTGACAGTTGCATGAGGAAGCATGTGTTCAAAGTGTGTATGTATTTTTATTTATTGCTTTAATTAAAAAAAAAACGACAACTTGCATTTAAAAAGATGAAACTTTAGTTATATGTTAATGTTTGATCAGTTACTTAGTCATGGAACAAAAACTTATCAAATAGGAATGTTTTTATCTATTTATTTTTCTTTAATTAATTTACCAATTAACAATTTGGGTGTCTAATTACATTAATCAACATTAGTTACCCGTACTAATAGAACTTTTGCTAGGTCGGATGTTCAATAAAATTCCTCTAGTTTTGTCGACGATCTTGCTCTTAGTCGTACATGATAATACCCACAAATGTGATTAGAAGTTACACATTTTATTTCAATCAAATTTAACAAGGTCAACTAGATTTGGTATATGCATTTATCATGTAGTTTAGATCCTAAAACGAATTATAGAGTTGTAAGTTTTACATAAAAAATATTTGTCGTAACTTAAATGCAGATTTTTCAGTAACCCATAAATTATATAAAGTTGTGTGTCACTTTTATCTTATTAATGAAATGTCTTAGTTGATCCGTTGATAACACATATCTTACATTATGGAGCTAGGATATGTTATCACTATTTCATATGTCACATTTGCCTCACCCTCGTTAAAGACTTGTATAAAAGAATGTAAGGTTATGTTATATTATACAATATAAGTCAACTAGGTTATAACCCCGTGTATTACACGGGTTAAATAAATAAATTTTATATACTAAATAATAAAACAATATATCTTTAAAAACCTCCTTTATTACACGGGTTGAATAAATATAATTTTATATATTAAATAATAAAAAGTTATATCTATAAGAACCATATTGTACGGGTTGAATAAATGTAATTTTATATACCAAATAAAAAAGTTATATCTTTAAAACCACGTGTCTTACATGAGTTGAATAAATGTAATATTTTTTACTAAATAATAAAATAATACATCTTAAAAAACTTATTTATTACATGGGTTGAATAAATGTGATTTTATATACCAAATAATAAAAAAATACATCTTTAAAAATATGCGTATTACACGGCTTGAATAAATGTAATTTTCTGTACTAAATAATAAATATATATATATCCTTAAAAAACCTCGTGTATTGTATTACACAATCTAACTCTATATATCAAATAATAAAAAGTTATGTATTAAACACCTCATGTATTACATGGGTCGAGTAAATGTAATTTTGTATAGTGAAAATAAAAATATTTAATATATGAATACAAAGTTTGGTTTTCGTGATAGAAATAGATTGTTCTGTTGTTGCAAAATTTGTTAACGAAGTCTCAATAAATGTAACCCTTTATTTAAAACTCCGTAAATATATAAATAATAAATAATATTAGTTAATTTTATTTAAAGTTTCGTAAAATCTATTTGATACCAAGCTAAACAAAACGTTCAAATATATAGTTAAGATCAAATTCGATAACTAAGTTTGAATTTGAAGTAAATAGATAAATATAAAAGTAATAATTAATTGAGTTAATTACTGTTTTCGTCCTAGTGGTTTGTCAAAAATCACTATTTCAGTCCATTTGTTTAAAATTGTGATTTCAGTCCCTGTGGTTTCACTTTCGTAACCATTTCTGTCCCTATGGTTTCAATTTCGTAATAATTTCAATCCATTATTCTGTTAATTACAGGGACTGAAATGGTTACGACGTGGACTGAAATAGTTACGAAAGTGAAACCATAGGAACTGAAATCGCAATTTTTAAACTGACTGACTGAATAGTGATTTTTGACAAATCACAGGGATGAAAACAGTAATTAACTCTAATTAATTCAAATAAATAATATTATAAATAAGAATGAGATTAAACAAAATAATAATTATCTATAAGTTATTGAACTAAATAATAGTTAATAGGAGAATTATCTATAATTAATTAGAAGAAATTAAACTAAAATAATAATTATCTATAAGAGATGGCCTAATATGATGACAAGTGTTCCTAAAGTGGTTTCTTTTATTATATAGTATAGGTAACGTATGTATACAAGTGTTCCTAAAGTGGTTTCTATTTGTGCGATCATCTTTCCGACAACTATAGGAACTTTCAAGTTAAGTTTGTTGTATAATTTTATTCTTATTTTTAAAGGCTATAGTTCTCTCAAGGCTTCACTTTAACTTCAAATGCTTTGCCGACATGCATTTTAACTTCAAATAATTTGTAAATTAGACACAACCCCACTTATGTATTTTTATACTAGCTATATTTCCCATAAGGGTTTCCTTATGTGGAGGTCTAAAGTTCGATTCCTATCAACTACAATTTGTACATAATGGGAGTAAACATTACTGGGAATGATTCGAACTTGGGCAATGTTTAAGAGTTTGTTCTCGCCTTTGAGGGTGCGCTAACTGTTAAGAAAAGCTATATTTCTCACCTCTGTGCGCATTAGGGTTTCAGAAAACTTATTTTATTCCCACCAAAATTGTCGGATTTTATTTGTTAAGTTCTGACTCCTACTATTCCCACATTCCTAAATCTTATTCATGCATCATTTTTCATTTTATATCTCTATATATATCTATGTATGTATGTATAGAGAGAGAGAGAGAGAGAGAGGAGAGGGGTGTGTGAATATTAACTCCTGAAGTTTAAAAGTGTATATAAAAAAAGTTGCTTTACAAATAATTCATATATGATAAAAAAACAAACTAAATGAACAGTGAATCATTTAGTTAATTTAGGGTATATTAGAATATGGGGTATGGAGCGGGGTTGTGGCGTGGGTTGGGTACAAATGCTCAAGTCACCACCCCGGGTGGGCGGGGGTTTCAGCCTGGGCCTGGGGGCGGGGGTTGTGGCGTGGGTTAGGTACAAACGCCCAAGTCACCACCCCGGGTGGGCTTAGGTTTCGGCGTGGCCCCTTAAACTAAATGAACAGTGAATCATTTAGTGAATTTAGGGTATATTAGAATATGGGGTATGGAGCGGGGTTGTGGCGTGGGTTGGGTACAAACGCCCAAGTCACCACCCCGGGTGGGCTTGGGTTTCGGCATGCCCCCTTGGGCGGGGGTTTCAGCCTGGGGGCGGGGGTTGTGGCGTGGGTTGGGTACAAACGCCCAAGTCACCACCCCGGGTGGGCTTGGGTTTCGGCGTGGCCCCTTGGGCGGGGGTTTCATATATGATAAAAAACAAACTAAATAAACAGTGAATCATTTAGTGAATTTAGGGTATATTAGAATATGGGGTATGGAGCGGGGTTGTGGTGTGGGTTGGGTACAAACGTCCAAGTCACCACCCCGGGTGGGCTTGGGTTTCGGCATGCCCCCTTGGGCGGGGGTTTCAGCCTGGGGGCGGGGGTTTCAGCCTGGGTTGGATACAAACGTCCAAATCACCACCCCAGGTGGGCTTGGGTTTCGGCGTGGCCCCTTAAACTAAATGAACAGTGAATCATTTAGTGAATTTAGGATATATTAGAATATGGGGTATGGAGCGGGGTTGTGGCGTGGGTTGGGTACAAACGCCCAAGTCACCACCCCGGGTGGGCTTGGGTTTCGGCGTGCCCCTTGGGCGGGGGTTTCAGCCTGGGGGCGGGGGTTGTGGCGTACAAACGCCCAAGTCACCACCCCGGGTGGGCTTGGGTTTCGGCGTGGCCCCTTGGGCGGGGTTTCATATATGATAAAAAACAAACTAAATGAACAGTGAATCAGTTAGTGAATTTAGGGTATATTAGAATATGGGGTATGGAGCGGGGTTGGGTTGGGTACAAACGCCCAAGTCACCACCCCGGGTGGGCTTGGGTTTCGGCGTGCCCCCTTGGGCGGGGGTTTCAGCCTGGGGGCGGGGGTTGTGGCGTGGGTTGGGTACAAACGCCCAAGTCACCACCCCGGGTGGGCTTGGGTTTCGCCGTGGCCCCTTAAACTAAATGAACAGTGAATCATTTAGTGAATTTAGGGTATATTAGAATATGGGGTATGGAGCGGGGTTGTGGCGTGGGTTGGGTACAAACGCCCAAGTCACCACCCCGGGTGGGCTTGGGTTTCGGCGTGCCCCCTTGGGCGGGGGTTTCAGCCTGGGGGCGGGGGTTGTGGCGTGGGTTGGGTACAAACGCCCAAGTCACCACCCCGGGTGAGCTTGGGTTTCGGCGTGGCCCCTTGGGCGGGGGTTTCAGCCCGGGCGTTGGACGGGGCTATCAAGATGACATGGCAGGATCTCATTGGCCAAGACAAGTAGCCGTTTGGGCTAGCCGTTGGCCAACGGCTATGTGTTTAAAAAAATTATTCACTATAAATACTCACACTTCTATTCATTTTTTTTACCACAACTATTCCACCTCTTCTATAATCATCTTTATCTTATTTAAAAAAAAAAAATTCTCATCCAACCACAATACGAAAAATGAATCCTCATAATCGTGGTTTTGACCCGAACAATCCGTGGGCATTCCAAGAAACACCAAGCCCAGCATCCAATCGTTCAATTGCTCCCTTTTTAATACACTCCACGATGCCGGATATAGTTGGTTACGCATCGTTTATCTTGAATCGTTTGAAGAATGATGTCGGTCGAAAACACCAATGCCTTTCGCGCAACGCGCGTTATTGAAAAACACTAGTTACTATTACTATAATAATACATATATAATATATAATAATAGCTTTATAAAGAAATAGTGTTGAATAAATCAACAAACTCTTCTTGGATCTCTTACCAATGGAGAGAAGAATATTTTTTAAATCTGTGTTCTTAGTTCTGGATTCTGTCCAAGAAAGCATACAAATATTTAAATGTGGAAGTCTTTTGTTCGTTGTTGACTGTCATGTTTATATGTGTATTTGAAGACCAACCCAAAGTCTTGTGGTGATTAACAGTTATTATTTGTATTGGCTAATAATAATCTTTAATGTTACAAGTTAATAACAGTATTCAACCGACTTTGCTTACTTCTCTTCTACCACAACAGTTTTTTATTATTATTATTTTTAATTGAAAGTTTATTAATTATAGTTTTTATATTATACATATATAAATATTTGTTATTATTTTAGTAGTTATATATAAGTAGTACAATAATTATTACACTAAATTATTTATGTTGTGAAACTAGCCTAATAGCAAACAATAAGAGAAAGAGATGTAGGGAGAAAGAGATATTTCATTGATAGATATGTCATACAAGAGATACAATGAGAAGTATATATAGGAGAAGAAAACTTGGAGAAGAAGCTAATCTATTTTTGGTGTTGATAACCATAATATAAATAATATATTTATAACACTCCCCCTTGGTTATCAACTTGATACGCTTGGAGATGCTGCCTCGTTAAAAACCTTGCCAGGAAAACCCAGTGGGACAAAACCTTAGCTAAGGGAAAAAGAGTGCAACGCGTATCGTCTCCCCCTGATACTTCTGGATCATGTGCGTTGCCTCATTAAAAACCCTACTAAGAAAATCCAATGGAATAAAACCTAGTGAAGGAAAAAAGAGTGCAACTTGTATAATACTCCCCCTCATTTGAACATGTATTCTTCAAGTGACTAGTGCCCATTTTCCTTGAAAGTTGCTCAAAGTTTTAGTAGTCAATGATTTGCCGCTTGATCCCTTAATGTGCAATTCTTTATGTTCGCAATGTTATATCTTCATATGAGCCTTCTAGTGCCTCTTCTTTTAAATAAATATCATAAGATCCACAACCTTGATTTGTTATATTCCCTGCATTTACAAAACAAACCAAACTTGTTTTGATAGGTTAGTAAAATATAAATTCATATCTTACATACCTTAGATGTATTGAAATAGATGTTTTCCCATTTCAATATTTCGTTGTTTAACACATGTTATATCAAATCGATAAATTCAATAAAGATATATAAAATCATGAATAGATAGCAAGAAATACTAATGCACAATTGCACTTAAAGATGGTACCTCTAGACCAAAAATTTCAATTCTTTCATATGAAGCTATAACAACCATTTTATATATCAAGTAATTAAACAACCTTTAACATAGTTAAAGGATAAGGTTTGTCCATGCTAAAATGCGTCAACCTCTAGTAGATATAGTTTGATTGATTACACATATACTCGAACTGCAGGTCGAGCAATAATTACAATGTGTCCCAAAAATTCTCCCTCTAAAAGCTCGACAGTTTCTCTCGATGGTGCCTAGACATCATCACTGTAAACTGCGATTATAGTGAACTTTTAGGATAGGACTTTTGATAAAGATGGATGATATTATCAAACTCATATTGATCTTTATCAGAATATCTCATGAGTTTTACAATACTCAATCCAACTATTTTATCCATACTATCTTTTTAAGTTTATAAAGATACATTTATAAGGTTTTGAAATCAATGCTTCAGGCATTTACAATCATCACTTACTTCTTTCCACTTTGAAAAACAATGTATGTGCATACACTCTTTAGGAGTTCTGTTACATAAACCTCCTCATTGATTTCTATATCATATGCAAGGATGTCTTGAACACTTGCTTCATTTGTATAATACATATTGTACCATGCTTATACACTGTACATTGAGATACCATAATCACCAAGTATAAGTATTCTATTTCTGTTTATAGGTGCACAAGAATTACAACCATAAGATGTTTCCACTTAGCCTTATAAGCACTTAAATGCTTTAGGATACTCATCAGGAGTTCCAATTATATTCAACGTATTCAAATATGAATCTGTATACAATGATCATATCGTTCTCGAGAACTTATTTTTCATGATTTTAATAAATTAAATCCTTGAGGGACTTTCATGTAAACTTTTAGTATCCAGTGATACATAACTTTCATAAGACACGTATCAATTCTCTCTTTATATTACCAGGCTAATTAAATATTGGAAAGCCAATACATCCACCACCGGAGAATACGTCTTTGCGAAAATACTTGTGCCACCAATTTTGCCTTATATCACTTTGTTTAATTTTCACATGATTCGCATAAAAGACCCATTTGTATCCAACATATTTTACAAATTCAATTGTATTGACTGTTGGTCCATAAACTTTCCATGTTATTAGAGAATTCAACTCTGCCTTATTTGTGTCTTTCCATTTGGCCAATCATTTATATGTTTTCATTCATAGGCAGATCTTAAATCTTGATCCTCAACACTTCATCATTTCAAGCGCTATATTATATACAAAAGTATAACGACGTCGATTTTATTTCGATTCCATACATATCTTAGACATGATACAACTTATCGAGATCTCTTTATTTTCAGGTACCTGAGGTTCTTCTTGAACCATCATGTCTACTGTCTCTCAGGAGATCTTATTACTATAACCTTGACTTGACCATCTTAATTATTTGCTCCAATTTTTGAGGAATTTTATTATTGGAATCAACTAGTCTACCATGCTTTAGGCGTGCAATAGACTTATTACAAACTATGTTGTTGTCCTCTTGGGACCCAAATATAACTGGAGCATAAGCAGTTGATTATGTGACTTACTTAGTCACTCTATTTAGGTCGGTGAACTTGTTTGGTAATTTGTTCTTTAATATTGGTAAATGAATTATCCTTTAAACTTCTGGTTCACCGTTTATAGTCTAAGGATCAAGATGACATGATAAATTTTCACTTTCCAACTGCTTGTTATCTCCCCCTAATGTTGGGAACATTCATTCACTAAAGTGAAAAACAATGAGCCATAAACAAATTTCTCACTAATGGCTGTAAGTATTCAATAATAGACGATTATTTATACCCAACATATTCTCAAAAATTTTAGAAGTCTCATCTTTGTGCGGTGTGGTGGATGAGTTTCAATATATGTCACACAACCAAAATCTTTGATGAGACATCTTTGGTTCCTGACCAAAAACCAACTGTATGGGGAGAAGTATAACTTATTGGCTTGATGTGAATTAATGGTACTATATGTAAAATTACATGTACCTAAATGAACTTTTGCTCCTCTCATGATCATTGGCTTTGTAATCAATAGTAGACGTTTAGTAATCATCTCAACAATAACACTTATTCCAATGATCGTTAATAACTTGGGAATCAAATTCATTATTACCAAATAAATATACTAATCTGGATTAATATGCTTGCTATCACATTAGCTAAGCCACAATCACACAAACTTTAGGTTGTGGATTTGATAACCATTTAGACGATGCATCGATTTAAAACACTAAATGGTATCATGTTAGGATATGCGTATCCTTTAATTACTTCCAGAATATTTAGGCATACACACCCTCTTTTATATGCCAAAATATAAAATTTCCCTTGAGAGCAAACATTACATGCTAATTACCAGCTTGAAGAATCTTTTAGCTCTTCATTATGTTTCACATCATTATTGACTCGGTGTGGTCTAACCGGTCATGCCAACTAAGTAAATAATCATGATACATAAACTTCTAGTTTACGATCGTATGTGTATTAGTTGCATTATGCGATAGAACAACGCATTATCATTGCAAACTATCATGTTATATAACTTTTATCCTTTACACATTTTGTTCTCATGTAATCACTCCTTTAATTTGCTACTTCTAGTGATCTATCTCATTATGACCATTATTACAATTCTAATAGCCGGTCTCATTATTTACTTGGCTATCATAACATTCTGATGGTCAATCTCATTATCAACTTGGTTATCATAGAACTTCTGATGATCGATTTCATTATTAACATGACCATCATTACAAAATTTCTTAACTATGTCTATGATCACGACATTTTCAATGATCGTTATATAATATCATTCACTTTAGGGAATGGAATAACAAGCTTCATAGCTTTTCATTATTTATTTTCTTAGACATACGAATATAAAGTCACTTCAAACCTTTCATACCATTTTAATAATATTGCTACTTCAAGAGCATATTTGAGGTGTGACAACCGAAAATATTTATCCGAGTTTCCCTTGTAATAATCTTCTCTTTGCAATTTTCATAACACCAATAGAGAAGTAATTAGATAGCCGAGTCATATAAGATTTATAAGTATGACACTTCGAGTGTAATGCCTAAGCATATCTATACTCTTTTATGAGATTTATACTAAACCACAACTTTAATTTAATTTTTCTATTAAATACTATCTTTATAATAAACTATAACATATAGGATACAAGGTGTACATAGAGTAAAATCAAACAATACTTTCACAATAACATGTCACCATATAAAGCGGGTTATAATAAAACTTTATGAAATAACACTTTTTTATCATCACTTATAAACAAACGTATATATAATTTATGTATCAACATATCCGAGTATAACCAATCACAGACACATATTATATACGAATATTTATTACTTTAATTAAAGCATAAACTAATATCCCCTCCATGGTGCTTTCATACTACACAATTTAATAAACGTGCACACATATTACAAAATAGTATTAGGGTCATGAACCAACAATTTAAATAATGCATTTTAAGTAACTTAGTAATAAAAGATGATATCAACTTGAATATGTAAGTTTGGTTTGATTATTCACATTGGAAGCATATGTCATTGAAGTAGAAACAAAACAAGTATATTAAAAGTAATTGTCATGCGCTAGCCAATTTTTCATAAAGTAGCAGAACCAATTTTCAAACGGCAACCAATCTTATTTAATTTATTTAGCTAGTTGTAAATCTGAATAATAATAATAAACATTTAAACTGAATCACCCGGATGCATAATTTTACAATTAAGGAAATAAAAATGTTCAACCAAAGTAACCCAAAATTTGTATTTATTTTGTAAATTATATGTCACGATTAATTTACAATTCAAAACATGATAAAAGCATATGATTTTAACAGTTATGCCTAATAGCAACCAAATTCTAAACAATTGTGTTCATAAGGAAATAGATTCCAATTTTAGTTTGTGATAACGAGAAAAATTGTGTTCATTTATCTTCTTTAACCCATCTTATATTACTAATCGGAGAAAATATTTTAGTTCAACCATTATATTGTAATTATTTTATTTGAGATTTCTACGTGATTCAAATCTATTGATGATAACATGATCATAAATAAGATAAACTATTTTTAATGGTTATCACAATATTCAAACATATAATCCACTAATTAAATCATAAAATATATTTGAAATCAAGATAATATTACAAATCGTAACCATATATACCATGTATCATCTACTAGCAAACTTTTAGTATTATTTAAATTATAACTCAACAAACTTTTAAAGACAAATCATAAATACCAATAAAATCATAAAACACATTATGTAGTAATATATTATTTTATTATATAGTATATGCACGTAGTGAAGTTTTGAGACAAAAAAATAATAATAATAAGATAGTAAATATCCATTGATGGGGTTTTACAAACATGCAATAATAAGATAGCAAGTTTTTTTTTTCTAATAAAACAGATCATTAAAATCTAAAATATACGATATGGGCAATATATTATTACGCTACAAGAATGAGATGGAGACATGTTGATTTTTTTTATTTATTAAAAAAAATTGAGTCATTTTCTTACCATTTTTCATCCGCACTAACTAGTTATTTATTAGTTTTATAAACACGGGATAATATTTATTTATTAACTTCTCTTATTATATTATTTTATAATTAAGGAATATTATATTATACTTTCATATATCGGTACGTTATATGATTATTTTGCTATTAATTAATATTATTTTATTCAATTATAAATAAATAAATCTCATCGTTTATGAGGGGCATATTGACAAAATTAATGTACATGAAAACTAGCCATTGTAAATTACTCACATAAAAATCAAATTCCATATCATGTAGTAAATGATTAGAATAATACCTTGAACGATATGAACCAATCTGTTTTTGGTGGGTAACGTTGCTCCGTTAGAAATCCGGGATGACCGGGGTGTCGCAGATCTGCGATGATTTCGTCAATGGAATAGAACGCCAAGTACCTCTTCTATTTGTGCCTAGAGAAAGTGAAACGATTTCTCTAAAACGAAATCAATGAGCGAACTCGTGCTGATAACGTGTTGTGAAACTAGCCTAATAGCAAACAATAAGAGAAAGAGATGTAGGGAGAAAGAGATATTTCATTGATAGATATGTCATACAAGAGATACAATGAGAAGTATATATAGGAGAAGAAAACTTGGAGAAGAAGCTAATCTATTTTTGGTGTTAATAACCTTAATATAAATAATATATTTATAACAATTTAAGTATTCTTCGCTATTTTTGACATTACTATGCCGTTTTAACAAATCATTCAACCTCATACTTTACTTCTAGTTACAGATACAACCCATTATCACACATCTCATATTTAAACATATTTTAAATCACCTGAAGCATAAGGGATGTGGATGAAGTATAGATTTGGGTGAACTAGCTCGCCTTGTTGTTGCGGCAGTGGTGGTTCGATTATTCGCTAGGTTTATAACCAAAAGAGGGCACTAAAGGTCTAAAGTTAAAGCCACTTAGTAATTTGTAGCGTCCAAGTTGTTTCCAAATTATCAGATCTATCCTATTTGTTTTAAACCACTATATGCTAATTATTTTTTCACCAATATACACTACAGAAAAAAAAAATGGTATAAACTAATGAATCTTGCATAAATTCATAATCCATTACAAAATGAGAGATTATATCAACAGAAATTACATAATATTTTCATGAACGAGGAAATTTTATACGATAAAACAACAGTTTGAAATATTAGAAATAAAACACGAGACATGTATGAAATTTTCTCATACATGCTCAAAACGTACTCTCATCTTGATCATATAATCACAAAGTGATATTATTTACAAGATTGTTGTTTCCTATATATCTATTAATCCAAACAGGAAAACGACTTCACAAACATCATCCCACACATCTTCAAAACTTCGAGGCAGGAAATGCGTCGCTTTCTTTATCTGCATTAAATCTTTTCACTCGCTAATGACTGCGCATAATCGATCGCTTCCATGTGACTAATCGTTGAAGAAAATTCATAACCTACAGAAAATTAAATGAAATACATAATAAATATAAGTGAACTTTTTTAACAACAAATTGCTAGATTTTCTTTACAATGGTGATTAAAGTAAACTTGCCTCAAATGGTTCTTGTAAAGAATAAACAGCTTCGGTTTCTTTAGGTACTTTCGAAACCAGGATACCAAATCCTTGTCCTCGTTCTCGAAGTACCTATTCAAAATCATAATCATATATAGTCAAGATTGTGTTATAATTAGAAGGGGTCAAAATTTTGACTATCTATAAGAATTGAATGTTTATAAAGAAATATAAATACCTTAAATGCATCTTCATCTGTTCTGTCATCTCCAATATAAACAGGTAAGACATCTTTTGAGTTCGCATAACCTATATTGCGAAACAAAAAAAAATTAGCGCGCTATTCTACTTCTTTAAATAACATCTTTAGCTATATGCCTATAGCACTACTTAAAAGATTGAACGTTCGAGTACCTAATGATTCCAACAAGAACTCGATGGCTTTGCCTTTGTCCCACTTGATAGTTGGTCGAATTTCAAGAACCTTTCGTCCTTGAGTCAACCGAAGCTTAGGGTAGTCTTTAAGCACAGACTTAACTCGATCCGCTAAGTCATTCCAGCTCTATATACAGTAAGAGAAAAATGGTCACCTTTATGGTACTAATATAGAAATTTATAGAACAATTAAATGGAGTTTTTTTAATCAGATTGTACCTCTTCTTCAACACGTCTAAAGTGTACAGATAAGCAAAACTTGTTGTTTTCCACATTGGCACCAATGATCCCCTTAGTTTTTTCTAACAGGAGTTCATAAACCTGAAAAACATTTTTTTTTCTACATAAGTATTCACTTTTTATAGATTAATAATAACAATAATACCAAAAAAAAAAAAAAAATTTACCTCAGTCATCATTGGTAAAAATTCCTTGGCCGGTTGGCAAAGTACATTCTGATTTCCCTGAAGAATATTAAACACATATACAAGTTATGCATCTATTATATTTACTAAGTACAAAATAAATCCTATTTTAGAAAATATAATTTTATTTGTACCTTCTTATGCTTGCGAGATGACGGTCCCTTGATGTCCATACCATGACTACCCGCGTAGTATAACTCTGATAATCTTACAAAGTTATAAACCTAAAATAAAAATAATACTTTTGTTAAAAATATAATAAAATAAAATAAATTATTAATAAGGTGTTATAACTTAAAATAAAATAAAATGAAATGAAATACTTCATTTTTAAGCTTTATAAATCATCCAACTTAAAAAAGAAATGCACCTTGGCTCTACACCTTCCACTAACTATTGCTGTAGGAAAGTATTTTGCAACATTCTTCACTGCTTCTCTCATCTATGGTCACCATTAAGTTATTAGAGAGAGACACATGATTCATCTATTATGTATAGATTTTTATTTTTTTTTATTGGCGGCTATCAGAACCCTCAACCACTTGGGGAGAAACGCATTTATAACACATCATGATACCATTATGCATGCATAGATTAGATATATTTATAGAGAGAGATAATATTACCTCAGGAGCCATGTATGCTTGATCAGGGTTTTCAACAATGGGAGATAAAGTGCCATCATAATCAAGAAAAATCACTACTTGTTTCATCTTGGCAGCACTCATAATCTCTTCAAACACACCCAATGCTGAAGGATGCTTCATCTGTTTCAACAAAAACAAACTTCTAAATCAATTCACCTTTGTTGAAAAAACTCTTTTTTTTTTTTTTGAAAAACTAAGAACAATCACTCACAATCCAATCTTTTTTCTCTTGATTGTTTTCGGATGAGCTTCGGGTAGGAGAAGAAGCTCTCATAGCATCCACCCAGCCAATATTTTTGCCCGCGGTGGCCGCTTCGATACTTTTTGGGAACTTGTTTCTTGAAAACAAGGTGATGTTGTAAGGGGAGGGGGAGAAGAGGGAGGAATTGTGAACCGCGGCGGCCGTGGTTATCGCCATGGCAATGGCGGATTGCGTGTCGGAAACCGCCACATTTGGGTTGGTCATTTGGGTGTTTAAGTTGATGAACTTAGAATAGGGAAGATGGGAAGAGGTGAAGATGGTGAGGTTTGAAGGGGGAATTTATAAGAAGATTTCATTTCATGGAGGAAGCATCCCTCTGCCTTTTTGATGGCCTAAAAAGGTTTAATTTTATTGTTTTTATTATAGTTTTATTATAATTAATAAGAAGAATTTAGAACAAGTTAATTGGATTCTCTAGCTTTTTATATTCCTGAGTATTTGTTTATTTCTTATTTTTTATTTAACAGAGCTACAGAAGCATCATATTTGTATCATATGATGTCTAATTTAATTGATATATATTTATGTATAAAGAATTATTTTAGTATTGACACAGATGCGATTTTTAATTTATGATTGGTACTTTCGATGAAATGACATCTAAGTGTTCATGCTTTTTAAACTAAAGCTTTTAAGCACAAATATTGCAAAGTGGAAGTACGATTTAAAATCTTCAGTATAGAAGTTTTGGTGCTACCAAAAGAATGACATTGTAAACCTTGTTTAAAAGGTAAAACTATGTGTTGTAGTTTGATTTTTTTTTTTTTTTTTTTGCGAATACTTCCTCAAAAACCTTTTCTCAACCTTTGCGCAACTGTTATGGTTTCGATAGCAAGATAAATAATATAAGGATCATAGTTGATTTGATGCAAGCGAAAACATACATGTGAATTTGTTTCAGTTTTCATTATCATCAGTGTGGTTATATAACATTGAACTTATGGGTAGGTTAGATTTTATTATTTTTTTTCAAGCAACTCCATGTTTTTGAGAATAGTGACCATTTGCTTCCTAACTAAGCAGGGGCGCATCTCTTAAGGGGCCGGGGGACCTCCGAACTTTTCGCTCATTAGGGGGGAGGGGGTGGTCACTAGTGATAGAATTCTATCACTCCCAATATCCAATCAACTCATGCCATGTCATCACCCAATATTCTATCACTAGTGATAGAAATGTAGTGGGGGTGGTATCACTATTGATAGGATTCCAAAGTACAAGTATTAATACACAATGTACAAGTCATACACATTCATTCATCAATATGTTCAACGCGTGATAATATCAACGCGTCAAAACTATCACTCGTGATATGGGTGGTGGCGGCGGTGTTAGTGATACATCAACGAGTGATGGGGAGTCCATAACGGACCGCCCCCTCCCCCCTTAGTGTTATGTATGTACGTTTCGTATAGAATTTATTAGGTATGTACGTTTTCGACCCCCCAAATATCAGGTCCGGTGACTTCCAACTCATCGGTGGAAATTTTCAAGCTTCGCCACTGCAACTAAGGTTGTTGTTGTTCAATTTAACATGGCTTGTAATGTTAGTGATGTATGTAATGATGTAGAGGTGACATGTCTTTAATGTGATGGGTTGACATGAAAACTTCTCTAACAATAAACATGTATGCACACACAATCAAACATTAGTATTATGTATGTACGTTTCGTATAGAATTTTTTAGGTATGTACGTTTTCAACCCCCCAAATATTATGTCCGGTGACTTCCGTCCCCCCGGTGGAAATTTTCAAGCTTCGCCCTGCAACCAAGGTAGTTTTTGTTCAGTTTAACACTCACAAAGCTTGTAATGTTAGTGATGTATGTAAATGATGTAGAGGTGACATGTCTTTAATGTGATGGGTTGACATGAAAACTTCTCTAACAATAAACATGTGTGCACACACAATCAAACATACACACATTTTACCTCACTCAAATATTTTTTTCTAATCAAAATTAATGGAAAAAAGTTCTACATGTTGATCAGTTCTGTTTAAACATAAGGGGAAACATGTAAATAATACCTGATACAACAAACAGGCCAGCAGAGAATCCAGTCAGAGACACAGCCACGGAGTTCGACATAGTTGTCAGCTTGATCTGGTTCACCTTTAGGATGTATCTTCTTGATGGTAGTACCGAGTTCTTTAGGGTTGAAGAACTCGTAGTAATGAAGAGAGAGGAGGGGCGATTTTGAGTGTGATGTTATGAATGTCTAACCCTAATCCCTCTCTAGTAATCTCCTTATATACACCCAAGGGGAAACCCAATTAGTTAATTAGGGTAATATGGCCCATCAACAATTACCAACTAATTATATTATAGGTTTTGTATATTTTGATCTATATTATATAAATGATAATGATGGCTACTAGATTAAATATAAATAAATAAATATTTAATCTTACACTACATTCTTTCATAATCCCAAAATTTATTGTTTGTGCCTGATAACTTAGATAAGTAATTGAGCGGCAATATATTTAGTCATAGATTTTAGCATGTACTATGGTATTCTTTTTTTTTAAGTTTTTTACTACGTTTTAGCAGGGTCGTTCCTATGTTTTTGGAGACCCTAAGCGAACTATAAAGTGGGGACCCTAATTTCGCCGACAAACTCTCCTCCAATCCCGACGCCATGGGTGATTACCCTTACTTTTTTCGGCTAGTGACAGCCGATAGCCTAGAAATTGAAAACAGGTTGCTATGGGAAATGAGAACGATGATTGCGGCTGTATTTTGGGGCTTTAGGCCGCTAAATAATGATGATTAGGTCGATGGTGGTTGTGTTGTAATAGCTGGAAATCAAGGTGAAATGGGCTTTGAAACTTGGCCTTTTTTTTGCCAAACAATATTTATTTTGGACTCCTTCAATGAAAAACCTGTTTAGTTTTGAAATAAACGTATTTATTTGGGCCTAATACATATAACTATATATAAAAACTTTCTAAAAATTCGGATGCCCTAATTTTTTGGTGGCCCTAGGCTTGTGCCTAGGTTACCTAGCCTATGAAGCCGGCCCTGCGTTTTAGTATTAAGTTATTATTTTATTTTTAACCAGTACTTTAAATAGTAAAAGTTGAATTTAGGCTATCGATTGATTCAAAGCCAACCAAGTTTGTTCCATGTTGATGCATTTTACACAGATTTTAATTTCTAAAATCCTTTTGTATATTACAACATTAATATTGTTATATATATATGTATAATTATTAGGATAAATTTTTGATCAAGTGTGCAAATGTTAATTTACCTTTTCAGGGCGGTGGTTATTACTTTATTATTTGATTCATTAAATGAGAATATTAGAGATTTGCTCCCAGTATTGGAGTATCTTATATTTTATTCAATTAATGGTTAATAATTTCACTTCTTAACCATGTTTTCCAATAATGATCGCCATGTGTGCATCGCATAATCTATGGTCTCGTGAAATATCACATATGTATAAGTAAAATAATACGAAACCTCATTATTTGTTCATTTTTTTACAATAACCCTATAATGTACGGTCTGTTGTGTTGCTATCAATAATTGTAGTAACTTTTATTAAAATAGTAGGGTTATTGGATTTTAATAATCCTAAATTTCACTAGTTGGCCGATCATAATCCCGACTTTAAAAATTATCTCCAATAATCCCAACTTGTAAAAGTTTGGCCGCCATTGATCATTTACAAACATATAAGAATTTGGTCTCCTCAATAGATTCAATTACACCTAGAGACTCCTTAATTGATTTAAGTGCACCTATGTTAGAAAATGATTAATGGCTGCCAAATTTTTACAAGTTTGGATTATTGGGGAAATTTTTAAAGTTGAGATTATTATCAACCAACTGGTGAAACTTAGGATTATTAAAATCCAATAACCTAAAATACTAATATATTTTGTGGAGTTTTTTTAAGTCCACATAGGAGACATGATAAATGAGGCTGTCTGTTACCAAGTTTAGAAATATAAATATAAATATAAATTTGAAATTTAAGATGATATTCTTATTTTACTTAGGTTTGCATTACAAATCAGAGAACTTTTAATGACAGATAAATTTTTCCGTAATACCACCGTGAAGGTATAAGACATGCAAGTAAAGGCGTGTGTGGGTGTGTGGGATATTGGACATGGTAAAGAGTTCACTAGCGGATCACCGACATGAAAACGTAATGAAAGTCATTTTTCTAATGGTGTTGATTTTTTTATTTTTTTAGAGAAAATTCATTGTGTTTTTACTTAACAAGATGTAAAAGTATGTGTAATTATCATATAGGGGAAGGGTAACGTACAATATTCCTTAGCGTGGGATGCGTACGATAGTAAATTACGCATGTTGTAAAACTCAAACCCTAATCACGTAGAACAAAAACCATAATTACGCATGGTGACTATAATCACGCATGTGGTCACCAAAAAACAACAAAATCATGCATGAATAAACCCTAATCACACATGTTATATTCATATTATGCACATTATGCGTACGCATCGCACGTTAAGATCTATTTTATTTTAAACTTTTTCTATCATATGTAACAATTCACTAACACCTTATTTACATTGTTTTCTTCTTTTCTGTTTTTTTTTTTTTTTTTTTTTGGTCTTTTAGTGAAAGTTTCAGTTACACATTTTTATCTTTACTACATTTTTACTAAGTTTAACGTCTGACAACTTTAATAAAGTTATCATTTTTAGTTCGAATTTTCTGTTACATGAATGTTTTAATGTTTTCATGTTTTATATCAACGCTCCACAGGAGTTATTCTTATCTACGTTTAGACATGAATTTTCGTTACATTGATTTTAACCCAACTGTTTGTTTAAAAATAAAATTAAACCATTCGGGGTTTCAAACCGCTCGACGCTCATCTTTAAATACACCATTGCGACATGTTTTTTTTATCTATGTTTAAACTAATCCGCTGCAATGCTTGGCCATCGTGTTTATCTTTATATAAGTTTTGGTGTAAATTTGTTCGAATAACTTGATTTTTGTATACAACGTAACTTTACCGTCTAGACATGGAATTTTTTTTATCATCACGTAGAATATCCAATCACGATTTTCTATTTTATGTATATTTCAAACCCGCCACAAAGCGCCCGATAATAACCAATAATTCAAATTCATTCAAAACGATTCTCTCATCGAATAAACATAAAGCCACCGAATTCGGGTAATTGAATTTAGACTCACGTGAATTAGAACTTCACTTGAAATACGCAAAATATATTTTTAATGTGCCCCTTAACCATTCATAACTAGTTTTTTTCTACGTCGCACGTTGTGACGAAACCGTACAAATGATAATGTAAAAAACGTGATTTAAAAATAAAACATGCTGTCAAACCATTAGAACGGTTTAGTTTATCATCGTACCGTTTTATGATACCAAATAAATGTTTTATTTTGAGTATAATTTCGTTTTTAACAAAACTTATAACGGAATGTTAGGGAAAAATCAAGCATAACTATGTACTTAAGTTTTTAGAAAAAAAAATTATAAACGTAAATTGTTAAAAAAGTATCAAATTAATTGATAAATTAATATATGTTCTAAAAAAAGAAAAAAAATATATTAAAAAATGGTAAAGGGAATATTATATGGTTTGAAAAAGGAAAAAAAGTTAAAAAAATATGTTATTATAAGTAAATATAATAATAAAGCATTATAATATATTAAATAAAAGAATGATAAAAAGTTATATATTATTATAAAAATAAAGTTACTATTCATCGTCTCTCGTAAACAATATATATATAATAGATTTCTTAATTACAAATAATTTACCAGATAAGAATAAAACACAACAAATTTATATATTAAACGGTTCTATGTGAATGTGTTAGAAAATTTAGTAAAAAGGTGAATCTCACTAATTTGGGAATAAATATACATATAGATAACTATTAAATACTGAGTTGCGAGTTTTTTTATGAGAACTTCGTAACAAGCTAAGAAGTATTAAAAACAGCGAAGATTTAAGAAGTATTATAAATAGCTAAGAAAACGGTATTTGAAGTGGTGTTTAGAGTGGAAGTATTGTGTGAAATTATGTGAGAATTGTCACTCATGAGAAGATGTATAAACGGTAAACCTTGACTCAAGTTGGTTAATAAGCATTTATAATTTTGTTTTGCTCCAACTCATATACACACGTAGAGAGATGTAAACTCTGATTTGAATTGTTAACGTGTGTATACTCATAACCACATTTTGCAATCACTAATTCATCACTCTAACCTTTTGCTTCACATATTTTATGAAAACTGGTGTTTTACATGAGAACTAACACTAGATTCACATGGGATCAATTGTATAAATTCAACTACTTTTACGTATATGATTTTGGTTGAAACCTAATGTATATTTACATGTTAACTACTTTTATGTATAAGATTTCGACTCGGCCTGACTAGTTGGTAGTGGAGGGGGTGGTGGTGGGTCGAGGAGGTGGTGGGTGAGTGGCCGGATGAGGGTTATGAACACAAGTGAATGGATAAATTGGTAAAAATTTCATCCAGCGTCATTTTGAAACTTAATGGATAAGAGACTTATTGGCTGATTCAGAGGTGTTACGTCAATGAACCAAAGACATTTAATGCTACCAAACAACCCCTAAGAGTTGATGAAACTACTAGCGGAATATTATATATTGTATTATTTTGTATACATTATATATCTCCAATCTTTTAGGAGATCTAGTCCCTATATATCATGTAAAAATCTATGTATATATTTGGTTTGAGTTTTCGAAAAAAAAATCATTGGATTACTCCAAATAATATGTTATCGTAGCGTATCCGCTCAATACCCTAAAATCATCAAATCTCGATTAGAACCCAGGGTTTCGATCCTCCCATAGCCACCAGCCACTTTCCTCTTCTTTCGATCCCGTTTCTATGATCCGTCATGGGTGAAAAGGGTGATCCTCCCAAGCCGTCAACTCCCCTTCATCTAGTGTATATAATTACTGACATCCAGAAAAGGTCCATGTTCTTGATGGATCCAAGGTATCCTATCCCGCATGGGTGAAGTTTTTTCAACTTCATACACGTGGGGTATGACGTACTTGATCACATCACCAGCAAAACTTCTTCTTAAGATGATCCTGATTATGCACAATGGATGAAAATCGCCACCGTCCTTCAATGGATATATGGGACGCTGTCGGATAATTATTTACTTTGTGTTCTCGAACCCGAATTAACGGCGTTGGAAGCTTGGAATCGTATCAAACAGTTGTTTCACAACAATAAAGTATCTAGTTATGCTACCCTAGAACAACAATTTATCAACCCTAAGTTGAGTTCCATGCCTTCTTTCGAAGCCTGCTGCAAAAAAACTGTACGACTTAGAAAATTAGTTGAATGACATGGGTGGTGCAATCAATGAACAACATCTGGCGATTCAGTTGGTGTGTGGTTTACCAATGGAATTCGACACCATGGGCACGATCATCAACCAGTATCTTCCCTCTTGAGATATGGCTTGCAACATGCTCCAATCGGAACATGAACGCCATCTGGCTCGTGACTCTTCTACTCCTTCTGAAGCACTTGCAATGGTCACTCCATCTTCTGCACCAGGTGCTCGTCGTGGTAGCCACCCTCGTCGTGACAACCAATATCGACCACCAAATCGAAGGAACAATCAAAATTAGAACTGTAACACTGTGTGTGACACCTGTGTCACTTCAAACATCAGAAAAATACAAAACCAATGAAATATTGTATTTCATAATTGGGATTTGTAAAATTATGTGTATCATTTGCACATATCAATTCTTGTTCAATTTCGGGCTCTAAATCGCTTTCTGGAAGGTTATACGCGCACCGATGAGTAAATATAACTAGTTTAATGCAACGAACACTCCGGAATAGTGAAATAGGTTTAACATACCTTAAATAACCTTTACATAACTTAGAAATAAGTTTTGAAGGCTTTGGTATGGCAAAAACAAGTTAATTCGCTTACAGGGATCCGACCCATTTGGTCGATCTTTAGGATCCGACCAAACACATTAGGTGACCATAGTTGTATAGGGAATAACCTTCCGAGGTTATACCTTATGGTCACATCGTTTGAGTAGTTGTATGATAGGTAGTATATATGCCTTAGGTAAATTACCAAAATGCCCTTTTGACGCCAAAATTCATTTTAAGCATATGCAACATAACTTTTGGTATCTAAACTGATTTGGTAACGATATTAGACATGTTAAGGCATATTTTACTTATCATAGGACTAGTTAGGTATTCCGAACGCGTTTTACGCGAACGACGCGTTAAAGTAGCATAAGCTACCTAAACGGGTCGTAATGGGTCGTAAGCACTTAGGTTAGGTTTCATTTTAGTATGTAGGCTTGTTAAACCATATTACACGAGTCTCCATACTCGTTTGGTTTACGAACCCTTATTCTATCCAATCCTCCGATTTAGGTCCGGTATATTAACATAGTTACCTATATTAGGTGTCGTTTGATATCAGTGATCTCTAGCATTGTTTGGTTGTTACTGAAGGACGACTAAGCAATCTCAAGTGAGTACATAGTCCCCTCTTTTACTGTTTTCCAAACGTTTTGGGGTGAAGCATGTGTACCTATCTGTTATTTTCATGATTTCAAAGTATAATTGATTATACATGTTATTACTTATCATTTGACAAACTAAATGACTATCTATGGTTTAAACACTGATTTCTCAAAGAACATAAAATAAAATGTTGAATTGTACTTATTTTATGTTCACCAGACCGATTGGTAGTATGATATAGCGCTATAGGATTAGACACCCCATTCCTGTTGTCATGGAATGTCTGAAACCAATTTGTTTCTCCATCCAAATAGGGATTGCCTTTGTGGTATCCTTATAGTCTCAAAGGTGTAGTTTGATGCACTAGGTCTGAATGAATTCTTAAATCACACTTTTAAAGTATATTTTGATATACTCTCATGTGTGGTATTGTACAAAACCAACATATATTTTGTTAATCATCCAAAGCATATTTTGATATGTTATTTACAAAACCAAAACATAGTTTAATATGTTATTTATCACATCCAAAGCATATTTTGATATGTTATTTATGAAACCAAAACATAGTTTAATATGTTATTTATAAATCCGAAGTATACTTGTAATATACTACTTCAAACTATTATTTTAAACAACTAAGGTATATTTAATGTACTATCTATCTAACGATTGGGTTTTGGTTAGTGTTTAGATAACGGGACGGGTGTAATGTGATGAAAACATGGTAGATACGCCGCTGGTACTTCTTATATATAAGTGTTTTCATTGCATTACATACCGTGGCGTTATTTAGTACACTTGGGTCAACGATATTGGAACTGAAATATATTTTAATATATTACTCATTCGATTCTCTTAAAATCCAAAGTATATTTTCACATATACTATAAGCCTTTTTATCAAAATATTGTTTTTCGAACAATACATTCAATACAAACCCATTTTACATGGTTATTCACTTAACCATACATTATTCTTTTATAAATATATATCATTGTTTTGTTTATAAATTTTCAAATGATTTATAAAACTAAACATTTTACAAGGATCATGACTAACTTTTGTTAAACAACATTTTCTAAACTTATAAGTCATGAATCCTATATTCACAAAACCTATGTATCTCACAGGCATTTTTATGCTGACGTACATATTTTTACACATGTTTCAGGTGCTGTTTTGCGATGATTGTTGATACACACTACACTTAGGGTGGACTCGTGCCTTAACAACTTTAAAATTTGGAAGATCATAGTTGTACTTATTTGATTGTATTAAAACAATGAATTCATTTATTCAATAAAACAAAATTTATTTATTCCATGGGTACGAAACAATGATTCTGTTACAACACTCATCGACGTTTCCGCCACGTCTTGTTGCTTTACGTGGTCGGGGTGTGACAGAAAAGTTGGTATCAGAGCCAATGGTTATAGGGAATTAGGTTATTAGTAATGCTTTGACCTAGACTATAACCTTCCTAGGACCCTAACAAAAGTTTTCTTGTGTTTGGTTTTAAAACAATACCGTCACTTATTCTTAGGTGACAACCACAATAAGAACACAAATTTCTATTCCGCTTTGAAAACTAATCATCTGTTCTAGGATGATTTATTATATGGTTTTGAACCCTTTAAGTTTTCAAAATCCCGTCAAAGTTGGTCTAAATAATGTGAACACGTGCAAACTGGAAGGGTGGGTGCCTGTACCCTGAGCTTTCTGTCTAAGGCTGGAGTGTTCGTACAAATCCGCAATATCGGACCAGTCATTCTTACCTGGGAACTCTTGGGGTGAGTGTCCACTTATAGGCGAGCATGTCTTCGCGATACATTATTTTTTACCTATTTACTTTGATTAATCACCAGGGTCGTTTGTTGCTTAGTAGTAACAAACAAATGACCACCATCCTTGCTTTTATCAGATTTGTTTCATCTCATTCTTTTCGTCTAATTCTCTCACTCATTTCCTTTCATGTTCCTCTTTTAGAATGCCTCCTCGACGCGACAATCAGATGGCGAATGCCGAACTGGCGGAAATCATCGCGCAGCAAATGGCTGCTGCCTTCCCAAATCTTTTTGCTCAAATGAATCAAGCCCTCAACAACCATAATGCTCCATGCAATTTCAAGAGTTTCAATTCGGCTAAGCCACTCAAGTTTAGTGGTTCTGAAGGAGCAACTGGGCTCCTACAATGGTTCGAGAGCACTGAGAGTACGTTCCGTCACATTCAGTGTCCTGATAATCGCAAGGTCGAGTTTTCTTCCAGTGTGTTTCAGAAAAGGGCTCTTACATGGTGGAACGGGGTGATGAGAGACCGTGGTGCTGAGGTTGCTTTAGCACAGACTTGGGCTGAGCTTAGGGCTCTTATGATGAAGGAGTTTTGTCCTCGTCATGAATTGAGAGCTTTAGAAAGGGAATTTGATGATCTTAAGCAAGATAGCGGTGAGCATCGAGCCTACACGGACCGTTATGAGGAGTTAAGTTTGTTATGCCCAAACATGGTCACGCCTTTGGATAAGGCAATCGAAAAGTACATAGATGGCCTCCCTGACTCAGTACAAGACATTGTGACTGGTAGCAACCCTACTACAGTTAGGCAGGCCATTGAGCTAGCTGCAACCTTGACTGAATCTCAGATCAGGAAAGGTAAACTTTTTCGAAAGGGTGACAAGAAACCAATCGAGGAATCAAAGACCATGGATGAACATACTGGATCCCCTAAGAAGTCAAAGAAGCGAAAAGCCTCTCAAAACTGCGCCATAACTGCTCAAGACAAACAGGTTGCACCAAACTAGCCAGCACAACCTCGCAAAAGACAAAACTATGTTGGGACCACACCTTTGTGCAACAAGTGCAACCGTCATCATCTAGAGCAAGAGCAGTGTCACAAATGTACCCACTGTGGGTGGTTGGGACATTTGATCAATGTTTGTCGTTATGCAAATCAAGTTGCTGCACACCCTGCTGCTGTTCAAGTACGGTTCCCTCCGGGGTCATGTTATAACTGTGGTGACCTTACCCACTACAGGAACAATTTCCCAAGACTTGTTAACATACCTCCAGCGCGTGGACGAGTGTTTAACATCAATGAGGCAAACATGAACAATGATGCAGCAGTGAACAATTAGTGTTTTGTATTTCATTGGTTGTTATCTTTTGACACTTCAAGACCATTCGGTTGTTACATAAATAAAGATTTGTTGTTTTTATTTCTGTAAAATTTATGCGTTGTGTGAATGCTTGATGCAACCTTATGATGTCAACCCAAAGACAAACTACTCGTGTGGTTCTGTCATTTTTATGATCACTTGTGATCTCCCCAAGAACCTTAAACGCTCGATTATTTTAAGAAACAAAGCCAAACTCTTATTGAGAATCCTTCTATCTTTATAGATAGATCCTTGAAAATCATTAAAGTGCCAAATGAAATCCATGGATTGGATTCCTAGTGTGCTTTAAATGTCCATACCTAAAGATAACAAATTAAAGAATCAAGTTAACTAATTTTGTGCTTATGTGTTTCTTACATGTTTGGTGGTTATATGTGATCCATCCAAATCCTCGTAGAATCTTTCATATCTCATATGAGGAATTCATAGTAGGATATCCAAAGTTACTATCTTAAATCCTTAATGGACTTCTACGTTGTAGTCAAGTCCCTTGGGTTTTAAAGTACTATTCTAAAATTGGACCCCTTGAGTGGTCTAGATAAACAGATTGATTTGAAAATCTAATTAGAAATATCATGTGATGATATAATTAAAAAGATCCCTTAAGTGGTCTATTTAAGGAGATCGTACTACGGTCTAGTTAAGAAAATCATGTGTTGATCTAGTTAAAAAGATCGTTCGTTGATCTAGTTGAAAAGATCCTTTGGTGGTCTAGTCAAGTCGCTTCATGTTTATTCAATTGATTTTTCCTCTACGCATTATGAAATGAACTGTGCGGACTGTGCAAGGGATTACGTAATTATGGAGGCCTACATAATTATGGAATTCAGTGCAGAGAAACCACAGGAAGTTTTGTCATGTGTTAAGACATATAGTGACAAGAGTAATGATACGGGAGAAGTCTTGGACCTCGACCAACGTCATTTATTCTTACACTCCCCAATTCTGATCTCAATCACAGACCAAGTTTCCTATGATGAGTTTTCATGAGAAACGTTCTTTATGTTTTGCTACTACAAGGACTTCACTTTGAGGGTTAACAAATTCACTAAGAATCCTAACATGGCCCAGAGTTTTACTTAAGGGTTCAATGGATCTATTTGAAGGCGAAACCGTCACAGCTGTCTTCACAAGTTTCCTCTAGGATTAAATTTCGGGACGAAATTTCCTAAAGTAGGGGAGACTATGACACCTGTGTCACTTCAAACATCAGACAAATACCAAACCAATGAAATATTGTATTTCATAATTGGGATTTGTAAAATTATGTGTATCATTTGCACATATCAATTCTTGTTCAATTTCGGGCTCTAAATCGCTTTCTGGAAGGTTATACGCGCACCGATGCGTAAATATAACCAGTTTAATGCAACGAACACTCCGGAATAGTGAAATAGGTTTAACATACCTTAAATAACCTTTACATAACTTAGAAATAAGTTTTGAAGGCTTTGGTATGGCAAAAACAAGTTAATTCGCTTACAGGGACTAAACTTGACAAACTGCGAAAGTATGCCAATTTGAACTGTAATGAACATTCCGGAACATGACCATAAGTTAAACACACCTTAAATATCCTTTATATAGCTTAGAAATAGGCTTTGAGGGGTTCGGTGTGCTAAAATAAACTTTTGGCTCATTCAGGGACTAAAAGTGTCAAAAAGTGCATAAGTTTGCACTTTCGCGCATAACTTACGTTCTGAATACATCCGGACATCCAAAAAATTTATGTAAGCACTATAATATTTTATTTTAGTGTTTGGCATAAGAAAAATCCATTCGTCACGCCATTTGGACCGTTTTTCGCGCTTATGCGCATTCCGTCGTAATTAAGCGAACATCGCGATCGTACGACCAAACGAACTGACATCCGGCATATTTTTTAGCATGTTTCATGTCCACAATGTTTAGGAATCATTTTAGGGCCTTAAAGTTGACTTAACGAGCCTTAAACATGTCGGAAATGGCCTTAATACACAACGGGGACTGAAATGGAAACTTTGGAAACTATTTGCTGATCAGAAGGACCTAGGCGTGACACCTAGCCCCCAAGGCGTCATGCGAGGCCCTTTCAGATCAGCAAAAGTTGTTTAATCAGTTGAAACAGCTTCTCAACACTCCAAAGGCCAATGCCACATGTTAATCCCTGATGTTGGGGGCCATTTTGAGTTACCACAAGTTTCAACAAGTGTATGGACAAGATCAAAGCACGTTATTCGATAAACGATCCTAACAGTTCCAAGAATCCTATAAATACCCAACCCTTTCATTTGCAAAAACCCACACCTTTGAAATCTGAATTTCCTCTCTAAGTTGTTGTGTTTAACACTCCATACCTGAGAGTATTCGGATTCAAACCTTCCGTTCTTGGACCCTTTGTAAGTGTTCCTTCGTTCTTTTATTCTTTTAGCGTTAAAGTCAAACTTTGTTTGACTTTCTGCATTGACCAGTTTATGGTCAATGCGAAGTTCGTTTGAATTTCATAACGTGAGCGTGATCACGATGGTTATAGTCCCTAGTGACTATACCTACTGATTACCACGTTATCTAGGCTCAGTGACGAGTCGTAGTTTCGGCCAAAATGCGCATTCTTGCGTATTTTGTAACCAAACTACTCTTGGGTATCAAAACCGTTTGTTTTGATACCAAACCTGTTTTCTAAACTTAGTTAAGCATGTTTTAACATGCTTAGCTCGTCACTTTTAGTTTAGTGCTTATATAGGGTCGTAAGGTAAGCGATCTAAACAATCGCTTATACTTTCGAACCCGACCCGTTTGGTCGATCTTTAGGATCCGACCAAACACATTAGGTGACCATAGTTGTATAGGGAATAACCTTCCGAGGTTATACCTTATGGTCACATCGTTTGAGTAGTTGTATGATAGGTAGTATATATGCCGTAGGTAAATTACCAAAATGCCCTTTTGACGCCAAAATTCATTTTAAGCATATGTAACATAACTTTTTGTATCTAAACTGATTTGGTAACGATATTAGACATGTTAAGGCATATTTTACTTATCATAGGACTAGTTAGGTATTCCGAACGCGTTTTACGCGAACGACGCGTTAAAGTAGCATAAGCTACCTAAACGGGTCGTAATGGGTCGTAAGCACTTAGGTTAGGTTTCATTTTAGTATGTAGGCTTGTTAAACCATATTATACGAGTCTCCATACTCGTTTGGTTTACGAACCCTCATTCTATCCAATCCTCCGATTTAGGTCCGGTATATTAACATAGTTACCTATATTAGGTGCCGTTTGATATCCATGATCTCTAGCATTGTTTGGTTGTTACTCAAGGACGACTAGGCAATCTCAAGTGAATACATAGTCCCCTCTTTTACTGTTTTTCCAAACGTTTTGGGGTGAAGCATGTGTACCTATCTGTTATTTTCATGATTTCAAAGTATAATTGATTATACATGTTATTACTTATCATTTGACAAACTAAATGACTATCTATGGTTTAAACACTGATTTCTCAAAGAACATAAAATAAAATGTTGAATTGTACTTATTTTATGTTCACCAGACCGATTGGTAGTATGATATAGCGCTATAGGATTAGACACCCCATTCCTGTTGTCATGGAATGTCTGAAACCAATTTGTTTCTCCATCCAAATAGGGATTGCCTTTGTGGTATCCTTATAGTCTCAAAGGTGTAGTTTGATGCACTAGGTCTGAATGAATTCTTAAATCACACTTTTAAAGTATATTTTGATATACTCTCATGTGTGGTATTGTACAAAACCAACATATATTTTGTTAATCATCCAAAGCATATTTTGATATGTTATTTACAAAACCAAAACATAGTTTAATATGTTATTTATCACATCCAAAGCATATTTTGATATGTTATTTATGAAACCAAAACATAGTTTAATATGTTATTTATAAATCCGAAGTATACTTGTAATATACTACTTCAAACTATTATTTTAAACAACTAAGGTATATTTAATGTACTATCTATCTAACGATTGGGTTTTGGTTAGTGTTTAGATAACGGGACGGGTGTAATGTGATGAAAACATGGTAGATACGCCGCTGGTACTTCTTATATATAAGTGTTTTCATTGCATTACATACCGTGGCGTTATTTAGTACACTTGGGTCAACGATATTGGAACTGAAATATATTTTAATATATTACTCATTCGATTCTCTTAAAATCCAAAGTATATTTTCACATATACTATAAGCCTTTTTATCAAAATATTGTTTTTCGAACAATACATTCAATACAAACCCATTTTACATGGTTATTCACTTAACCATACATTATTCTTTTATAAATATATATCATTGTTTTGTTTATAAATTTTCAAATGATTTATAAAACTAAACATTTTACAAGGATCATGACTAACTTTTGTTAAACAACATTTTCTAAACTTATAAGTCATGAATCCTATATTCACAAAACCTATGTATCTCACAGGCATTTTTATGCTGACGTACATATTTTTACACATGTTTCAGGTGTTGTTTTGCGATGATTGTTGATACACACTACACTTAGGGTGGACTCGTGCCTTAACAACTTTAAAATTTGGAAGATCATAGTTGTACTTATTTGATTGTATTAAAACAATGAATTCATTTATTCAATAAAAAAAATTTATTTATTCCATGGGTACGAAACAATGATTCTGTTACAACACTCCCCGATGTTTCCGCCACGTCTTGTTGCTTTACGTGGTCGGGGTGTGACACTGTGCAACCCCAGTATCAGGCCTAACAGCAACAACATGGTTCGTCTAGGGCCTCTCAACGCCCATCTTAGTCTCCAACCCAACAGCTACCACAACTGTATTGGGCCAACCCATACTAGGCCATGCTGCCCCCTTTCCCTTACCCCACCCAACCAGGGTGGGCCTCTCCTTAGGCTACATCGCTAAGGCCCAACAACCCTTAACCCAACACCCATGCGACTCAGGCTCACATTATAGATGTGAACCTACTCGAATTCAGTGAACTTGGGGCTGCATTTCAAGCAATGGAACCAGACCCTCGAGAACAACATAATTGGGTTATAGATATTGGAGCCTCAAATCATTTTGCTCCGAACTCAGGTATGATTTCTCTCCCTGTGAAACTTCTATTAAAAATGTTTTGGTTGGTAATGATCATTAAGTAC
This sequence comes from Helianthus tuberosus, assembly GCA_030545235.1. Classification (NCBI taxonomy): domain Eukaryota; kingdom Viridiplantae; phylum Streptophyta; class Magnoliopsida; order Asterales; family Asteraceae; genus Helianthus; species Helianthus tuberosus. The sequence goes on from JARYGA010061237.1 coordinate 222,340, forward strand.
CCATCATCGGATCGGGTCACCCTACCTTTCCCTCCTCCTCAAAACCACTCAAGCTTAAAAACATCATACACACACCTAACATAATCAAAAACCTTATTTACATTCGCAAATTTACAACTGATAATTGGGTATCTATAGATTTTAACGTGTTTGGTTTTTCTATGAGGGACTATCCAAGTGGGACGATCTTGAGGCGACAACACAGTTCCGGTAACCCTACCCCTCATTGTGTAAATACCAAGCAATGCATCTACTTTTGATTCCTCCATTGAACCTGAATCATGGCACAACCGTTTAGGGCATCCTGGTGTTCATGTACTAGATTTTTTGCGTTCTAATAAGTTTATTTAATGTAATAAACATCTTGTTCCTCGTTTTGTAATTCATGTTAGATTGCTAAACTTAAGCATTTGTCACTTATCATCATCATCATCATCATACTCAGTAAATCTAACCAATAGCAAAGATAAGGTAGGGTCTGAGGAGGGTGAGATGTAAACAACATTACCTCTACATCGTAGGAAATAGAGAGGTTGCTTCCAGTGAGACCCCCAGCTCAATAGTAGTTTTGCATCAAACTTTGGACATAAGGTACTTAACACTCAGCATTTGTCACTTAATCTTTCTAAATCTTGCACGTTGTGTTCATTATTGTGCATTGTCACCTTTGGACCTCACCAATACAAAGCAAAAATGGCTATAAATATTATTTGGTTGTCATTGACAACTACACAATTCCATAACTTTATCCAAACTCAATTTCACATAAAGATCTAAACTTTCCAATGTGACATGAGTGCCGAATTCGATAATACCTAGTTAAAACATCCCGTTTATGAGGACCTTCAAGCCTTCCCAAACCAATCGAATACCCACCCACATAAACTTGCGCCTCGCTCCTCCCCTTATTCCAAATAATAGAAACATGAAAAAGTAGAAGCATGTCTAGAACAACATTCTCTTAAACATAATGGATACAATAGAAACATGAAAAAGTAGAAGCATGTCTAGAACAACATTCTCTTAAACATAATGGATACAATAGCTATTAATCTTTGTTTTGGTTTTCTTTAAAATGTTTAAAACATTTTAATATATATACATTGCAAAATGAAATCCATTATTTTAGAACTTGACATTAATATATTGTTGTAGACATTGCATCGTTGCGTTTGAAAGGGAAATGACATTAGTATATTGTCGTAGACATTTCATCTATTATTAAACCCCCTCGTGCAAATGTTGGTTGATATTTACAATCATTTTAATTTGAGAGTGCATTATTCTTGTTCTTAACATTATTGGACATTTTACGTGTCAATGAACCTGCCACCAATAAACATGTTATTTTGTGATAAATGTGAAAAACCCCTACACAATGTATCTTTGTCGTTTTTAATATCTTGAATAAAACAAAACCCATTGCAGTCTTGTAGATGTTGAAAGACATGGACAAAAGCAAGAAAAATGTAGATTTATATGGGGTCTTTCATATATTTTTGTCCATTCAATTGTCGTATTCCATGAGGTGTAGATCTTTCTTTACCGTGAGTAAAGAAAAACCTAGGAGAAAGACAACTTGTTCTTCCTTTTATGTTACAACCTAGATTAACTCGCAAGGTATGCTCCTATTTCTCCATTATTGCGATAGAAAAACTACATAAAGATGGCAGGTAAACGGACAACAAGCTGCGCTGCAACCCCCTTTTGAATAACAAATCTAGTTCTACCGAAAATAAAATTTTGGTTCTTTGGTGCCGAGAAATTGTTGTGCATGACTCGCTGGACTCTGTCCAAAAACCCAATAGATTCAGGGTCAAGGGGAACAAAGGTATCAAAGGCAAAGGGAATGAAGACATGATTCTCAGCACAAGTTTTTTTCATGCTTAGCAACTTTACCTGATTCTGCCTTCAACATAGCTAGACCAGCCACTAAACGGGTTTCCTTGATTTTATACGCGTAAAGTCCAAATTTGAACATTTAGGTCAAGATTGCGACACTACTCGCAACGAGTGGCTGATTATAGTCATGTAAGGTTCAAAAGGGTGATTCTTTTATCCCAACGAGTGCCTTCCAATGGTTATCAAATACTCCTTAGAAACAACTAATATTATTTTTATAAAGAATTCTAATATATAACTAAATCGGTGACAACCTATTAGTTCCATGTATATAATAACATGATGTGAACGCATAAAGACTGTGTGCAACGAGTCACTCATAAGTTAAGAACAATCACTATATAAAATATGTACACAATAATACAAAAAGTCACTAACAACTCGTTAGTTTAATGATTTATTAATTAAAGTATTTGCTACAAAAGCTTCTACACATGCATCTCGTGTCCAGTATTAAATTTTTGAGTCCCCTTTGTTTGTTAGGTCAAAAGACGCAAAGAAATAGGACCTAAACAACACCTATAGACAATACATAGATACATTGAATATAATGTGACTCACTCGATGAACAAAAATCCAAAATTAGTTGACGAAATCTAGGATTTTGTTCGTGGTAAAAGGACATGTCAATGTTGCATGTTCGGATTTTGATATGATCAGTGGCGGACCCAGGAATTTTTCCAAAGGGGTGCGGAACATTTTTAAAAATTTTAAGCCCCAAGGTCTATAAGTAAAAATATCGGTTCGTATCGGGTCGGTTCGAGTCGGGTCGGGTTATGTAAAACAAAAAAATATCAAACTAAATTTATATAATCATCAAAACATGTCAAACCTTGTTACAAACATAATTAAAACGTCGCATTACGGGTTTTCATTTTTTGAAATCTATCCAAAACATCATCTAAACCTACTTTCTTAAGCAACTATTTCTCTATATAACACAGCGAAGGAACTACCCAAAAATTTAGGGGTATTCCAATTTTTTATTTTTTAGACCAGAGGTATCCTTTGTATAACGGACACGAAGTTGCGGGGTATTTCTACACTACGGAAACAGAGTTAAGGGGCATTTTTACACTACGGAAACGGAGTTAAGGGGTATTTTTACATTACCAGGTCTGAACGTTGTGGTGTATGCGGCTATAAAAAAAAGGAAAAATATTATCACTAACAAAATATAAGTATATAACCCACCACAAAAAAAATATATATATCATCACTAACAAAATCATCAAAACGAAGTACATGTCTCCTGTCATCAAAAAATCACTTCCGGTGGGCTACCGGTTCCGTCCCACCAAAAATCATCAAAAAATCAACCAAAAATCATCAAAAAAATCAACAAAAAATCATCAAAAATAACAAAGAAGCTTACCCGTGTTCGATCGGCGATGGTATGGTGGCTGGCTGATTAAGGTGGTATGCGGCTGATGACTGTTCACTGTTGTCACTGATGTTCTGATCGCTGGCGTGCGTGCAAGGACGATACAGAGAGCGGAGAGAATATGCAAGGGTTTTGGGAATGTTTATTTTATTTTAGTTTGAAATATTGTTGATTTGTTGGGTTTGTTTATTGGGCTAAGACTTAGTAGTGGGCTAGTTAAAGGTATTGGGTATTTGGGTTTAGACCGTTTAGTTATTTAGGTATTAAAAGTTATATAATTTAGGTAGTATTTTTTTTTTTAAATAAGAGTTTACTAAAAAAAATTAAAATATAAATTGATAACACATTTTACATAAGGGGTGCGAACGGAAAATTCCAAGGGGTGCGAACGGAAAATTTCAAGGGGTGCGGACGGGATTTTCGACGGAACTTAGCACTAATTTTTTTTCCCGGGGGTGCGCCCGCCCACCTTGGGCCACCCTTATGTCCGCCCCTGGATATGATCCTTGTTATTACGTTCTAGATTGATGATCAAGTTATAGATTGCACAAAGATAATAACACGGAATTTAAAGAGGGTTATGCGGTGGTAAGTGTCTGAATCGCTCTAGTAGAGTCTCAAGTTCAAAATCAGCGTCCATTTATAATGGGTGTCACGGTAAAACAAAGTAATAATAACAATATAACCTAGCCTTTTTCATCTTTGATTTGGGCTACTTCTTTCTTTAGATTTCGTATCTTTTATGATAACTTTTGGTATTATTTTTCTAATAAAGTTGAGGGGTGTTGTCCCAAGTACTTTGGCAGGCATGTTCTTCCCATGAATGTGAATGGTGTATAGCCATTACAAGCAGTGGCGAAGCTTGAATTTTTCGGCCGGGGGGACGAAAACGTATATACCCAAAAATTTCTATAGAACCGGGGGGCAAAAACGTATATACCCACAAATTTCTATACGAAAACTACATATATAACACTACTGAGCGAAAAATTGGGGGGGGGGGGGGGGGGGGGGCGGACGCCCCCTCCCCGCCCCTCTTATCCTTCGCCCCTGATTACAAGGACCTTTCTATGCTTTTGACCATAACATAATTCAAACTAGACGATGAATGCTATAGCCATCACATAATCTCTCAAAGTCAAGCATGTTATTGTAAACAAATGTATATTCAATTCTTCTAGATCGTTACTATAAGAACACCAAATATATTTCCTATAGATACATTTACCAAACCAGGGAATAGTGCCAGTGCCAGGCACTCTTATGTTTTTTCCTCTGTTTAAAATTATCGCTTTGCCCCCAGCTTAACTTAAAATTATGTTTTTGTCCCTATCTTAAAATTACGATTTTGCCCTTAATTCAAAATTACGATTTTGCCCTTAATTCAAAATTTCGATTTTGCCTGGCCCTCCCCTATTGGACCAACCAGTTTATATTTTATATCCATTTTAAAATTACGGTTTTGCCCCTCTTTAAAATTACGGTTATGCCCCCAACTCAAAATAAAATTACGCTTTTGTCCACAGCTCAAAATTACGATTTTTCCCTCGATTAAAAATAAAATTGTGGTTTTGCCCTCAGCTCAGAATTACCTTTTCGCCCCCAGTTCAAAATAAAATTTTGTTTTTGCCCCTAGCTAAAAATTATGATTTTGCCTGTTCAAAAATGTGATTTTTCCCCGTTTAAAAAATTATGATTTCGCCCTCAGTTTAAAATTACGTGTTTCCCCAGTTCAAAACAAAATTATGCTTTTGCCCCCAACTCAAAATTACAATTTTGTCCTCGGTCCAAAATAAAATTGTGATTTTGCCTCCAGCTTAAAATTACGATTGTGCCCTTAGTTCAAATTTATATTACGTTGTTACCCCAAGTTCAAAATTACGAATTTGCCTCTGTGAAAATTTACAATTTTGCCCCTGGTTCAAATTTACAGTACTACCATCACTTTAACTTTTGGTAAATTACGATTTTACCCCAGTAAAAAAAATACAACTTTCCCTAAGTTAAAAATTACAATATTGCCATTGTATTAGTTTTTTTTTTAATCAAAACTATAAAAGTGTTTTGTTTTAATTGGTTAACTCAATTTAATTGTTTTTCAAGTCAATGAGCTGCCTAACACTCCCTCATTATTCGGCCATCGCCCCGCAACGCGGGCGGGTATTAACTAGTTGTTTTTGAATTGAATTTATTTTCAAGTTTCTAGAACTTATGCATAATTTAGGATGCCAATGTAGCGGGTAATGTTATCCCAGTTGGCCAGTTCTATGCCCGATTGTAAAAGTGTGTTCCATACTCGGTCCAGTACTCGTCGAGTATATGACCGGTAACCCATCACGTATCGGCATATCTGCGAGTAATGGGCATACCCGTTAGAGATAAATCTTAAAAGAAAATAATAAATTACTGTAATAAATCATTTTTCACATGGTAAAACTTAAGAATGAATTATTACTAATCAGGTCTGCTAATGCTATCACCTAATAACACATCCGTAAAAAATTTCAAAACTAATGTCATACTCAATTCCATATACTTGAATACACATCCTGAATATTTTAGGTTTTGGATTTAACATCCCTATGTAGAATAGGGTATGTGACTATCAATAAGTAAATAGAGTTAATTACATAGTTAGTCCCTGTGATTTGCACAAAATAACAAGTTTAGGTACTAATAGTTTCTGATAACATTCTAGGGTATTAACTTTTCATTTTGTAACGTTTGAGGGTATTAAGCTTATTTGAAGGCTTAAAATCACATTTTGTTAGTACCTAAGTATGTTATTTTGTGCAAACCACAGGGACTACCTATGTTATTACCTTAGAAGTTAATACCTCCAAACGTTACAAAATGAAAAATTAATACCCTAGAAGGTGATTTTAAACTATTAGTACCTAAGTTTGTTATTTTGTGCAAACCACAGGGCCTAACTATGTAATTAACTCTAAGTAAATACTATAATCTATTGAATTGTATGTCTCATTATAAGAACATATGTAGTGGTAAATCAAAATAATGCCCCCACCATGGGGCATTATTCGACACGTATCATCCCAGTCAGCATGGGGCATTATTGCAAAAGTGGTGTAGTGGGGCATTATTCCAATAACGCCCATGCAATCATTTCACAATTATTTTTTTTAATTTAAAACATAACATAAAAAACTTCATTAATTTAAAATAAAAATTACACTACTTGAAATTAAAAAAAACGAAAAAAAAAAAACATAAAATAAAAAAACCGAATGGTAGTTTTTGTACGTCGAGGTTCGTCCTTTTCCTTCTTCTTATGCGACCTTCTGCCGCGTTTCGATTTCTCTTGCACCGGTTCGGGTTGCGTCTCCGGCACGACATCGACATCGGGTTCGGATTCGGCTTGTTGTTGTGACGGTTGCGACCCGCCGACTTGATCATAGCCGAAGGTGGGAGGCACAAACGGAGTGGCGCCACTCAAGTAAGCCGCGTACGAATAAAAGCTCGGGTCCATGTCTTGAAGGTTATACGGGTGTTGCGGTTGGGTTGTGTTCGGGTTCGTGGGTCTTGCGGGGACACCAAAAGGGGGTCGGAATGGATGCATGATTGTATAAAAAATAGGAGAAAGTGGTTTTTTTATAAAAAAGAGGAGAAAGTAGGAGAGAAAGTAAGAGGTTTTTTATAAAAAAATAGGATAAAGTGGGTTGATATATATATATATAGTGGGAAAATTTTTGAATTAAAAAAAAAATAAACACATTTGACCGTTGGCAACGGTCCAATCTCGCACCCCAATACAATTTCAGCGTTTTAAATAAAACGCCAAACTCAATTTTTTCGAAAATAACGCCCGGAAACGCCGGGTGTAATGGGGGGAGGGGGGCGTTATCCGGCGTTTTTTTTGAATTTTTTTTAAAAACCACGCCCCACTACGGGTGGTCTAATGGAGGTCGAACAAAAAAAATTAACTATGTGTCGCAATAGACAAAATTTAACTATTTTTTATTCAAATTTTCAGTTTTTAACTTTTTATTCTATGTTTAATTAAGCCTATATACTATTTTTACTCCAGATACATTTTCTAATATATTTATGGTCATAGTTTTTTTTAACTACAAATTCAGATCACTTTAACAGACCTTATTACTTTGGTTAAAAAATCGTCTATAAATAAATACTCTTTTGTAATGAGTAGCTAATTTATGTAAGATATAGACAAAGTGTCTGTAACGTGACACGCAAACATATGTTAGGTAATACTCTTACTTATTTTTTTGACAAGTAATTCGGGTAAGGCTAGTCGGCATGGGGTTCGTCCCCGGATCATCCTGGGTCGGCGACGATCCAAACACCGCGCCCCCCCCCCCCGTCCCGTCTTGAACGTCGGGTTCTAGACGTTTGCGACGAAGCTAAGTGGTGGGGCCCCGATCCATTGTGACCGTTCAAAATAAAAAAAAAATTTAATTTTCTAATAAACATTAAATATTCAAACGGTTATAATTCAAAATATACCCCATTTCACTTCCATTTTTATAAATACTCACATCTTTAACCATTTTTTTCACAACTTTTCACCCACTACCACCCCATCTCTCTCACATTTTATAAACCACTCTTCCCTTTTTATAAAAACTCATCATATTTTATACCGTTTTTTACACACTACCACCCCATTTTTTGTTTTTTTTTTTAAGTTTATGTAATGTTTTTTAATATTAATGAAAATATTTTGTTACTTTATTTGTTAAATGTTAAAAAAAGTGGAAGATTAAAAAAAAAAACATAAAAGTGGTGGAGGATGATGACTAGGACCAACTTAACCATGCCCTCTAGTTTTGGAGGATGGACCAATCTTGGGAGGATGATGACGTGGCGCATACGTGGCGGATCATCCTCAAGGATGATCCATCAACCATACCCACTAGCCTAATGCTTTGGAGTTTTTTACTAAAGTGTTGTTGACAAAGAAAATATTTATCAAAATAGTGTTGTTTCAAAAATATTTACCAAAATAGTGTTTTATCTTCCTTTATTAATTTCTCACTTCTAATCTCATTGGATAACTTCATTTCATAAGACAATCAATGACTTGGTTGTTCTTTTTATTAAAAAATTGTTTTTTAATATTAAAAAGTTGTTAACCTCATAAATGTAAATTTTTTTGAACGGCAAATTTGGATCACTAACGGGCCACTGGAGTATCATCGTGCCACCAGCGGAACCACCCGATCATATCCATCTCCACTAGGCATAATGCCTACACACCAATTCAGGAGGAAACCCAATAAATATGGGAAAAACCCCCTTGTGGGAATCGAACCCAGTGTAACCTCATACATGTAAATAAATATCTAATTTTAATTTTCTTAAATTAGTACAAATTTCCTGACCTCAACAATGTAAATATGTAATTATTGATTTTTTTTTCTAGAAATGCAAAGAGGTTAATATCTTATCATCCATGTTAAATAAATATGTAATTATTATTTTTTTCTTCTAGAAGTGCAAAGAGGTTAGCATCTTATCATCATGCTATATATTTTAGATATAATATATTTCAAATGTAACTACAATGGACAACGGTAAATAAAAAATTAATTATATGTGTATATATTGTGTCTTTTTTAATAACAATAAAAACATAAGTTATATAATCTTGACTTTTTCAATAACGATAAAAACAAAAATTATATAATGCGATTTTGAATAATGAGGTCGGTTCGAAATTTATAGGTTGAATTAACTCAAACCCAAATTCAGAATTATGTATAGATGATCAGCCATTAGGGTGAAGGGAGTGGTTAAACAGGTGAAAGTGGCAAACTTTAAAATGAACCAATCAGAGAGTGCCACGTCAGAGAGGAGAAAAAGTTTAAACTTTGCTGAAAAGTGTTGGCAATGGTTAAACACTTTGGAATTGGTAAACTATTTTTTTTATTTTTTTATTTTTTACTTACATTTGGTTTGTTTTGACTCATCAACACAGCCTTTTCGCCCATAAAGTCAGCCATCCCCTGTTTTCAATCAGCTCCACATTCGACATCTTCACCCACCGGAAAAATCAAGATCTTCACCCACCGGAAAAATCAAGAACCAGCCACCCCCACTTGGCTGGTACCACCACAGTCACCTCCACCGCCACCGGTTCCACCTCCATCACCGCTCTCCACCACCACCACAGTCACCTCCACCGCCACCATCACCACTCGCCACCACCACCACCGGTTCCACCTCCATCTTCAGCATCATCCAATCATCATCAGCATCATCCAATCATCATCAGCTTCATCAGCCACTCGCCGCCACCAACACCGCCGTGGCTCCGCCCATCGCCGCCGCACATGTTCCACCGGCTATATAGCCGCTACACAGAAAACAAGACACCAATCATCATCCAATCATCATCAGCATCATCTCTCTCTTCTTTGGTCACTCGGCAAAGGCTCACCGATGTTTGAGGTTTGCCGATCGGCAAAGGTGGCCGGCGGCGGTGTTACCGCTCGGCAAACACCCTTGCCGATGAGTTTCCCGCTCCACTCCCTTCACAGTGCTTTTAAGCAACTTACTATTACTTTTTTTCTCAATCAACTTGCTACAATCTTATCTTATTTCATGTTTTAAATTTATTTAGTTTATATTTACTTGATTGGTTGAAACCTAAACAAATTCTGAATTCGGATTTGAATCGCATTTGACCTATGAGTTTTGAACCTACCCATTATTCGAAAGCGAATTAAATAATTTATGTCTTTTCCTATTTAAAATACATGTATATATTTATTTAGTGTATACAGCTATATACATATACTTATTGATTCATTATTACTAATTGTTTTCTTTATATGCGTATAGTTTTATTAATATAACATAGATAAAAAAACAAATAAACTTTGTCTGGTTCAGAATAAAAAACAAATCTTCAAATTAATTTTCAAATGTGAGGTCACAAAATTCGGAAGGTATTTAAGGTTATTAATATATTTTTTAATAAAAAATGATTAAGTTAATATTTTAATTAATAAAGTGAATCTAACCAATAAAATTAGGAGCGAAAAACTAGCAAAGAGGGATAAAACACTATTTTGGTATATACTTTTGAAAGAACACCATTATGATAAATATTTTTTTCATCAACACCACTTTAGAAAAAAAAAAGTTAACGCTTTGTTATATGATTTTTAACCAAAGAAAAAATCTCGATTCACTTGGGCAGTTGCTTTAACTTGCTTTAACTGTTGGATCCTTGTGTCCAACAATCAGGGCGTACCCACCCTAAGCCAAGGGTAGGCGGGCGCACCCATTGAAAAAATATTTTTTAGTGTTATTTTTCGTCGGAAATCCCGATCGCACCCTTTGGAATTTTTCACTCGCACCCCTTGAAAATTTTCAACCGCCCCACTTAGAAAAAAATAATTATTAACCACTTATTCACTTAATTATTTAATCCAATCAAAGCCCAATCTACAATCAATTTTTATTAACACAAGCCCAAACCAAACTTAAAGAAATTTGAACTAAATAAAATAACCCAAACACATCCACCCAATCCATTTCCAAATCCCGCCCCCAAAAAAACTACCAGCGACTTGACGCCACTGCTCACGACCTGGTGGCTTTTTTTACCGGAAAAACCAAAATTCTGGTTGGACCGACCCATATTACATCAGAATTCCAATATAGAACTAGTATGGTTCATTTATTTATTTATTTATTTTGTTTTATGTGATGATTAGGAGAAAATATAGATGTGTAAGGGTTTAATCTTTTTATATTTTTTTGATTTTTTTGTTGTTCTAGACTTGTAGTTAAATGATTTTGATGTTTTATTTATAGCTTTGTTTGTTTAAATGATTAGTTACAAGTAATCAACATTTAATATTAGGGCTTGAATGTTTAAAAATATAATTGAAAGTTATGGGCTATGGTTGAACATGATTGTTTATTTTGTTTAAGTGTTTAGTGTTTTTTATAAACTTATAGAGCAAGTTATATGTGTTAGGAACAATGAGTAAGAATCTAATGAACTTATGGCGTGTTTAGTATCTTTAGATGATATTTTGGATATATTTAAAAAAAAAACCTGTAGGGCACAATTTTAAATTCGTTTGTAATTTGTAATGATGTTTGACGTGTTTTTGATGATTTATAAATTTTAGTTTGATGTTCTTTTGTCTTACATGATCCAACCCGACCCGCTATGAACCGATATTTTTATACAGCTAGGGGCCTAAAATCTTTGAAAACATTCCACACCCTCAGGAAAAAATTCATGGGTCCCCCGCCAACAATCAACATATAACAATGTAACCATTGTTAGATGCATACGTCTAAAAATCAACATATCACAATGTCACCATTATACACCATTGTTAGATCCAAACGTCAAAAAATCAACATATAACAATGTCACCATTATACGTAGGGCTGTAAACGAACCGAACGAACACGAACGAGGCCTTGTTCGTGTTCGTTCTTTAAGGAAATAAATGTGTTCACGAACGGTTCATGAACACTTACCGAACGAGATTTTATGTTAATGTTCGTTCATTAAGGAAATAAGCGTGTTCACGAACACAAGCGAACACAAATAAATTTGGCGAACGCGATGAAGGATAAAGGAGGATGGCCCAGAGAGTAGCATTAGAACTTGAATCCCTTATTGTGGAACGGAGGTAGATCATATTCGTCGATGTAAATAATGAGAAAAAAAGGGAAATGGTGCATACACAAGGTGAAAGAGAGTTTCCTAGTTTAATTGTTAGGGTAAATATATGAATAAAATTTTAATAGTATAAAAAGTATAGATAAAATATATGAAAGTATAAAAATCTTTAATTAAAACACGAACATACGAACATAAATGAATGCAAATGAACGAATGTTCACGAACACCTTACCGAACGTTCACGAACACAATTGAACGAACGAGACATTTGTTCATGTTCGTTCATTTAACTAATCGAACAGAATTTCTTGTTCATGTTCGTTCGTTTATTAAACGAACGAACATAAACGAACTTTCCGCCGAACGGTTCACGAACTGTTCGCTGAACATTCGGTTCGTTTACAGCCCTAATTATACGTTTGAAAAGGTCTAAGTGCATTCACATTTGAGTCCGTATTTTTATCCATGTAATATAACTAAAAACACATATATTCATAAAATTTATTCCCCTTAAAAAGCCACTGATACCTTATATTTATTTCTATTCAATTAAATATATTTTTTATTCTTTTGATTATATTTTCTCTTTTTTTTACTTACAGCGACTCACATAAAATATATGAAATATATAAATGGGGTGATTAGTAAGTCTCTCTCTCTCTCTATATATACTAGGTTAGAACCCCCTGTATTACACGAGTTGAATAAATGTATTTTTATATATTAAATAATAAAAAGTTATATCTTTATGAAACTCGCATATTGTACGGGTTAAATAAATTTAATTTTATATATCAAATAATAAAAAAATTTATATCTTTAAAAACCATGTGTATTACAAAAATTAAATAAATGTAATTTTGTATACTAAATACTAAAAACGTCGTATCTTTAAAAAACCCGTGTATAATCGGGTTGAATAAATCTACCAAATGATAAAAAAAAATTACATCCTTAAAAACCCGTATATTACACGTGTTGAATAGATCTAAAAAAGAGTTATATCTTTAAAAACCATGTGTATTACACATATTAAATAAATGTAATTTTTATATTAAATACTAAAAACGTCGTATCTTTAAAAAACTCGTGTATAGTCGGGTTGAATAATATACCAAATAATAAAAAAAAATTATATCCTTAAAAACCCCGTGTATTACACGTGTTGAATAAATCTAATTTTACATACCAAGTGATAAAAAAAAGTTATATCTTTAAAATCTTTTTTTAAATGTAACGGGTAATGTTATCCCAGTTGGCCAGTTCTATGCCCGATTGTAAAAGCGTATTCCATACTCGGTCCAGTACTCGTCGAGTAGATGACTGGTAAACCATCGCGTATCGGCATATCTATGAGTGATGGGCATACCCGTTAGAGATAAATCTTAAAAGATAATAATAAATTATTGTAATAAATCATTTTTCACGTGGTAAAACTTAAGAATGAATTATTACTAATCAGGTCGGCTAATGCTATCACCTAATCACACACCCGTAAAAAAATTCAAAACTAATTTCATACTCGATTCTGTATACTTGAATACATATCCCGAATATTTTAGGTTTTGGATTTAACATCCCTTTGTAGAATAGTGTATGTGACCAGTGGCGGAGCTTGACCAAAAGTTTCGAGTGGGTGGAAAGTCATGTGACCCAATTTATATATTGTATAAATATTTAGGCAAAATAATTGGGGGATAATCCTATATAATTTTAAAATTTTTGGACGAAAAATAGGAAATTTTACACTTTTAACCGAAACATTCGAGGGGACAGGTGCACCCCACTTTACACTAAGCTGCGCCATTGTATCTGACTATCAATAAGTAAATGCTATAATCTATTGAATTGTATGTCTCATTATAATGGAGGTCGAACAAAAAGAAAAATTAACTATGTGTCGCAATAGACAAAATTTAACTATTTTTTATTCAAATTTTCAGTTTTCAACTTTTTATTCTATGTTTAATTAAGCCTATATACTATTTTTACTCCAGATACATTTTCTAATATATTTATAGGTCATAGCTTTGTTTGAACGGCAAATTTGGATCTAGGGCTGTTTATGAGCTGAGCCGGGCCCAGCTAGGCCAAGCTCGGGCTCGGCTCGATTATAAACTGAGTTGGCTCGGTTTGGCTCGGATTTGAAACCGAGCTGAAAATCTAAGCTCGGGCTCGGCTTGGTTTTAAACCGAGCTGGCTCGGCTTGGTTTGGCTCAATTTTAAAAATAAAAATTAATACATAGCTCTTAAAATTCAGTATTCTAAAATATTATTCAATACTTCAAAAGAACATATTCAAAATAAGTTCGACCTAATACATTACAAGCCAAAATCATCTTCAACAGCGCAAAATAAGTTTTATATTTCAAGTAAATACAATATTTGTTAATTAGCACGGCAATTAACATTTAAATATGTCATAGATATCAAATTACAAGCCTAAATACATGTAAATAATAATCAACTCTTTGTAACATATTATATGTGTTAGGGGAGGATTTTCCAATGATCAGTGATCCTCAATTCTGTCTGAATTAGTGATCCTCAGAAAGTATTGTAGGATCAGGATCATGGATCATCATCAGGATCCTTATACTAACGATTGTCTGCTTTGAATATGAAGTTGTTTTGCAGGAGTACGAGCTTGGACTTGGTCTTGGCGATATTCCTGGGGCATATTTCATATTTATTCCGCACGTGCATGGCTGAAATGGACGTTATGGAGGTCGTGGAGGACTTGCATAAAATGCGGACAGTTTGTTAGCTTAGATTTTTTCCATTTTTAAAAGGGGACAGCGAGCTAAATTAGAACACTTGGCTAATTTTAGCTTAACACACACACTCGCAACTGCTCTCACCAGCTCTTTACAATTCACTTGGCGATTACACACTTTTTTGCACATTACACTATAGTGATCCTTGTAACTAGCTCGCTATCATCCGAAGTTGTAATACATTTCTTGTTTAATCTGAGTTGGTGATCGGTAGTTTCCATCACCCGAGGTTTTTTATGCCGGAGATCATTCATTGATCAAGGGCTTTTTCCTCGTATAAATCTTTGTGTCACTTGTTCATTACATTTCTGAGTGATCATTCGCATTGTTCATTGATTCAAGCATCACACCTCACAACAGAAAGTTTGGTTACATTATCATTGCTTGATTTTTGACCAAAACAGTTTGGCACCCACCGTGGGGCAATTGGTGCTTCGTTCTTGAGAAATTATTATTCTGGTGATTATTTCGGTTCGTTACAATCAAGCAAATGGCTTCCTCAGCAAAGAACACATCAAGCTCTATGTCGGCGATCAGTTCTTCACAAGGCGTTCCTCCTTTGCCTCCACCACCTTCTGGATCCCAGAAGAATGCTGAAAATACGAGGGATCGCATGCAAGAACAGGACAAAACCAATGAACGGATCCTCCAAGAGATTGGTGATATCAAGAAACAGAAGAAATCAGTGGAGGATCACTCTCCTCTGATGCCAAGGTCATTGAATTTTGACACTCCAGTTGTAACTACCCTACAATCGGCAGTTCCGGGCATCCAGTATCAAAGTGGTCCATCAGAAAGGCGTTATGGAACAGCAACTATGAGTCAGGCATTTGGCTCTCACTTCCAACCTCAAGGATCCTGCTCTCAGCCATCGGGATCCTCTTTTCAGCATCAGGGATCCTTCATCAGCTCAGGAGGATATTTAGGAATGCACCCTATCCAAGGATCCTTCTCGGTCCAAGGATCCTCCCAGGTCCAAGGATCCTCACAGGTCCAAGGATCCTCCCATGTCCAAGGATCCTCCCAGGTTCAAGGATCCTCTCTGGTTCCAGGATCCTTTCAGGTTCAAGGATCCTCTCAGCTTCAAGGATCCAACATCTTTCAGGATCAAGGATTCTTAAGAAGTATGCAGCCTCCAAGCTCGGATGTTCATCAAGGAGACTTCATACCAATGCAGACCATTGCTTCTTCTGGTCCTTCAATCAAACCAGAGTCCCGTCAATATGGATTCACATCTGGAATTCCAAACACGAATCCTCTGGGAGGTAACACTTTTAACAATTTATATAACACTAACTATGGCTCTATGCAGGATACAGGTATCAATCAAGCTATGGCTAGAGAATTACAGAAGCTTAAGGATATGATATCCAGTGTTCCAGGAGTGGTCAAGCCCATTCCTGAGATCGCAGATGGTAGCTGTTAGGGGAGGATTTTCTAACAATTAGTGATCCTTACACGTTATCCTAATTAATGATCCTTTCTTCAGTGACAGATAGTGATCCTCAGAAGAGCTTCAGGATCAGGATCATGGATCACTTTAAGGATCCTCGTACTGACGATTGTTTATTTGTGTTTTGTGTTACTTTGCAGGAGTAACAAGCTTGACTTAGTCTTGGCGACATTCCTGGAGAATATTCCCAAACTATCCCGCACGTGCTTGGCCAAAAATGGACGTTGTGGAGAACGTGGGAGCTTGGCACAAAAGTCGGATAGTTAGTTTTAGTAGTTAATTTCTATTTTAAAAGGGGTAACGAGCTAGTAGAAAAACACTTAGTCATTTTTTCAGCTACACACTCTCATATACTCGCACACTTGAAGCTCTCGACGAACATACATTTATTTTCACTCACTTTTGCACATTCCACGATAGTGATCCTTGTACCTAGCTCGTTACTATCCGAAGTTGTAAACATTTATTCATTTATTTGAGCTTGGTGATCGGTAGTTTCCATCACCCGGGGTTTTTTGTGCCGGAGATAAACTCTTGATCAAGGGCTTTTTCCCCGTATAAATCCTTGTGTCATTTCTGCAATTTACATTGAAGTGATCCTCGTTATTGTTATACATTATTAGCATCATACCCCGTAACAAAGAGTTTAGTTGCAATATCCTCAACAGATTTTTTTGACCAAAATAGTTTGGCGCCCACCGTGGGGCAATTGGTGCTTCGTCCTTAGAAAAATTCGCATTTCTGTGCTCATTTCAGTTCCCAAGCAAATGGCTTCCTCAGCGAAGAATGCTTCAAATTTGATGCCCTCATTCACTTCTTCTCAAGGCGTTCCCCCTTTGCCTCCACCACCTTCTGGATCCCAGAAGAATGCTGAGAATGCTGCGAAGAAACCAACTCCCATTTTCTCAAAACCTCCAACTTCTTCTCCTTCTTACACTCCCACTACTAGTGACATGTTTACTTTGATTTTGCAGATGAAGGATCAGATACGGCAACGGGATAAGACCAATGAGAGGATTCTCAAAGAAACCGGAGATCTCAAGAAACAAAAGACAACGGCAGAGGATCATTCCCCACTGGTGCCGAAATCCTTGAATTTTGATACTCCGGTGATTACTTCTCAGCCATCAGTGGTTCCAGACGTTCAATATGTGGGTGGACCAAAAGGAGTGCACTACGGAACAACAACAATGACTCAGGCATCAGGTTCATATTTCCAGCCAGCGGGATCCTATCCTCAGCATATGGGATCCCTCACGAATTCAGGAGGATATTCAGGAATGCAGCAGATTCAAGGATCCTCCTTTGTTCCAGGATCATCCCAGGTTCAAGGATCCTCCTTTGTTCCAGGATCATCCCAGGTTCAAGGATCCTCCTTTGTTCCAGGATCATCCCAGGTTCAAGGATCCTCCTTTGTTCCAGGATCATCCCAGGTTCAAGGATCCTCCTTCGTTCCAGGATCGTCCCAGTTTCAGGGACCCTTCCAGATGCCAGGATCCTTGAGGAGTTTGCAAACAGGAAGTTCAGATGTCCATCAGGGAGATTTTATTCCAATGCAGACCAATGCTTCTACTGGTCCCTCGATCATTCCAGAGCCTCAACAATATGGATTAATATCCAATCTTCCTAATCTGAATCCAATGGGAGGTAACACTTTTAATAATTCTTATACTACTAACCATGGTCTTATGCAGGATCCAGGTATCAATCATGCCATGGCCAGAGAATTGCAAAAGTTAAAGGATATGATATCAAGTGTTCCAGGAGTGGTCAAACCTATCCCAGAGATTGCAGATGGGAGCCACAAAATATCTCGTTTTGCACCACCAATCTGTGATGCTGAGATACCTAAGAGGTTCCATGTGCCAACAATGAAGCTGTATGATGGTTCGACAGATCCTGAGGAACACATAGCACAATACAGGGAGAGGATGGAGATCAATCCAATTCCAGAAAGGTTAAAGGAAGCGTGCCTGTGCAAGGGATTCGGATCCACTCTTACTGGATCAGCTCTCAAATGGCTGCTAAGTCTTCCTCCCTATTCTATTACCTCATTTGCTAACCTAGTTAACTTGTTTAATAATCAGTTTTCTTGTAGTAGAAAATTTGAACGATTAACTAGTGATCTATATAGGATAACCCAGGGTCATAATGAATCA
Organism: Helianthus tuberosus; assembly: GCA_030545235.1. NCBI lineage: Eukaryota > Viridiplantae > Streptophyta > Magnoliopsida > Asterales > Asteraceae > Helianthus > Helianthus tuberosus. Next base: position 240,656 of record JARYGA010061237.1, read on the forward strand.
TTAAGGGATTACATTACCAAATTTAGTAAAGAATCCTTAGACATTCCCAACTTAGATATAGCTACGGCTGTTGAGGCCTTTAAAATGGGATTGCTTAGGGATTCGTCGTTTTATGATGATCTTGTTATGACGCCATGCAGGAACTTAGATGAGGTAAGAACCCGAGCACTTAGGTTCATTCGGCTAGAGGATGACAAGAGGATCCAGGAGAGGTTAGCAGGATCCTCAAAGCAGGATAAGCAAGGATCCTCATTCAGGAACAACAAGTTCAGATCCTACAACAGATCTGATAACCAGAACGTGCATTCTATTGATCAAGAAGAGGATGATGAGGATTATCCTCCAATTTCTGAATATTGTTTTTGTGTTGATAACAATGAACTAATCCTTTCGATGCAGAACCTAGGTGATAAAGCTAGATGGCCAAGAAAAAATGATAGGCCAGCTGCAACTAAGGATAAATCAAAGTGGTGTGCATACCATGAAGATTTTGGGCATCTCACAGAAGAATGCATTGCACTAAGAAAGGAGATTGGATACTTGTTGAGCAAGGGGCATCTAAAAGAATTGTTGGGAAGGAAAAAGTCAAAGACTCAGGATCCTGAAAGGATCCCTGAGAAGGCTCCAGCCCCTCCAGCAGATGCACAAGTGATAAACTTCATTTCTGGAGGATCAGACATTTGTGGCACATCCTTCTCAGCTGCAAAAAGGCATGCAAAGGAAACTAAAATGGATAATGGAGAAAGACCAGTTCGAACATCAAGTGTCTCCGAAGGAAAAGTCATAACCTTTGATGAAGAGGATCGTGTTGATATCCAGGATCCTCATCACGATGGTTTAGTTATTACTCTTTTCATATCTAACCATTTTGTCCGCAGGATCCTTATAGACGGAGGAAGTTCAGTGAACATTATCCAGCTTGATGTTCTAAAGAAGATGGGTATTCCTGAATCAGATATCATACCAAGATCCTCCGTGCTCGTGGGATTTAGTGGCGAAACTAAGAATACCCTGGGGGACATTAAACTCCCAATATATATCGAAGGCCTACACTCTTATCAAAAGTTTTGTGTTATTGACTGTTTATCTTGTTGTAATGTTATCCTTGGCAGGCCCTGGATACACGATATGAAAGCAGTCCCATCTACCTACCATCAATGTGTGAAGCTCCCTAGTCCTTGGGGAATAGTGAAGATTGATAGTGATCAGCAGGAGGCTAAGAATTGCTACGCTTCATCGATGAAACCAGCCTCGAAGTCGAGGGAGCAATAGCAATCAAGGTATCCTCCAAGGGATGTCTTGGAGGCAAGGGAGCAGGATGTGGTAGAAATAATCATGGATCCCGATGATCCTGAATCCAAAATCTATATCGGATCAGGGATCCTTGGCAAAATGAAAGAAGACCTCGTATCCTTCCTCAAAAGGAGAAAGACTACCTTTGCATGGAAACACGAAGACATGACTGGTATATCCAAAGATGTAATCACTCACAAACTCGGCATTGACAGATCCTTCAAACCAATCCATCAAAGGAGAAGAAAGTTTGCACCGGAAAGGAATGCCATTATCCAAGAAGAGGTAGAGAAATTGCTCCGGGCAGGTATGATTAGAGAGGTCAAGTATCCAAGATGGTTGGCCAATGTGGTTGTTGTTCAAAAGAAAAACGGAAAGTGGAGGGTATGTGTCGATTTTACCGATTTAAATAAGGCATGTCCCAAGGATCCTTTCCCATTACCCCACATTGACTCCATGGTGGATGCAACTGCGGGTCATGAACTGTTAACTTTTATGGATGCTTCATCTGGATTTCAACAAATCCAAATGGAACCATCCGACCAAGAGGATACAGCCTTCATGACTCCAACTTGTATATACTGCTATATTGCTATGCCGTTCGGATTAAGAAATGCAGGTGCAACATATCAAAGGCTGGTGAATATGATGTTCAAGGATCAGATTGGACAAACTATGGAGGTTTACATAGATGATATGGTGGTAAAATCCTTAAAAGCTGAGGATCACCTAAGAGACTTGGAGGAAGCATTCGATATCCTTGACAAATATAACATGAAACTTAATCCTTCAAAATGTCACTTTGGTGTTAAAGCAGGTAAATTCTTAGGATATATGGTGACAAATAGAGGCATTGAAGCTAGCCCGGAACAAATCAAAGCAATAGTGAACATCAAATCTCCGGCCAATGCTAAAGATGTTCAAAGGCTAACAGGCAGGATAGCAGCTTTGAACAGATTTATATCCAAATCCTCAGAGAAGTGCAAAGAATTCTATGATATCCTAAGGAAGAACAAGAAATTTGAGTGGACTGAGAAGCATGAAAATGCTTTAACAGCCCTCAAAGATTACCTATCCTCAGCCCCGGCTTTGATGAAACCAGAAAAAGGCGATGTGCTATCCTTGTATCTTGCAGTATCCTCAAAAGCAGTAAGTGCGGTCCTTGTTAAGGATCATGAAGGTACACAACATCCTGTCTATTATGTAAGTAAAAGTTTACTTGATGCCGAATCCAGGTATTCACACCTTGAAAAGCTTATTCTTGCATTAATTATGGCATCTACTAAGTTAAGACATTATTTTGAAACTCATGTTATCATTGTTAAAACTAATTTTCCAATTAAGAATGTCCTCAGGAAACCAGAGATGTCAGGAAGGATGGCTAAGTGGGCAGTGAAGCTAAGTGCATATGATATAAGATATGAGCCTAGGACAGCCATCAAATCCCAAGCATTAGCTGACTTTGTGGCTGATTTCAGTAGTGATTTACAAGAAGAAGCTGAGTTAGAAGTCCAGCAGCTAGAAGAGACCAAGGATCCTTGGATACTCTATACTGATGGATCCTCAAATGTCAAAGGCACAGGGCTTGGAATACTACTAAAATCGCCACAGGGGGACATAATACCCCACTCTATAGCTTGTGAGTTCCAAACCACTAACAATGAGGCTGAATATGAAGCCTTAATTGCTGGTTTGCAAATTGCAAAGCATATGGGAATCAGGTATCTTGAGGTACATGTAGATTCATTGTTAATTACAAACCACTTTAATGGATCCTACGCTGTTAAAGGTGAAAAGCTAACCAAATATTTAGCGATAGTCAAAAGTTTGGCATTCTCTTTTGTTTCCTTTAGTTTGACGCAGGTACCAAGGGAAGAAAATACAGAGGCTGGTGCATTGGCTAACTTAGGGTCATCCTTGAAGATCCCGGAGGATATCAAGATCCCTATTATCCATATCCTGACCCCGGCTATCGAGGATCACGAGGCTATGGAGATAGGAAATGACTCTGCAATTATCCCTTGTGAGGATACTCAATCCCATTCAGGATCAGGATCATGGGTCTCACCAATTATGAGATACTTACAACATGGAGAGATTCCTACAGGAGAAAACCCTAGGGCTTTCAAATCTAAGGTATCTCAATTCACAATTTTAAATAATATGTTGTATAGACGATCTCTTGCAGGACCATACTTGAGATGCATTGAGGATCCTGAAATCCAAGAAGTTTTAAAAGACTTCCATGAAGGAGATTGTGGAAACCACACTGGGGGCAGGGCATTATTCTCAAGGATCCTGAGGACAGGATACTACTGGCCAACCATGAAGAGAGATGCTGTGGAGTATGCTAAAAGATGTGATCCTTGTCAGAGACACAGCAATATCCTTCATCAACCAGCTGAATTATTGCATCCTATATCCTCCTCTTGGCCATTTATGAGATGGGGTATGGATATAGTTGGTAAGCTCCCTAAGGCACCTGGTGGAAAAGTATTCATGCTAGCTATGACTGATTACTTCTCCAAGTGGATAGAGGCTGAAGCTTTTGCCCAAGTCAGAGAAAAGGAAGTTATATCCTTCATTAAAAGAAATATTATAACTAGATTTGGAATTCCTTCTGAAATTATATGTGATAATGGTTCCCAATTTATTGGGGGCAGAACCACTAACTTTTGTGACAGCTGGGGGATTAAGATGATAACATCAACACCAGTCCACCCACAAGCTAATGGTCAAGCAGAATCATCCAACAAGATCATCATCAACAATTTGAAGAAGAAGCTTGGATCCAAGAAAGGGAAATGGGCAGAAGAACTACCCTATGTGCTTTGGGCTGATAAGACAACCCCTAAGAATGCTACTGGTCAAACGCCATTCTCTTTGGTATTTGGGGCAGAATCAGTGATCCCAACAGAAATGGTGGTTCCAACTGCAAGAACAAGTACCCGTGATCCTGAGGAAAATGATGAGAACTTGGCTCAAGACCTGGATACTATTGAAGAAATCAGGGATATGGCTAGGATAAGGATGGCCAGTTATCAGCAAAGAATGGCTGGTGCTTATAACAAAAATGTCAGGATCAGGAGGTTTCAAGTTGGAGATATGGTATTAAGGAAAGCATTCCAGAATACCACCAATCCTGCTGATGGAAAATTGGCTCCAAAATGGGAAGGCCCTTATTTGATTGAAGCTGAAGCAGGAAAAGGGGCATATAGATTGCTAACCATGGAAGGTGATTTGCTACCAAGAGCTTGGAATGCTGTCCACTTGAAGAAATATTTCATGTGAGCAGGATCCTCATGGCACAGATGATCCTCACGATAGGGATATTCTTAAAGGATCCTCAAAGTATCAGTGTTCCTTACTTAGGTAATATCCTAAACTTGAACTATTTCATTTCTTTATTTTCTCATATAAGGATAAGGATCATATATCCTTTATCCATCTCTCACGTGAGTTTGAGTTTTGAAAGTTCAGGTATCCTTAGCATAACACTGGTTATCCGCTGAAGCAATCCGTTCCTTGGGTTTAACCCCAGTTATTTGGGCTTGACCCCAGTTCCGCCTGTAGCGCATGATGATCCTGGTATAGTTCAAGGCAGTGGTACCAGTACTCGTTTTAGGGGCTGATAATTCCATTGTACTGGCTATGCCTAGGATCCTACGTATAATGGTAGACGTACCATACATCCGTTCCTAAGGTTTCTAACGTTTTCACGTTAGCTAAGGTTTCTAACGTTTTCACGTTAGCTAAGGTTTTGGCATTCTAATGTCACTAAGTTTGGATAGTCGCCAGTTAGGGCCATACTCCAGTTTACATACGATCCTTGGGCTTGTCCCCAGTTATCCTTGGGCTTGTCCCCAGTTATCCTTGGGCTTGTCCCCAGTTATCCTTGGGCTTGCCCCCAGTTGCTAACTCTTTTCTTATGTTGGCTTAGTCCCAAGTTATGCTCTATTTCAGGTTCTTGAAGATAGGCAACTAGGGATCCTTGATCCTTACTTTATTCTAAGGTTTATCTTATAATTATCCGTATTATGGTTAGGATCCTAACTTGGACCCTCAGGTATGATCCTTAACTATTTTTAATTCTATTCATTATTTATTTGAATAACCCTTAAAGTTTGACAATTAGACTTGTGATCCTTAAAACATATTGCTTTTTGAGATTCTTTAACTAAAGGATATTTGATCATGGATCATATCCTAAATATTTTCAATCTAACTTATTCAAAATTATTTATTCAATGAATTTGCATCAAAACAAAGGGAAATCAAAGAAACACAAGGATGACAACACAAGATAAGCGACAAAAGGTTAATATTTTATTAACAAAGTAGTAACCCTTAAAAGGTTGTCAAAATTACCTACCCCGAGCATCTACCAGCAAAACGTGGCCCGTCCGCTGGGGTAGGTAAAGGGTGTCCATGATAACAAGTTCGAAAGTAGTGCAGGAATATAAAGGCGGCAGGATCACAATGGCTTCATCCCCCAAACAGAGGATCCCACCACCAAATGTAATCCTGCCTATTGTCCAAAGGATCATACATGATCCTTAATCCTAAAACCTATTGTTCAAAGTACAACCCATCCTTGTTCAGCAAAAAGCACCATAACCAAAACAAACTATCAAACTTAAAGAATGGGCTCCAGCTACGTCTAGAAATGTCCTTCATCGCCCATCCATGCAGCCTATGCCTTCGCTGCATCCTCTTCCCCTCCAGCTGCGGTATCCTTCATCAGATCCTTTCCACTGCCACTTGCCTCAATCGCCAAGACCTCAGTAGCCTCCTCCTCATCATCCTCAAGATCAGCCAACCTTGCCTTCCAGCCCTCAACATCCCAGCTGCTTTTGTCAAAATTAGGATCTTGAGCTTCCTGGGCCATCTTCAATTTTGTCTGATACATCGTGATGGCAGCAGAGACCTTAGCATTTTCTATGAGATCATGCTTCTCATAGTCAAGGTCAATCAGAAGCTTAGCCGTCTTGGTCTTGGCATCTTGGAGTTCCTTCTGAAGATCAGCAATTGCAAGGTCCTTGAGCACTGCAACCTGTTGGAGGTCAGCGATCTTCTTGTCCTGCTCCTCAACATTCCCCACGTAATCTTCAATCTCAGTAAATTTCTGCAAAGGAAAGGATAAAGCAGTTCAAGATCAGGTGATCCTCATACGAGTAGGATACCTAAGCAGAATTAAGGATCCTTACATCATTGAAGTATTCAAGGAACTGGTGGCGGATCAGTGGTAGGCCTTGAAGATCCTCAGCATCAGAAGTTTTCCTCTTCTTGACACCCTTTCCTTTAGTGGGTGCCTTTGGAATGGAGATGCTAGGACTGGTAGTGGACCTCTTCTTCCTGGATCGAACAACATCAAGGTCAGCCGTGTTGAACTGGGATACAGGCTTGGCAGATTTTCCAGCGCCTACACATTCATAGCAAGATGAGTATCCTTATCCTATTTCAATTTATTTATTTATTTATTTTAATATTTAAACTATAAATCAAGCAGGATACTTACTTGACATGGTAATGGAACCTGAGGATACTTCTTGTGAATCTTGGGTCTCTACCTTGAATGTCCTTGTTTCAGGATCAAGCTTCCAAAAAGCAGCAAGCCTATCCTTGGTTTCAGGTGATGTGATGATGTGTGAGACAGAAATAGCTGCATAACACAAGACAAAAAAGGGGTCAGTAATCCTTATACAAAAACAAGACTACCTGGTGATCCTCCTCAGGATCCTCCGGCCTACCATGGGTGGACCATGTCCTTGGTAAATGCTTTCCGTTGGGAATGGTATCCCTCCTGACAAAGAAGAAGCGACGTTTCCAATTTGTGTCATTCTTGGTAACTTTAAGAAGAGGGTGTTCTCCGCCGGGTTTTCGTTTGAACAAATAACGATGGGATCCAAAGGTGGTAAGATCATACAATTGTGTCAACTCTGACATGCCTAAATCAATGCCCTCCTGCTCGATGATCCTCTCCAGGGTATACAAAACCCTCCAAATCATCGGCATGGCTTGGATGTAAGAGATGCCGGTAAGGGAAAAGAAGGATTGTGTAAATTCTGGGAAAGGATAGGTGTATCCTATGGCAAATGGAGTAACTGGAAAGGCAACCCATGTTTCTGAAACATAGTCGCTCAGAATAGTAGGATCAAAGGGTTTGAAAAAAGCACTTGCAGGAAAGCAACAACGAATCTTGTCTATCTGAGCATCATTAAAGTAACACCTTTCATTTGTGGAGTCTTTGATGATCTTTTGACTCTTCAAGGGACTATCCTTCTGGTGATCCTTGGCGGGGGAGGACCGGAGCATCATTCTCAAAGTGATGGTGATAAAGAAAGAAAAACAGAGTAAGAGAAGGAGAAAGAGGAGAAAGAGATACCTGATTGATCTTCGACTGAGAATATAAAGGGAGTTTCTTTCGGATTTAAATGCATTTGATCCTATCTCTATCTCCTATTTATAATCATGATCGTGCAGGGTTGTCACTTCTGTGACGTCATGGTTGCAACGGCTAGTTCGATATCAACGGCTATATATCCGTTAGTTAGTTGCGGATAAGATTAAGAAAATATAACTCGCTTATTTTACAAATTACTCCTTATATTTTGGGGGCAATTGTTAGGGGAGGATTTTCTAACAATTAGTGATCCTTACACGTTATCCTAATTAATGATCCTTTCTTCTGTGACAGATAGTGATCATCAGAATTGCTTCAGGATCAGGATCATGGATCACTTTAAGGATCCTCGTACTGACGATTGTTTATTTGTGTTTTGTGTTACTTTGCAGGAGTAACAAGCTTGACTTAGTCTTGGCGACATTCCTGGAGAATATTCCCAAACTATCCCGCACGTGCTTGGCCAAAAATGGACGTTGTGGAGAACGTGGGAGCTTGGCACAAAAGTCGGATAGTTAGTTTTAGTAGTTAATTTCTATTTTAAAAGGGGTAACGAGCTAGTAGAAAAACACTTAGTCATTTTTTCAGCTACACACTCTCATATACTCGCACACTTGAAGCTCTCGACGAACATACATTTATTTTCACTCACTTTTGCACATTCCATGATAGTGATCCTTGTACCTAGCTCGTTACTATCCGAAGTTGTAAACATTTATTCATTTATTTGAGCTTGGTGATCGGTAGTTTCCATCACCCGGGGTTTTTTGTGCCGGAGATCAACTCTTGATCAAGGGCTTTTTCCCCGTATAAATCCTTGTGTCATTTCTGCAATTTACATTGAAGTGATCCTCGTTATTGTTATACATTATTAGCATCATACCCCGTAACAAAGAGTTTGGTTGCAATATCCTCAACAGATTTTTTTGACCAAAACAGTAGCCATAGGATATCTCGCTTTGCACCACCCTTATGTGATGCTGAGATACCCAAAAGATTCCAGATACCATCCATGAAACTATATGATGGTTCAACGGATCCAGAGGAGCATGTAGCTCAATACAGGGAGAGGATGGAGATCAATCCAATTCCGGAGAGGTTAAAAGAAGCATGTCTGTGCAAGGGATTTGGATCCACACTTACAGGATCTGCTCTTAAATGGCTGCTAAGTCTTCCCCCTTACTCTATTACTTCATTTGCTAATCTAGTTAATTTGTTTAATAGTCAATTCTCTTGTAGTAGAAAGTTTGAACGATTAACTAGTGATCTATATAGGGTAACACAAGGTCAAAATGAATCACTTAGAGATTACATCACTAAGTTTAGTAAAGAATCCTTAGATATCCCTAACCTAGATATAGCTACGGCTGTAGAAGCCTTCAAAATGGGATTGCTTAGGGATTCATTGTTCTATGATGATCTTGTTATGACCCCATGCAGGAACCTTGATGAAGTAAGAACCAGGGCCCTTAGGTTCATCCGTCTAGAGGATGACAAAAGGATCCAGGAGAGATTGATAGGATCCTCAAAACAAGAAAAGCAAGGATCCTACTTCAGGAACAACAAATCAAAATCCTATAACAAATCTGATAACCAGAACGTGCATGCAGTGGAACAAGAAGAGGATGATGAGGATTATCCTCCTATTTCTGAATACTGGTTTTCTGTTGATAACAATGAACTAATCCTTGCAATGCAGAATTTAGGTGAGAAAGCTAGGTGGCCGAGAAAAAGTGATAAACCAGCTGCTACAAAGGATAAGTCCAAGTGGTGTGCATATCATGAGGATTTCGGGCATCTCACTGAAGAGTGCATTGCACTTAGAAAGGAAATTGGTTACTTGCTGAGCAAGGGGCATTTGAAAGAGCTTTTGGGACGAAAGAAGTCAAGGATCCAGGATCCTGAAAGGATCCCGGAAAAGGCTCCTGCTCCTCCAGCAGATGCACAAGTTATAAACTTCATATCCGGTGGATCAGACATTTGTGGTACTTCCTTTTCAATGTGGTTGTTGTTCAAAAGAAAAATGGAAAGTGGAGGGTATGTGTCGATTTTACTGATTTAAACAAGGCATGTCCCAAGGATCCTTTCCCATTACCCCACATTGACTCCATGGTGGATGCTACCGCGGGTCATGAGTTGTTGACTTTTATGGATGCTTCATCTGGATTTCAACAAATTCAGATGGAACCATCTGATCAAGAGGATACAGCCTTTATGACCCCAACTGGTATATATTGTTATATTGCTATGCCATTTGGACTAAGGAATGCATGTGCTACTTATCAAAGGCTAGTCAATATGATGTTCAAGGAACAAATTGGACACACTATGGAAGTCTATATTGATGACATGGTGGTTAAGTCCAAGAAAGCTGAGGATCACCTTAAAGACTTGGAGGAAGCATTCAATATCCTTGATAAATTTAATATGAAACTAAATCCTTCCAAGTGTCATTTTGGTGTTAAGGCAGGTAAATTCTTAGGCTATATGGTGACAAAGAGGGGCATTGAAGCAAGTCCAGAGCAAATCAAGGCTATTGTGAATATCAAATCTCCTGCCAATGCTAAGGATGTGCACAGATTGACAGGCAGGATCGCAACCTTGAACAGGTTCATATCCAAATCCTCATAAAAGTGCAAGGAATTCTATGACATCCTGAGGAAGAACAAGAAATTTGAATGGACTGAGAAGCATGAAAGTGCCCTCAAAGCTCTTAAAGATTACCTATCCTCAGCCCCGGCCTTGATGAAACCAGAAAAAAGGGATATATTATCCTTATACTTAGCAGTATCCTCAAAAGCAGTAAGTGCGGTCCTTGTTAAGGATCACCAAGGTACACAACATCCTGTTTATTATGTAAGTAAGAGTTTACTTGATGCTGAATCCAGGTATTCACACTTAGAGAAACTTATCCTTGCATTAATTATGGCATCTACTAAATTAAGACATTATTTTGAAACTCATGCCATTATTGTTAAGACTAATTTTCCAATTAAGAATGTTCTCAGGAAACCTGAAATGTCAGGAAGGATGGCTAAGTGGGCAGTGAAGCTTAGTGCATGTGATATAAGATATGAACCAAGGACTGCCATCAAATCCCAAGCCTTAGCTGACTTTGTGGCAGATTTTAGTAGTGATTTGCAAAAGGAAGCTGAGTCAGAAGTCCAACAACTTGAAGAAACTAAGGATCCTTGGATACTCTTCACTGATGGAGCCTCTAATGTAAAAGGAACAGGGCTTGGAATACTACTAAAATCGCCACGGGAGGGCATAATACCCCACTCCATAGCTTGTGAATTTCAAACTACCAACAATGAGGCTGAGTATGAAGCCTTGATAGCTGGTTTGCAAATTGCTAAGCATATGAGGATCAGGTATCTTGAGGTACATGTAGATTCATTATTAATCACTAATCACTTTAATGGATCATATGCTGTTAAAGGTGAAAAGCTAATCAAATATTTAGAGATAGTCAAAGAATTGGCACTCTCTTTTGTTTCCTTTAGTTTGACACAGGTACCAAGGGAAGAGAATGCAGAGGCTGATGCATTAGCCAATTTAGGATCATCCTTGAAGATCCCGGAGGATATCAAGATCCCTATTATCCATATCCTGACCCCTGCTATCGAGGATCATGTAGCTATGGAGATAGGAGAGGATTCTGCAATCATCCCTAGTGAGGATACTCAATCTCATTCAGGATCATGGATCCTTCCAATCATGAGATACATACAACATGGAGAGATTCCTACAGGAGAAAATCCTAGGGCTTTCAAAATCAAGGTATCCCAATTTACAATATTGAATAATATGTTGTATAAACCATCTCTTGCAGGTCCATATCTAAGATGCATAGAGGATCCTAAAATCCAAGAAGTCCTAAAGGATTTCCATGAAGGAGATTGTGGAAACCACACTGGGGGCAGAGCATTGTTCTCAAGGATCCTGAGGACAGGATACTATTGGCCTACTATGAAGAAGGATGCTGTAGAATATGCCAAGAAATGTGATCCTTGTCAGAGACACAGTAATATCCTTCACCAACCAGCAAAACTTTTGCATCATATATCCTCTTCTTGGCCATTTATGAGATGGGGAATGGATATAGTTGGTAAGCTTCCTAAGGCACCTGGTGGAAAAGTATTAATGCTTGCTATGACTGATTACTTCTCCAAGTGGATAGAGGCTGAAGCCCTTGCTCAAGTCAGAGAAAAAGAAGTTATATCCTTTATTAAGAGAAACATTATTGTTAGGGGAGGATTTTCTAACAATTAGTGATCCTTATTCGTTATCCTAATTAATGATCCTTATTTCTGTGACAGATAGTGATCCTCAGAAGAGCTTCAGGATCAGGATCATGGATCACTTTAAGGATCCTCGTACTGACGATTGTTTATCTGTGTTTTGTATTACTTCGCAGGAGTAACAAGCTTGACTTGGTCTTGGCAACGGTACTAAGGAATATTCCACGGGCATTTCGCACACGATTGACCAAAAATGGACGTTGTGGAGAACGTGGGAGCTTGGCACAAAAGTCGGATAGTTAGTTATTGTAGTTAACTTCTATTTTAAAAGGAGTAACGAGCTAGAATTAGAACACTTAGTCATTTTTCAACTACACACACTCTCATATACTCGCACACTTGAAGCTCTCGACGAACATTCATTCATTTTCACTCACTTTTACACATTTCACGATAGTGATCCTTGTACCTAGCTCGTTACTATCCGAAGTTGTAAACATTTATTGATTTATTTGAGCTTGGTGATCGGTATTTTCCATCACCCGGGGTTTTTTGTGCCGGAGATCAACTCTTGATCAAGGGCTTTTTCCCCGTATAAATCCTTGTGTCATTTGTGCAATTTACATTGAAGTTATCCTTGTCATTGTTCTACATTTCAAGCATCATACCCCCGTAACAGAGAGTTTGGTTGCAATATCCTCATCAGATTTTTTGACCAAAACAGTTTGGCGCCCACCGTGGGGCAATTGGTGCTTCATCCTTAGAAAAATTCGCATTTCTGTGCTCATTTCAGTTCACTACAACCAAGCAAATGGCTTCCTCAGCAAAGAATGCTTCAAATTTGATGCCCTCATTCACTTCTTCACAAGGCGTTCCCCCTTTACCTCCACCACCTTCTGGATCCCAGAAGAATGCTGAGAATGCTGCGAAGAAACCAACTCCCATTTTCTCAAAACCTCCAACTTCTTCTGCTTCTTACACTCCCACTACTAGTGACATGTTTACTTTGATTTTGCAGATGAAGGATCAGATACGGCAGCAGGATAAGACCAATGAGAGGATTCTCAAAGAAATCGGAGATCTCAAGAAACAAAAGACAACGGCAGAGGATCATTCCCCACTGGTGCCGAAATCCTTGAATTTTGATACTCCGGTGATTACTTCTCAGCCATCAGTGGTTCCAGACGTTCAATATGTGGGAGGACCGAAAGGAGTGCACTACGGAACAACAACAATGACCCAGGCATCAGGTTCATATTTCCAGCCAGCGGGATCCTATCCTCAGCATATGGGATCCCTCACGAATTCAGGAGGATATTCAGGAATGCAGCAGATTCAAGGATCCTCCTTTGTTCCAGGATCATCCCAGGTTCAAGGATCCTCCTTTGTTCCAGGATCATCCCAGGTTCAAGGATCCTCCTTTGTTCCAGGATCATCCCAGGTTCAAGGATCCTCCTTTGTTCCAGGATCATCCCAGGTTCAAGGATCCTCCTTCGTTCCAGGATCGTCCCAATTTCAGGGATCCTTCCAGATGCCAGGATCCTTGAGGAGTTTGCAAACAGGAAGTTCAGATGTCCATCAGGGAGATTTTATTCCAATGCAGACCAATGCTTCTACTGGTCCCTCGATCATTCCAGAGCCCCAACAATATGGATTAACATCCATTCTTCCTAATTTGAATCCGATGGGAGGTAACACTTTTAATAGTTCTTATACTACTAACCATGGTCTTATGCAGGATCCAGGTATCAATCATGCCATGGCCAGAGAATTGCAAAAGCTAAAGGATATGATATCAAGTGTTCCAGGAGTGGTCAAACCTATCCCAGAGATAGCAGATGGGAGCCACAAGATATCTCGTTTTGCACCACCAATCTGTGATGCTGAGATACCCAAGAGGTTCCATGTGCCAACAATGAAGCTGTATGATGGTTCGACGGATCCTGAAGAGCATATAGCACAATACAGGGAGATGATGGAGATCAATCCAATCCCAGAAAGGTTAAGGGAAGCATGCCTGTGCAAGGGATTCGGATCCACTCTTACTGGATCAGCTCTCAAATGGCTGCTAAGTCTCCCCCCTACTCTATTACCTCATTTGCTAATCTAGTTAACCTGTTTAATAATCAGTTTTCTTGTAGTAGAAAATTTGAACGATTAACTAGTGATCTATACAGGATAACCCAGGGTCATAATGAATCATTAAGGGATTACATTACCAAATTTAGTAAAGAATCCTTAGACATTCCCAACTTAGATATAGCCACGGCTGTTGAGGCCTTTAAAATGGGATTGCTTAGGGATTCGTCGTTCTATGATGATCTTGTTATGACACCATGCAGGAACTTAGATGAGGTAAGAACCCGAGCACTTAGGTTCATTCGGCTAGAGGATGACAAGAGGATCCAGGAGAGGTTAGCAGGATCCTCAAAGCAGGAAAAGCAAGGATCCTCATTCAGGAACAACAAGTTCAGATCCTACAACAGATCTGATAACCAGAACGTGCATTCTGTTGATCAAGAAGAGGATGATGAGGATTATCCTCCAATTTCTGAATATTGTTTTTCTGTTGATAACAATGAACTAATCCTTGCGATGCAGAATCTATGTGATAAAGCTAGATGGCCCAGAAAAAATGATAGGCCAGCTGCAACTAAGGATAAATCAAAGTGGTGTGCATACCATGAAGATTTTGGGCACCTCACAGAAGAATGCATTGCACTAAGAAAGGAAATTGGATACTTGTTGAGCAAGGGGCATCTAAAGGAATTGTTGGGAAGAAAAAAGTCAAGGACTCAGGATCCTGAAAGGATCCCTGAGAAGGCTCCAGCCCCTCCAGCAGATGCACAAGTGATAAACTTTATTTCTGGAGGATCAGACATTTGTGGCACATCCTTTTCAGCGGCTAAAAGGCATGCAAAGGGAACTAAAATGGATAATGGAGAAAGACCAGTTCCAACATCAAGTGTCTCCGAAGGAAAAGTCATAACCTTTGATGAGGATGATCGTGTTGATATACAGGATCCTCATCACGATGGTTTAGTTATTACTCTTTTCATTTCTAACCATTTTGTCCGCAGGATCCTTATAAACGGAGGAAGCTCAGTGAACATTATCCAGCTTGATGTTCTAAAGAAGATGGGAATTCCTGAATCAGATATCATACCAAGATCCTCCGTGCTTGTGGGATTTAGTGGCGAAACTAAGAATACCCTGGGGGACATTAAACTCCCAATATATATCGAAGGCCTACACTCTTATCAAAAATTTTGTGTTATTGACTGTTTATCTTGTTGCAATGTTATCCTTGGCAGGCCCTGGATACACGATATGAAAGCAGTCCCATCTACCTACCATCAATGTGTGAAGCTCCCTAGTCCTTGGGGAATAGTGAAGATTGATAGTGATCAGCAGGAGGCTAAGAATTGCTACACTTCATCGATGAAACCAGCCTCGAAGTCAAGGGAGCAATAGCAATCAAGGTATCCTCCAAGGGATGTCTTGGAGGGAAGAGAGCAGGATGTGGTAGAAATCCTCATGGATCCCGATGATCCTGAATCCAAAATCTATATCGGATCAGGGATCCTTGGCGAAATGAAAGAAGACCTCGTATCCTTCCTCAAAAGGAGAAAGACTACCTTTGCATGGAAACACGAAGACATGACTGGTATATCCAAAGATGTAATCACTCACAAACTCGGCATTGACAGGTCCTTCAAACCAATCCATCAAAGGAGAAGAAAGTTTGCACCGGAAAGGAATGCCATTATCCAGGAAGAGGTAGAGAAATTGCTCCGGGCAGGTATGATTAGAGAGGTCAAGTATCCAAGATGGTTGGCCAATGTGGTTGTTGTTCAAAAGAAAAACGGAAAGTGGAGGGTATGTGTCGATTTTACCGATTTAAATAAGGCGTGTCCCAAGGATCCTTTCCCATTACCCCACATTGACTCCATGGTGGATGCAACTGCGGGTCATGAACTGTTAACTTTTATGGATGCTTCATCTGGATTTCAACAAATCCAAATGGAACCATCCGACCAAGAGGATACAACCTTCATGACTCCAACTGGTATATACTGCTATATTGCTATGCCGTTCGGATTAAGAAATGCAGGTGCAACATATCAAAGGCTGGTGAATATGATGTTCAAGGATCAGATTGGACAAACTATGGAGGTTTACATAGATGATATGGTGGTAAAATCCTTAAAAGCTGAGGATCACCTAAGAGACTTGGAGGAAGCATTCAATATCCTTGATAAATATAACATGAAACTTAATCCTTCAAAATGTCACTTTGGTGTTAAAGCAGGTAAATTCTTAGGATATATGGTGACAAAGAGAGGCATTGAAGCTTGCCCGGAACAAATCAAAGCAATAGTGAGCATCAAATCTCCGGCCAATGCTAAGGATGTTCAAAGGCTAACAGGCAGGATAGCAGCTTTGAACAGATTTATATCCAAATCCTCAGAGAAGTGCAAAGAATTCTATGATATCCTAAGGAAGAACAAGAAATTTGAGTGGACTGAGAAGCATGAAAATGCTTTAAGAGCCCTCAAAGATTACCTATCCTCAGCCCCAGCCTTGATGAAGCCAGAAAAAGGCGATGTGCTATCCTTGTATCTTGCAGTATCCTCGAAAGCAGTAAGTGCGGTCCTTGTTAAGGATCATGAAGGTACACAACATCCTGTCTATTATAATGTCCTCAGGAAACCAGAAATGTCAGGAAGGATGGCTAAGTGGGCAGTGAAGCTAAGTGCATATGATGTAAGATATGAGCCTAGGACAGCCATCAAATCCCAAGCATTAGCTGACTTTGTGGCTGATTTCAGTAGTGATTTACAAAAAGAAGCTGAGTTAGAAGTCCAGCAGCTAGAAGAGACCAAGGATCCTTGGATACTCTATACTGATGGATCCTCAAATGTCAAAGGCACGGGGCTTGGAATACTACTAAAATCGCCACAGGGGGACATAATACCCCACTCTATAGCTTGTGAGTTCCAAACCACTAACAATGAGGCTGAATATGAAGCCTTAATTGCTGGTTTGCAAATTGCAAAGCATATGGGAATCAGGTATCTTGAGGTACATGTAGATTCATTGTTAATTACAAACCACTTTAATGGATCCTATGCTGTTAAAGGTGAAAAGCTAACCAAATATTTAGAGATAGTCAAAAATTTGGCACTCTCTTTTGTTTCCTTTAGTTTGACGCAGGTACCAAGGGAAGAGAATACAGAAGCTGATGCATTGGCTAACTTAGGATCATCCTTGAAGATCCCGGAGGATATCAAGATTCCAATTATCCATATCCTGACCCCGGCTATCGAGGATCACGTGGCTATGGAGATAGGAAATAATTCTGCAGTTATCCCTAGTGAGGATACTCAATCTCATTCAGGATCATGGATCTCACCAATCATGAGATACTTACAACATGGAGAGATTCCTACAGGAGAAAACCCTAGGGCTTTCAAATCCAAGGTATCTCAATTCACAATTTTAAATAGTATGTTGTATAGACGATCTCTTGCAGGACCATACTTGAGATGCATTGAGGATCCTGAAATCCAAGAAGTTTTAAAAGACTTCCATGAAGGAGATTGTGGAAATCATACTAGGGGCAGGGCATTATTCTCAAGGATCCTGAGGACAGGATACTACTGGCCAACCATGAAGAGAGATGCTGTGGAGTATGCTAAGAGATGTGATCCTTGTCAGAGGCACAGCAATATCCTTCATCAACCAGCTGAATTATTGCATCCTATATCCTCCTCTTGGCCATTTATGAGATGGGGTATGGATATAGTTGGTAAGCTCCCTAAGGCACCTGGTGGGAAAGTATTCATGCTAGCTATGACTGATTACTTCTCCAAGTGGATAGAGGCTGAAGCTTTTGCCCAAGTCAGAGAAAAGGAAGTTATATCCTTCATTAAAAGAAATATTATAACTAGATTTGGAATTCCTTCTGAGATTATATGTGATAATGGTTCCCAATTTATTGGGGGCAGAACCACTAAATTTTGTGACAGCTGGGGGATTAAGATGATAACATCAACACCAGTCCACCCACAAGCTAATGGTCAAGCAGAATCATCCAACAAGATCATCATCAACAATTTGAAGAAGAAGCTTGGATCCAAGAAAGGGAAATGGGCAGAAGAACTACCCTATGTGCTTTGGGCTGATAGGACAACCCCTAAGAATGCTACAGGTCAAACGCCATTCTCTTTGGTATTTGGGGCAGAATCAGTGATCCCAACAGAAATGGTGGTTCCAACTGCAAGAACAAGTACCCGTGATCCTGTGGAGAATGATGAGAACTTGGCTCAAGACCTGGATACTATTGAAGAAATCAGGGATATGGCTAGGATAAGGATGGCCAGTTATCAACAAAGAATGGCTGGTGCTTACAACAAAAACGTCAGGATCAGGAGGTTTCAAGTTGGAGATATGGTATTAAGGAAAGCATTTCAGAATACCACCAATCCTGCTGATGGAAAATTGGCTCCAAAATGGGAAGGCCCTTATTTGATTGAAGCTGAAGCAGGAAAGGGGGCATACAGATTGCTAACCATGGAAGGTGATTTGCTACCAAGAGCTTGGAATGCTGTCCACTTGAAGAAATATTTCATGTGACCAGGATCCCCAAGGCACAGATGATCCTCACGATAGGGGTATCCTTAAAGGATCCTTAAAGTATCAGTGATCCTTACTTAGGTAATATCCTAAACTTGAACTATTTCATTTCTTTATTTTCTCATATAAGGATAAGGATCATGTGTCCTTTATCCGTCTCTCACGTGAGTTTAAGTTTTGAAAGTTCAGGTATCCTTAGCATAACATTGGTTATCCGCAGAAGCAATCCGTTCCTTGGGTTTAACCCCAGTTATTTGGGCTTGACCCCAGTTCCGCCTGTAGCGCATGATGATCCTGGTATAGTTCAAGGCAGTGGGACCAGTACTCGTTTTAGGGGCTGATAATTCCATTGTACTGGCTATGCCTAGGATCCTACGTATAATGGTAGACGTACCATACATCCGTTCATAAGGTTTCTAACGTTTTCATGTTAGCTAAGGTTTCTAACGTTTTCACGTTAGCTAAGGTTTTGGCATTTTCATGTCACTAAGTTTGGATAGTCGCCAGTTAGGGCCATACTCCAGTTTACATACGATCCTTGGGCTTGTCCCCAGTTATCCTTGGGCTTGTCCCCAGTTATCATTGGGCTTGTCCCCAGTTGCTAACTCTTATCTTATATTGGCTTAGTCCCAAGTTATGATCTATTTCAGGTCCTTGAAGATAAACAATTAGGGATCCTTGATCCTTACTTCTTTCTAAGGTTTATCTTACAATTATCCTTATTATGGGTAGGATCTAAACTTGGATCCTCAGGTATGATTCTTAACTATTTTTAATTCTATTCATTATTTATTTGAATAACCCTTAAAGTTTGACAACTAGACTTGTGATCCTTAAAATATCTTGCTTTTTGGGATTCCCTGACTATAGGATATTTGATTGTGGATCATACTCTAAACATTTTCAATCTGACTTGTTCAAAATTGTTTATTCAATAAATGTGCAACGAAACAAAGGAGAGTTAAAGAGACAAAAGGATAACAATACAAGATAAGCGACAAAAAGTTAAGATTTTATTTATTAACAAAAGACTAACCCTTAAAAGGTTGTCAAAATTACCTACCCGAGCATCTACCAGCAAAACGTGGCCCGTCCGCTGGGGTAGGTAAAGGGTGTCCATGATAATAAGTTCAAAAGTAGTGCAGGAATATAAAGGCGGCAGGATCACAATGGCTTCATCCCCCAAACAGAGGATCCCTCCACCAATTGCAATCCTGCCTATTGTCCAAAGGATCATACATGATCCTTAATCCTAAAAACAGTTGTTAAAGTACAAACCATCAAATTGTTCGACATCACAACCACAAAAGACCTACTACCAAATTTAAAAATTGGGCTCCGGCTGCGTCTAAGAATGTCCATCATCGCCCAATCATGCAGCCTAAACCTTCGCTGCATTACCACCTCCAGCTCCACTTGTTTCACCACCTGCATCCTTGCCTCCAGCTTCAATCGTCAGGATCTCTTCAACCTCCTCAGCCTCCTCATCGTCCAGTTCGGCTAGCCTTGCCTTCCAGGCTTCAACATCCCAGGTGCTCTTGTCAAAAGCAGGATCCTGAGCTTCCAAGGCCATTTGCAGCTTGGTCTTGTACATTGTTATGGCGGCAGAGACTTTGGCGTCTTCGATGATCTCACGCTTCTCATAGTCAACATTGATTAGCACCTTGGCCGTCTCCTGTTTGGCATCCCGGACTTCCTTCTGAAGATCAGCAATTGCAAGGTCCTTAAGCACTGCAACCTGCTGGAGGTCGGCAATCTTCTTATCCTGATCCTCAACGTGGCCAACATAATCCTCAATCTCAGAGAATTTCTGCAAAAAGGATAAAAGATAAGGTCAGGACTAGGTGATCCTCAAATCAGCAGGATATGTCAACAGGATATACGAGCAGAGACAGTGATCCTTACCTCATTGAAGTACTCAAGGAATTGGTGGCGGATCAGAGGCAGACCCTGCAGATCCTCAGCTTCAGAGGCTTTTCTCTTCTTGATTGCCTTCCCTTTGAGGGGTGCCTTGGGGACTGAAGCTGTCGGACTGGTAGGAGCTTTTCTCTTGGAGGATCTGACAGTAGTGAGATCAGTGACATTGAACTTAGAAGCAGACTTAGTGGATTTTCCAGCACCTACACAACCAAAACAAGATAAGTATCTTCTCTTAATTTATATTTTACTGTTTATTTAAATTCTAAACAAGGATACTTACTTGACATCATGACAGAGCCTGAGGATACCTCCTGTGAATCTTAGGTTGTTGTCTTGAAAGATCTTATCTCAGGATCAAGTCTCTTGAAAGTAAGGAGCCTCTCCTTAGCAGCAGGGGACAATCTGAGGTGTGAGACGGTGATAGCTGCATAACAAGAAAGCAAAAATATAAGTGATCCTTACATCAAAAGAAAGTTTTTGGTGATCCTTCTCAGGATCCACCACCCTACCATGGGTAGCCCATTTCTTGGGTAGATCCTTTCCATCCTCAATAGAATCTCTCTTGATAAAAAAGAAACGCCGCTTCCAATTAGCATCGTTCTTGGTGGCTTTGAAGATCGGATGTTCCTCACCGGGTTTACGTTTAAACAAATAGCGATGGGAACCAAAGGTAGTAAGATCATATAGCTCTCCCAGCTCTGACATTCCTAGGTCTATCCCTTCCTGCTCGATGATCCTTTCAAGGGTGTACAAAACCCTCCAAATCATCGGCATGGCTTGGATATAAGAGATGCCAGTTAGGGAAAAGAAAGATTGGGTGAAGGCTGAGAAAGGATATGTATAGCCTATGGTGAACGGAGTGACAGGGAAAGCAACCCACTTGTCGGAGATATGATCACTCAGGGCATTGGGGTCAAAAGGCCTAAACTCGGTGTTCGCCGGGAAGCAATGGCGGATCCTATCGATCTGAGCATCATTGAAACAGCAGCGTTCTTTAATGGAGTCTTCAATGATCCCCTGGCTTTTCGGAGGGCTGTTCTTCGGGTGATCCTTGGCTGGGGAATTTCGGAGCAACATCTTTGATGGAATGATGGAAAGAGATGAAAACAGAGCAAGAGAGGGAAGAAGATGAAGAGAGAGAGTACCTGATTGTCTTCGGAATGCAGTTATAAAGGGAGTCTCTCTGAAAATTTAAATGCATTTGATCCTATCTATATCTCCTATTTATAATCATGATCGTGCAGGGTTGTCACCTCTGTGACGTCACGATTGCAACGGATAGTTCAACAATAACGGCTATATTTACGATAGTTAGTTGCGGATAAGATCAAGAAAACATAACTCGCTCATATTACATATCACTCCTTATATTTTGGGGGCAATTGTTAGGGGAGGATTTTCTAACAATTAGTGATCCTTATTCGTTATCCTAATTAATGATCCTTATTTCTGTGACAGATAGTGATCCTTAGAAGAGCTTCAGGATCAGGATCATGGATCACTTTAAGGATCCTCGTACTGACGATTGTTTATCTGTGTTTTGTATTACTTCGCAGGAGTAACAAGCTTGACTTGGTCTTGGCAACGGTACTAAGGAATATTCCATGGGCATTTCGCACACGATTGACCAAAAATGGACGTTGTGGAGAACGTGGGAGCTTGGCACAAAAGTCGGATAGTTAGTTATTGTAGTTAACTTCTATTTTAAAAGGAGTAACGAGCTAGAATTAGAACACTTAGTCATTTTTCAGCTACACACACTCTCATATACTCGCACACTTGAAGCTCTCGACGAACATTCATTCATTTTCACTCACTTTTACACATTTCACGATAGTGATCCTTGTACCTAGCTCGTTACTATCCGAAGTTGTAAACATTTATTGATTTATTTGAGCTTGGTGATCGGTAGTTTCCATCACCCGGGGTTTTTTGTGCCGGAGATCAACTCTTGATCAAGGGCTTTTTCCCCGTATAAATCCTTGTGTCATTTGTGCAATTTACATTGAAGTTATCCTTGTCATTGTTCTACATTCAAGCATCATACCCCCGTAACAGAGAGTTTGGTTGCAATATCCTCATCAGATTTTTTGACCAAAACAATTATTACTAGATTTGGTATCCCTTCTGAAATTGTTTGTGATAATGGATCCCAGTTTATTGGGAGTAGAACTACTAACTTTTGTGACAGCTGGAGGATTAAGATGATAACATCAACACCAGTCCACCCACAAGCTAATGGTCAGGCAGAATCATCCAACAAGATTATCATCAACAATTTGAAGAAAAAGCTTGGATCCAAGAAAGGAAAGTGGGCAGAAGAACTACCTTATGTACTATGGGCTGATAGGACAACTCCCAAGAATGCCACTGGCCAAACTCCATTCTCTTTGGTATTTGGGGCAGAATCAGTGATCCCTACAGAGATGGTGGTTCCTACTGCAAGAACAAGCATCCGTGATCCTGAAGAAAATGCTGAAAACTTGGTTCAAGACTTGGATACTATGGAAGAACTCAGGGATTTGGCAAGGATAAGGATGGCCAGTTATCAACAAAGGATGGCTGGTGCCTACAACAAAAATATCAGGATCAGGAAATTCCAAGTTGGAGATATGGTGTTAAGGAAAGCATTTCAGAATACCACCAATCCTGCTGATGGAAAGTTGGCACCAAAGTGGGAAGGCCCTTACTTGATCGAAGCTGAGGCAGGAAAGGGGGCATATCGATTGCTAACAATGGAAGGTGACTTGCTACCAAGAGCTTGGAATGCTGTCCACTTAAAGAAATATTTCATGTAACGAGGATCCATGATCCTTATCTGACAAGTATCCTTGAAGGATTCTTATAGGACCGATGATCCTCATTTTGGTAATGATCTAATCTCAAACTATTTTATTCATTAATTATCTTATATAAGGGTAAGGATCCTGCATCCTTTATCCTCCTTTCACTTGATTCTGAGTTTTGAATGTTCAGGTATCCTTAACAAAGGATTGAGTATCCACAGAAGTATCCAGTTATTTGGGCTTGACCCCACTTATTTGGGCTAGTCCCCAGTTTGGGCCTATCCCCAGTTTCGCCAGTAGCGCACGATGATCCTGGAATAGTTCATGGCAATGGGACCAGTACTCACTTTAGGGGCTGACAATTTCATTGTACTGGCTATATTCAGGATCCTACGTATAATGGTAGACGTACCATATATCCGTTCCTAAGGTTTCTAACGTTTTCACGTTAGCTAAGGTTTTGGCATTTTCATGTCACTAAGTTTGGATAGTCGCCAGTGAGGGCCATACTCCAGTTTACACACGTTCCTTTGGGCTTGTCCCCAGTTATCCTTTGGGCTTGTCCCCAGTTATCCTTTGGGCTTGTCCCCAGTTATCCTTTGGGCTTGTCCCCAGTTATCCTTTGGGCTTGTCCACAGTTACTAACTCTTATCTTATATTGGCTTAGTCCCAAGTTGTATCCTATTTCAGGTTTTTGGAGATAAACGGCCAAGGATCCTTGATCCTTACCTTTTACTAAGGTTTGTCTTTTGGTTATCCTGATTATAAGTGTTAAAGGTTAGGATCCTAACTTGGGTTCTCAGGTATGATCCTTAACTATTTTGATTTTATTCATTATTCATTCGAGTGACCCTTATCCTTTGACAACTGAACTTATGATCCTTAAACTATATTACTTTTCAGAACTTACCAACTAAAGGATATATGATCCTTGATTATATTCTAAACTTTTTGAAGATATTTATTTACTTAATAAATTCAGACAAAATGTATATCTCAACAATTGAAAAGTAAAGTCTTTACAAGGATAATGTAACGCACCAAAATCTGAATGTTAATATTTGTCGTGTGTTCTTATGTGACGCGTCATGAAATAAATAACTAGGCTATTTAACCTAGTTAAGGGTATGGTCAAAAGTATTAAATGATGAAGGTAGTGTCGGTTATGTTTTAAAGGTAAACCCGAGGGGCTAAAGTGGAACAAATGAAAGTTGATTTACTAATTAAAAGAAATCAATACACAAATAAACATACACATCGTGTGTGTTCGAGAAAGAGCCAGGAGCTCCATGAGAGCTCCACAAACCCTAATCATGAAGATCATCAAATCGGAAGGCAAGATGAAGCTTAAACCCATAGCCGAGCATGGATTAATGATCACCAACACGAGGGAATCGTAAGGTATGTCTTAAATCTAAGATTTGTGATCATGGGTGAAGTGGGTTATGTTCTAATCCGTGAGTTAATATGAAATTGATCATGTACAAGGGTTAGAATCCTCGTATAGAACATTGGTTATGTATGGTTTGCGTTAATTTGATGATTAGAGGTGAAACCCGTTAGTTGTGGTGAAGATGATTATTAGAAGCACCACCTATGTTCAAGTCTTGTTGAAAGATTGATGTATTATGTGGGTATGATGAATTCTTGTTAGATGAATTAGGAGGAATATGATGATGTTATGTTTGATGTTCATTTGGAATGATACATGATGATTAGTAGTAGGTTTTGATGGGTTATGTATGAGTTTAGAAGATTTATGTATGAATTAGTTGTACGTTATGCTTAAAAGGTGGTACGCACATCAAGCGTATGATAAAATGTATATAGTGTCGTCCGTATAGTCGATTATAATGTTACGGGTATATGATAAGTTGATAGTTGAATATGGTTGATAGTTGACTCTTGAAAGTCAACTAAGTATAAGAAACATGATTTGACTCATTGTCGTAAAGGTAGGATTATAGGAAGTCGTTTGATACATGTTATGTTAATATGCATTATTTGTAATTACATGATGAATTACGTGTGTTAGAAAGGATATGAAGTTGATTATATGTCTTAAATGCTTGTTAGAAATGACTAAGGAAAGTTAAGTGTGAATTATGCGAGTGATATGATTGTTACATGTACAAATGAGTATGCTAATAAGAGCGTGATTTCGATGAAATGAAAGTATAGGAATCCCGTCGAGACGGACTCAAGCATGAGGTGTTAACGGGTCAAGAAGAGGCAAGGAATCGGATACGAGCACGGACGCATAAGGTAAGTGATTTCCGTAATCACTTCTTAGTTCGATTAAGTAATATGGTGTTTTAATTATCTAAACACGATGTTTGAGGTCAAATATGTGTTGTAGGCTTTCGTCGTAATTGATGGGATTAAAGTTGACCAAAATGCCCTTGATGGGTATTTTGGGCAAACGATCTTAAAAGTAGTTTAAAAACAAGTTATTCGAGTAATGTAATGTTTTGGTCAAGTATGAAAGTGGGAAGTATGGTTTTGTTAGGCACAAGACCAATTAATGCGCGAATACCCTTAACGGGTCAAAATAAGCTTATGAATGAAAATGGGTTAAGAGGATGCAATACATCCAAGAATTTAGTCTTTTATGATAGACGTCAGATATTATTAGGTTCATAAGGAATTATGGTAAAACAAACAAGTTATGTTGATGAATGCATGAACGGGTTAATTCTTGGTAAAAAGGGTAGTAAGCCGAGGACTTAAAAGTCTGAAATTTTGTTAATCCGGACGTCGGATCTTAACTCCATAAGATGGAGAATTAAATTACGGACGCGTAGGAAAAAGAATCGGGTAAAACGGACCAATAACGAAGAAGTTATGACCGTTTCCGTGAAATGCGGTCGTGCTGGGAATATGCAGCATTCAGCTGCAAAAGTTCTGTGAAAACAGGGGCTTAGCGTGACGCCAAGGCCCTTGGCGTCACGCGAGGCCCCCCTTGTTTGGCGAAAATTGTTCGTTTGCTCCGTTTTGGCTTGGGAACTCGTTTAAACGCGTTTTAAGTTGCGTATGACTAATTTAACTTCTATTTTATGACCATTAGGGTAAGCGCACATGCAGATAGGTATGTAGGTATGTTTGTATATCTCTATACACGTATGTAGAAATGTATGAAAGCATGTATGTATCTACGTGGGTATGTTTATAAGTATGTGAGCAAGAATAAGCGGATATATGATGGTATGTATGAGAGTAGGCATGTATGAGTTTGGTATGATGCACGTAGGGTTGTATGTATGTAAATATGTATAATGTCATGAGTGTACGTAATGATGTTGGTATGTGTACATGTAGATACGTATTTAATGATGTAGATGTGTGTATATGTAAGTATGCATGTAGATTGGCATGTATGTGTGTGAGTATGTATGCAAGTAGGTATGTATGCATGTGTGTACGTATGTATATATGGAGATAATATGTATGAAGTTTAGGTATGTATGTAAGTCTTTCGGTATGATTAAGTGTTTACATTGTTTATTCGTGTACTTGGAGTTATAAGTGAAATGCAGGAATAACAAAGAAGTCTCATTACGGATGGTATGACAGGATGGAAAAGCTGGGATGTAAAGAGTTAACGAAACGAGAAGTAAACGTGAAAACCTTGTAGGTTTATAATGCGTACTAATGTTGTGAATTTATGTGGTGAACGCAGGTAGTACCAGTCATGAGGATATCCAAGGATTGGAGATCAAGGATCGAGTCACAAGATAGATTGTACGGGAGTGTTGAGTACGTAATGGAGTGAAGCTAGGTTATGGCTTCTTATTGAAAATGAGTATAATAAATGTATTTATTGTGAAAGAATTAATCTTAGAAATGAATTTAAGTGCGTCAAGGTGTTTGTAACGAAAGAAATTTTTATGGTACGATTTTCCGCTGCGACTTTAGTCAGTTACGAATTAGGGTGTAACAGATAACAACACGGGAGATAGCCAAAAAGTTAAAGTTATTTTATTCACAAAAGATTAAACCCTTTAAGGTTGTCAAAATTGCCAACCCACGTTTCTACCAGCAAAACGTGGCCCGTCCACATGGGTTGGCAAAGGGTGTCCATTGTTTACGGGTCTTTGTAGTGCAGGAAATAAAATACGGAGGGATAACGAGTGGCTTCATCCTCCAAACAGAGGATCCATCCACCACCCATTATCCTGCCTATTGTCCAAGGATCCATGATCCTTCATCCTAGAAGCTATTGTCTAAAGTTATTACAAACCCAAGATTGTTTCAAAACACCATAACCAAAATAAAACTACCAAGTCCTAAAAAATGGGCTCCGGCTACGTCTAGAAATGTCCTTCATCGCCCATTCCTGCAGCTTACACCTTTACTGCATCACCATCTCCTCCAGCTCCAGCATCATCCACCTGATCCTTAACTCCACTGCCGCCAGCCCAGACCTCTTCTTCATCATCCAGCTCAGCCAATCTAGCCTTCCAGCCCTCTACGTCCCAGCTGCTCTTGTCAAAGTCAGGATCCAGAGCTTCTTGGGCCATCTGCAACTGGGTTTTGTACATAGCAATGTCAGCGGAGATTTTAGCATCATTGGTGATCTCATTTTTCTCTTGATCAGCAGTAATGTGAGCCAAGACAAGTTCCCTCTTCACCAAATTTACATCATTTTCGAGGGAGGCAATCTTCTGATCCTTGGCTAGCATGATCTTCTGGAGGTCCAAACACTTTTGCTCAACCTCTTCAACACTGCCTACGTAGTCCTCGATTTCAGCAAATTTCTGCAAGAAAGACAATGTAAAGTTTAGGATCACATGATCCTCAACTGGGCAGGATAACTAAGCTAAGTTAGTGATCCTTACATCAGCAAAGTACTCAAGGAACTGGTGGCGGATTAAAGGCAGGCCTTCTAGATTGTCAGCCTCGGAGGCTTTCCTCTTCTTTCCCTTGGAAGCAGTAGGCTTGGGGATGGCAGTACTTGGGCTAGCAGCAGCTTTTTTCTTCCCGGACCTGGGACCAACAGTGGTGAGATCGGTGACACTGAAACGGGTGGCAGACTTCGATGATTTTCCAGCACCTACACATTCAAAAACAGATAAGTATCCTTATTTCATTTTAATTTATGCATTTAATTACATATAAACATGGATACTTACTTGACATTGTGACAGAACCTGAGGATACCTCTTGAGAATCCTGGGTATTTGCTTTAAATGATCTTATTTCAGGATCAAGCCTCCGAAAAGCAGCAAGCCTTTCCTTCGTTGCAGGTGTTGAAATAAGGTGTGCGACAGTGATAGCTGCAAAATAGAAACAAAAGGTTGTTAGTGATCCTCAGCAGAAACAAGGTCATCTGGTGATCCTTCTAAGGATCATCTATCCTACCATGGGTGGTCCATTTTCTAGGCAGATCCTTTCCATCAGGGAGAGAATCCCTTCTGACAAAGAAGAATCGCCGTTTCCAGTTGGTGTCATTCTTAGTGGCTTTGAAGATGGGGTGTTCTTCACCAGGTTTATGTTTGAGTAGATATCGGTGGGATCCATGGCTAACAAGGTCATACATCTCTGCAAACTCCGACATTCCCAGATCAATTCCTTCATGTTCAATGATCCTTTCAAGGGTATATAAGACCCTCCAGATCATTGGCATCGCTTGAATGTAGGAGATGTCGGTAAGAGAGAAGAAGGATTGGGTGAAATCTGGAAAAGGATACGAGTATCCTATTGTAAATGGTGTGACCGGAAAAGCCACCCAGGTTTCAGAAACATAGTCACTCGGGACGGTGGGATCAAATGGTTTGAAAACGGTGTTCGCCGGGAAACAATGGCGGATTCTGTCCATCTGTGGATCGGTAAAGCAGCATCTTTCTTTCGCAGAATCTTTGATGATCCCTTGGGACTTCAAGGGACTGTCCTTACGGTGATCCTTAGCCGGCGAAGATCTCAACATCATCTTGATCTCAGATAAAGATGAGGAAAGAAGGAACAGAGAAAGAAGATGAAGAGAGAAAGGAAAGAGAAATACCTGATCAAGTCTTCGAATGAAGATTTAAAGGAGGAAACGCACGAATTTAAATGCTCTCTAACCCTTATCTCTAACTTCAATTTATAATGATGATCTTGCAGGATAGTCACTTCAGTGACGTCAGGATGGCAACGGCTAGTCAGGAATCAACGGCTATATATCCGTTAGTTGGTTACGGATAAGAACAAGAAAATACAACTCGTTTATTTACAAATTACTCCTTATATTTTGGGGGCAATTGTTATGGGAGGATTTTCCAATGATCAGTGATCCTCATTTACTGTTGGGTTTAGTGATCCTCAATTCTGTCTGAATTAGTGATCCTCAGAAAGTATTGTAGGATCAGGATCATGGATCATCATCAGGATCCTTATACTAACGATTGTCTGCTTTGAATATGAAGTTGTTTTGCAGGAGTACGAGCTTGGACTTGGTCTTGGCGATATTCCTGGAGCATATTCCATATTTATTCCGCACGTGCATGGCTGAAATGGACGTTATGGAGGTCGTGGAGGACTTGCATAAAATGCGGACAATTTGTTAGCTTAGATTTTTTCCATTTTTAAAAGGGGATAGCGAGCTAAATTAGAACACTTGGCTAATTTTAGCTTAACACACACACTCGCAACTGCTCTCACCAGCTCTTTACAATTCACTTGGCGATTACACACTTTTTTGCACATTACACTATAGTGATCCTTGTAACTAGCTCGCTATCATCCGAAGTTGTAATACATTTCTTGTTTAATCTGAGTTGGTGATCGGTAGTTTCCATCACCCGAGGTTTTTTATGCCGGAGATCATTCATTGATCAAGGGCTTTTTCCTCGTATAAATCTTTGTGTCACTTGTTCATTACATTTCTGAGTGATCCTTCGCATTGTTCATTGATTCAAGCATCACACCTCACAACAGAAAGTTTGGTTACAGTATTATTGCTTGATTTTTGACCAAAACAATATGTATATAAAAATAAAATATATTATAAGTAAAAGAATTCGAGCTAAGCCGAGCCGAGTTACCAAGCGAGCCAAGCCGAGCCAATTTGGCTCGTCACGAGCCGAGCCGAGCTAGGCTCACTTTCTAACCGGGTCGGCTCACTTTCAATCCGAGCCATATCGAGCGAGCTTTCTCCGAGCTAAATTCGAGCGAGCTACGAGCCGCGAGCTTTTTGGACAGCCCTATTTGGATCACTTTAACAGACCTTATTACTTTGGTTGCAAAAAGCGTGTATAAATAAATACTTTTTGTAATGAGTAGCTAATTTATGTAAGATAGGGGTGTGCAAAAAAACGAATTAACTGAACCATAACCGAATTAACCGACAAAACCGAACCGAAAAAACCAAACCAATTAAAAAACTGGTGGGTCGGTTAATGTTTTTTTTGAAAACCGAATGTAGCGGGTCGGTTATGGTTATCATTTTTTCCATACCCACCATAACCGAACCGACATGTAATAAATCTTTGTAGGATTTAGAACTTTTCACCATATTTTTAATATTTGATGTTTTTTGCTGAAGATTTTTAGTACTTATTGGTTTTTTATATTATTTTGCGGTTTTGGTTGAATGTTTATTTGAATTTATGGAATGTACATATCACTTTATTTGAATATTTAATAATAATTGGTATTAAGATTATAGATTATATGTATTTTTTAATACTATGTAATATACTAATATTTACAAATATGCAATAACAATTTATTCCATGTTAAAAAAATTAAGTTATTTTTAGCTAAGCTAAATACACGGTTAACCACCCATAACCGACTCGCTATAACCATCAAAACCGAATAACCATAACCGATCGGTTATGGTTATGGTTATCCAATAACCGACATCACGGTTATGGTTTTTGGTCAAAACCGATCCATGCACACCCCTAATGTAAGATATAGACAATGTGTCAGTAACGTGACACGCAAACATATGTTAGGTAATACTCTTACTTATCTTTTTGAAAAGTAATTTGGGTAATGCTTTGTTATTAGACCATGTGTAGTGGTTTAGCTCAATAATGCCCCCACCATGGGGCGTTTTGCGACACGTGGCAGTCCAGTCAGCATGGGGCATTATTGGGGGTTATTGCAAAAGTGTCGTAGTGGGAATAATGTCCAATAACGCCCCTTCCAATCATTAAACAATTATTTTTTTTAATTAAAAACTTAAAATACTTCATTAAATTAAAAAAAAAACAATACTAGAAATAAAAAAATTAAAATCCAACTAAATTAAAAAAAAAAATACACTAGTTTTTGTCTTCGCTTTCTTCACCCTCGCCAACTTCGTCTTCCTCGTCCTCCGTTTCTTCCATTGACGCCTGTGGATGGTCCTCTTGAACGGCTTCTGGCACATAATTCTGGCATATCGGCTTTCCTTCGTCTTCCAAAATCATGTTGTGCATGATTATACAAGCGTACATAGCATCTCTCATTTTTTGCTTGCTCCATGCACGACAAGGATTTTTCAAATATTGTCAGCATTGTTTAAGAACCCCAAAGCATCTCTCAATGTCTTTTCGTGAAGACTCTTGAACCTTTTTAAAGTATGCTCTTTTTCATCAATAGGATCACTAAACGTCTTCACGAAAATCGAATACCTAGGATAAATTCTGTCGCACAAATAATATCCATGAGGGTAGTAGTTTCTATTTGCGTAAAACGACGCTTTTGGAGCTTTGCCAAAAATCCACTCCTCTAACAACGGAGATTGTTCAAAAACATTTATATCATTGCATGACCCGACCACGCCAAAGTAAGCCGACCAAACCCAAAGGTCCTGTGAAGCAACCGCCTGAAGAATAACAGTGGGTCCTTTTTGGTCACCCCGTGTGTGTTGGCCTCGCCATGCGGTCGGGCAGTTATCCCAACGCCAATGCATGCAATCTATGCTCCCGATCATACCAGGCAAACCATGCTCCGCCGAATGTACCTCGTAGATCTTTTGAAGGTCGTCTCATGTGGGCGTTCTAAGATAACGCGCACCATACACATCAATAATACCTTTATAAAAAAACATACACAAACATAAGCTTCAAAAAAAATTGTAAACATTATAGTAAAGTATAGGAATTGTACCGCGACAAAAATGCTCCAAGGTGTCTCGCGTTGTTTTCTCGCCTATTTTTAGATACTCGTCGTTGATGTCGGTTGTGTTTCCATTAGCAAGGATTCGTAACGCCGACGTACACTTTTGGATACCGGTAAATCCAAGTGCCTCTCTCGCATCCGTTTTTTGTTTAAAATAATCGTAGTTGGCTTCATAGTCGTCGACGATGCGTAGAAACAACCACTTACTCATTCGGAAACGACGCCTAAACATTTGGTTCGAAAATGTCGGCGCCTCATCAAAATAATCTTTCATCAAACGATCATGTGCCGCGCGTCGGTCTCGTTCAATATAACCTCTTTTATTTTTTTCTGGTTCGGGGCGACGACAATGCTTCACATATCTCACCGCTAGTTGACAAGCACTCGTAACCGCCTCTTGCTCGACCTCCTCATCGGTGGAATCATCGTCATCCGCAAAAAACTCTTTGAAGTAAAAATTCACCATGGATAAAGAACTAGGGGAATCCATTAAATTTTATAAAATGGAAGTGTTTTTGAGAGAGTTTTTGAGAGTGTTTGAGAAGTTTTTGAAAGAGTTTATATATATATATAGGTAAAAGGTTTAAAAAAAAACTAGCCGTTTGAATAGCTAGCCGTTGCTAGTTGTTGATTGGTCATTCAAACTTCTGGAGGCGTGTTTCAAACAACGCGGGAGCAATTTTTTTCGAAAAAAACGCCCACAAACTCCCTATGTAATGGGATGTGGGCGTTTTTTGGCGTTATTTTTCAATTTAAAAAAAAAAACGGCGCACTACGAGGGGTCTTATATGATTTTTAACCAAAGAAAAAATCTCGATTCCCTTGGGCAGTTACTTTAACTTGCTTTAACTGTTGGATCCTTGTGTCCAACAATCAACATATAACAATGTCACCATAATCCTTATTTTTATCCAGGTAATATAAATAAAAACACATATATCCACAAAATTTGTTCCCCTTAAAAAGCCATCATACATTCGATTCCTTATATTTATTTCTATCCAATTAAATGTTTTTTTTTTATTCTTTTGAGTATATTTTCTCTTTTTTCTACTTACAATGACTCACATAAAATATATGAAATATATAAATGGGTGAATAGTAAGTCTCTCTCTATATATATAGGGCATCACTATTCAATCCATATATTGAATCCTTATTTTAAGGAATCGAATAGAGTGCAAAAACTAATAATAACCTTACACTTTTCCATAGATTACATGGGTTGAGTATGTATAAGGATTTTAACATAAATACTCTAAAAGAGTCAATTTAGGGGCTGTTAATTATGTCGGATTGATCAGTGGCGGATCTAAGAACTTTTTTCGCTGGATTCCTTAGGGTAGATTCTCACTATTTTTTTTCCAAATCATACGAAGTTCTCACTAATTTTTCCCATTTTCTCTAAACTGAATGGGTTCCTGGGAACCCATAAAAGTGGCCTAGATCCGCCCCTGGGATTGATGGCTTGGTGGGTTGAAATAATCAACCCGAACCGGACCAATATAAATTCGGGTCAACTCTAACCTGACCCGTTTAAACCATATTTTTAAATGAGTCATACAACTTTACGATTTATAATCGAGTTATTGGGTTTTAAGCTGGTTATCAATAATATATTTAAGAGTTAATTACAAAAATCATCATTTATATATGTATGTTATTGCAAAGTGTGTCATTTGTCTTTATTAAGCAAAAAAGCATACTTAATGTTTGTAAACCCTAACATGTTATATCTTTTACCCAAAACTCTGTTTATTTTTTAAGTCAACTCATGTCACGTGAGGCCCACCTGAGGGCATTAAAGTCATTTAACCTACCCACTTATCTTCCCTCAGTCAAAACCCTAATCCCCCAATTCAACATACCAAACTCAACCCATGCATTTGTATCATTCCTAGCTCAAAACCTACAATCAGACCTCTTACTAATTTATCACTTACTTATTCAGAAGTTGCCAGACATACCCTAAGTCTAGGTCAAATGTATTCAACCATGCCCCATTTAGCCGATTTCAATCCACCGGCCAAATTGGTCTACTTGGTAGATTTGATATATGCAATGAAAGAAAGAATCCTTAGGGGATTCTTCAATAATGAAAAATTAAAGGGGGTTCAAACTAGCATGTGATTAAATTTTGACAAAGAATCATATTCCTCATTTGATTACAATTCCTAAAGGTTTTTTCAAATTTGTTTTTTCGCTTAAATTCCTAACTTCGAATTCGGCTAATATTCCTTTCCACAAAGATTTATGCTTAGCCTCTCGTCAACAAAGAATATATGGAACTTTCTGTTCAAGTGACAAGTGAACAGTGTTGAAACGTGTTAAACACGACTGACGACTGTGAAAAAATAAATATATCAAAACTTTATTTTTTATCTTTCGATTATATTGAAACAACTTCACTTTATAAAGAATTTATGTAACATTAACCATATATAAAATACGTAAAATGAAAGTTTCTCTCTGTATTCATAATTCATCGAAATTTTAATTTTGGACCCTGGTAAAAAAAGTATAAAAAAGTACAAATTAGTATTTTATTGAAAGAGAAAACCTACTAAAATGGGTAAAAAAAAGTATAAAAATACAAATTAACATTTTACCGAAAGAGAAAACCTACTAAAATGGGTAAAAAAAAGTATAAAAAATTGCAAATTAGCATTTTACTGAAAGTGAAAACCTACTAAAATGGGTAAAAGGTATAAAAAAGTACATATTAGCATTTTATTGAAAGATAAAACCTACTAAAATTATCATGCGTGAAAATAAAGGTTTTAATATGATAGAAATTTAAATAAAGATTATTCTTCCTTTTTCCAAATTAGCATTTTACTGAAAGAGAAAACCAACTAAAATTATCATGCGTGAAAATAAAGGACAAATTGGTTGATATTAATGAAAATCTAAATTAAGATGATTATTATTCTGCCCTTTTACTAGTTGAGTAGTAAACTGTGGGCCTACGAAATCTGTACATCAAAGAAGCTAAGGACAAACAAAATAGAAATTTATTAATAATAGACGTTTTGTTAAAAACTTAAGAGTAAACTGCCATTTTGGTCCCTGTGGTTTGGGCACTTTTGCCATTTTAGTCCAAATCTCAAACTTTTTACATCTGGGTCCCTGTGGTTTGCATTTTGTTGCCATTTTGGTCCAAAATTCAAAAACCCCAATTTTTTGACTGTTGCAACCTCCTATTTTGTCTTTTAGTTCAGGGGCATTTTGGTCATTTTGCTTTTCATTTTACATTTTCTTAATTAACATCATCCCCAAATAAATCATCATCATCATCCCCAAATAACTGACTCTCTCTCTCCTCTCTCTAAATCATCATCATCAACAAAATGCAGACCTAAATCGATCATCATAATCCGGCGTCGTCCCACCTGAGCACCACTCCGGCGTCGTCCCTACTCAGATCCACCATCGTCATCGTCATCTCTGCGTTCCTCTCTCTCTCATGTTTCTCTCTCGTTCGGCTCTCTCTCTCTCTCATGTTTCTCTCTCTCTCTCTCTTTCTAGTGCAGAATGGTGGGGGATAGATCTCCGAGGAGGAACTACGGCGGCGACATAGATCTCCTACAGTGGAATGTTGTTTGAAGAGACAGAATGGTGGTGGGGGGATAGATCTCCGAGGAGGAACTACGGCGGTGGTGGTGGTGGCAGGTGGTGGTGCTTGGCGAGATGGTGATGACGTGTGTCAGATCCACCATCGTCATCGTCATCTCTGCATCTGCTATGATTTATGCAAGGTTAGTTGAATCTGTGTTGGATTGGTTTTTGTTACTTGAATCTGGTGGTTACTTGAATCTGTGCTTTTTAATCATTAACTTGAACCCCCTGCATCTGCTGTGATTTATCCTCGACCCGATGAGTTGCAGGTGGTTTTTGTTTTTGTTTTTGCTCCACATGATATGTGCTCCACTCCCGGATTGAGTTGCAGGTGGTTTTTGTTTTTGTTTTTGCTGCATCTGCATCTCCCAACTTTGTTACTTGAATCTGTGTTGCATCTGGGTCGAGGATGAAAGAGAGAGAGAGGAGAGAGACAAATCACATTATTTATGTTTAATTATAAATACAAAAAAATTTAATTAATATTTAGTTATAATAATTCTAAAATGACCAAAATACCCCTGAGGGTAAGGACAAAACAAGGGGTTTTAATTTGGGGATTCTAGTCAAATTTCACTTTTGGACCAAAATGCAAACCACTGGGACCCAGATGTAAAAAGTTTGAGATTTGGACTAAAATGGCAAAAGTGCCCAAACCACAGGGACCAAAATGGCAGTTTACTCAAAAGTTAAAATGTAGATCAAACTATTTAATTTGTTTTTTTTTTTTATTTCCAAGTTTTATTATATAACGTCTGCCTTGTTACTTACGCGATCTTTGCTACTTTTTTTTTTTGAACGGCAAGGTGTCACAATTTTTTGGGTGCGAGACACCCCACACCCCCCCTCATTGGGGAGGCCCGTCGCCCCACTCCGGCCAGACGTGGTCACACTCTGATGCCAGCTGGGGCGATCTTTGCTACTTATATGCAAATCTCCCACGTAGAGAACGGTAGTGATTAAACAACCAACCAAACACGCTAAGGATGTCTTCACCGTCGACACATCATTATTCATCACTCCTTCAATCGAATGCCATCGTCTTTCTATAAAAGATTGTCACATCCATGTCAAAAGCTAATTTTTCAGCCCACTGATCTCGAGAAATCCATCTATGTTGATGAAATTATTATAAAATTTAAAGTTATAATATTTTATAAGGATTTAGGTATGGGTTTTAGCTTATAAAGTTACCATAACCAGGAAGAATAAGTTCACGTGATTTGAACATGGAGCCTAGAGGCATTATTCATGGCATTTTGCTTGAATATCTAGTCCAAAAAACAGTGATTATAACTCATAACAAATGGTGCGTCCAATTTATATAAAAAATTGAAATTGATGCACATGTGTTTAGAAGTGTGTCCAACACCTTCAAGGGTGAACTAAAACTTATCAGACCGTGCGTAGTCGTTACATTATGGGGTGTTTTTATGCCCAATAACGCCCAAACACGCACGGCCCCCCGAGGCGTTTTTTACTAAATCTGCTTTTGGCGTTGTATTTTCCACGCTCAAGATAATATCAATTGACCAATCATTGTTTTAATTGAATATTATTTGTTTTAATAATTAGAAAAAATAATAATTTGTAATTATGGGAGTGTCACGTGTCGAACAATGCCCAAGGGTGGGGGTGTTATCCCACTACGCCCTTTTCTTCAAAACGCCCCTTGGCTGACTAGGATGACACGTGGTGGACAACGCCCAAGGGTGGGGCATTATTCACCATAACCACTACGCATGTTCTTACAACGATGTATTCAAACATAATTTAATGAGAGAACAATTTGTGTTAATTTTCTCATCGATAAAAACACAAACACCTAAGTTCAAACATAAATAATATTACAGTTCGCTCTATTTTATATCCTTGATTACCATCAAAGAAGAAAGTAAGACTTCAAAAATACAAATTTTACACAACTCAAAACCATTGTAAAAACTATGGATAAAAACGCAAACTTAGATCATCGCCATCGTCAACTTCAAAAGCAAATGTGACATGTAAACTCATAATCGTCCGCTCTGTGGTCGTCGTAATTGAACTCATCATCGTTGTCGGGATGAAACTAAGCGATGTGAGAAAAAAAATAGGAGATGAGAGAAGACTTTTTTTTTTTTTTTTTTTATAACTTATCAGTAACTTTTATATATAAGGCCAAACAAATTACACCAAGATAGCCGGTAAGCGGGCAACAAGCTGCGCCGCTACCCCCTTTTGAATAGCGAAACCTAACCTAGTAAAAACGAAACCCCGATCTCTAGGAGACGAAATGTTGTTGTGAACAACCCGTTGGACCCGTTCAAGAAATCTGATGGCTTCTGGGGCTAGCGAGCCAAAGGTATCAAAGGCAAAAGGGATAAAGGAATGTTGATTATCCTCGCAGGCTTTTGCATGTTTGTCCATTTTCTTCGCTGCCGCCCTTGCAATCGCCTGACTAGGGACAAAACCTGTATCCCGAAAGCCTACAAGGGGGGAAACCCCGGTAAGACCAACACAAGCGTGTTTACCTGCATCCCACCCGAAAACTAAAACGTCCGCGGGGCGCAATGTGGATCTTCCTTCCCTCGGATCTGTCAAAAAGTTTACGGGGGCTTCTTTCTTCACCGAGATCCCCGTCTGTTTGAGAAGACGTTGATTTGAAATTTTTTTCTTTGTTTAATCGTAAGCAGATAGAAGAAAATTCTGCTTACCTATTATGTCCTTAAGATAAATTAAAAGAAATACTCGTCATCATCATACTCAGTAAATCTTAACAATAGCAAAGCTAAGGTAGGGTCTGAGGAAGGTAAGATATAGACAGTCTTACCTCTACCCTCGTAGAAATAGAGAGGCTGCTTCAAGTGAGACGCGGTGCTCGATAGTAGTTTTGTATCAAGCCTTGGACATAAGGCACATAACACTCAGCAAAGACCGATTACTGCATGTACTCCTTGTCCTTCAGCAAAGAAATACTCGAGTACAATAAAAATAGATTTTCCAGCAATTATTTCACGATAAGTAATTAAACGAAGACTAGTAATCCACGACGACGATGACTACCATTTGATAATTAGTTTACTTTTTCTCGTTAAGTTTGTAGTTTTGTGTTAGATTCATGACTTATGAGCATATGAGCACTTGTGAAGCCCAACATATTCCATGCCGTTCTAGTCTTCAGAAAATGTCCCCTTGATGTTTTTATGTACCTAAATGAATAAACAATTAACACAAACAATAACCCCTTGATGTTTTTATGTACCAATATGAATAAACAATTAACACAAACAATAATATTATTTTGATCGTATTTGACTTTGTTACTCATTGTTCTTTTTCTTGGAGAAGAAGTTTGAGTAGGTGTAGATTCTTGTCGAAATGCAAATTAATTATTTAATTAGAGAACTTTTGTTTCTTGTTCTTCGCTAGGTAAACAACTAGTCAGCTCGCATGTTCTCCATTTGTGTAACTTTGACCACAAGACTACAAATACGTGTAGCTTCTTTTCAATTCGATTTTAAATAGGCGTTTATTCAAATCGAATGGTTATCTGGTTGGATCAAATCAAGCTCGAGCACTGAAACGAACTTTAGATATGTAATAAACTAACAACCGAGCTCAATATATAAGGGTTCAGCTGGATATCGAATTACATAATAAATTAATAATTAGATATATATAACTAAAACTAGTTTTATGACCCTCACGTTGCTACGATAACGCCTGTTGCGGTGGGAAATAACAACAAAGTTGTTCGGTTCTGCAATTCAAAAGGGGGTGGCGGCGCAGCTTGTTGCCCGTCTACCAACCCATGATTTGTAATTTGCTCTAACAATATATATAAAAGAGGATGCAATATTCATCAAAAAAAAAAAAAGTGGATCGTTTTAAACAATGAAACGTTGTGAAGAAAAAAAACGAACTTTAAAAATGTCCTTTTACGAAGATGTTAAATCTGTATTTGTTAGTGGTAATAAGTTGGTTAAAGCATAGGGGTGTATGTGTAAATTGGTTTAAAAAAATAAGTTTATTAAAGTGGAAGAGTGAAATGTAATTATGATACTAATATAAAAAATATTGTCGCTAAGGTTGTTTTTAATATATATATATATATATATATATATATATATATATATATATACTAGTAAAATATTGCACGCGTTGCGGCGGTACGTCACCTCATATATTAAACTCGAGTAAAGCCATGAAAATGTGGATAAAAAACAAATGTGATGGTATATTCACCAATCACAAAAAAAGTTGCATCCTAAATCAAGCTCGAGTAAAAACGTGACATATACAAATTTATTACAATTAATAAAAAATCTAATAAAACGAATCAGATAAAACTATAATTATTCTAAAAGTAAAAAACGTATAAAAATATAACACACAAATTGTTTGATATATTTAATACACAGAAGAAAGTATTTTAAGTATAAAATTATGAATTATTTATATTTCCTATTTGATTTATAGAAAAAAATGTTAAAAAAATGTTTAGGTTTCATGTGGCTAAAATGGAAAAGGAAAAACTTTTGATGAACAAAATAAAAAGAAAACAATTTTAACATAGCTAATGTGATGTAATTTAATATATATCTATACTATATAGTACGTATGAGGTTCAATAGGGAATAATAGAAACTTTTATTTAAAAAATACGCCAATTTATATATATGTATATAGGGGAAGGCTTAAATGAAAACGTTAAATATTGTGAGAACCATGAGAACGAATGGAAAAACCGCAAAAACTTGGTAAAAAACAATTCAAATTCGAATTTTTTTTACACTTATCATTATTATTCAAATACAATGTTAGAAATTAAATTTACATGTATTCTTAAATATTGCAAATTTACACACGTGTAAGTTTTCTCATTTACACATGTGTAATGAATTATTTGATGTTGTAAATTATTTTTTTGATGTTGTATTTTAATTACATTGAGGTTTGTATTAAAAAAGTTGGTTTTGACTGGTTTTCTCATTTGTTCTCACGGTTCTCGTAATATTTAGCGTTCTCAAGATAACCCTACACACCCTAAAAAATCTTTTTTTCACTAACAAAAAAAATAATTTAAAATATTGTACCACACCCTAAAAAAATATTTTTTATCAATGTTAATGAACTAATAAGGAATAAGAAACTTTTATTAAAAATATGAAAATTTTAAAAAAGAAAGCAAAATGCAAGTTTTTTAAATTTGTTAAGATATAGCAAATGTTAAATCAGGAAATGTAATTTTCTTGTGTAATGTATGTGATGTATTTAATTATATTTTTTTTCTAATTACAAAGTAAAATTAGATATAAGTGTGAATATTATGTTTTTTTCACTAACAAATAATGCAAAAAATTATTTAAAATCAGTTGGTATCAGTTTGTAGTAGGGCTGTCCAAACTGTTCGACGATCGAGGATCGCTCGATGATCGCTTGAAAAATGCTCGAAAAATGCTCGTTCGATTCCCGCTCAGTTTGTAAATGAGCCGCTCGGATCGGTTCGATTCAAATTCAATCCAAGCATGAGCAAAGGTCCGCTCGCTCGAATTATTTTTATTAATAATATATATATATATATATATAGGGTTAGGATCATGAGTGAACAACATCCTTGTTTGTTAACAAAGTGAACCAATCTCAACCATTCATTTGATTAGTTAATGAAGAGGTTATGATTGTAATTCTACATTTAATCTCTTTTCTTTAAAATTGGTTTTCATTAATTGTAGCAGTCAGTGTTGTAAGAACCGATAGGCGCTAGTCGGACGGTGGGGTACCGACTAACGATTAATCGGGATTAATAGGGATTAATCGGAATTAATCGGATCGAGATTTTTATATGTAATTTTTAGTTATATATATACACACACATTTTTATATGCAGTTTTCTAAAGTAAACATGTTTTAACTCCTCATTGACCGTTTTTTTTAAG
Organism: Helianthus tuberosus; assembly: GCA_030545235.1. NCBI lineage: Eukaryota > Viridiplantae > Streptophyta > Magnoliopsida > Asterales > Asteraceae > Helianthus > Helianthus tuberosus. The sequence goes on from JARYGA010061237.1 coordinate 282,573, forward strand.
TAATTGGAAGGAATTTATAAGGTTTGGTCGAAATTTAGCCGGCGTATGGCCAAACTTTGGCTAGAATAGGACCGCCTAGCGATTAATCAGACATTAATCGGTGAACCTCCGATTAGTGATTAATCGGTGACTAATCGGAGACTAATCGGGATTTTTACAACCATGGTAGCAGTTACATATCCTCTATTTTAGGAATTTTAGGAGATTCCTTTTATTATATCAAAGATTCTATTATATCTCCATCCAGTTTTTTCGAATCATTTAATATATTCAAAATGATACTTAATGCTTTGTTATATAGTTTGATCATATCTTAAATTCTGAAACTACATCAATACACCTGTGTACACACGTTAAAGCTTCTATGTACTCACATATATACACTTGTGTATTTCAAGGATAAAAAAACTGTTTGTGTTATTCACTCATTTGAAAATATAAACTTGAAGCTTTACCCATGTACTTATCATTTTTACATCTGTGCACTTTACCCATGTACATTTGTGTATATTCATACAATAACGTTTGTCAACTGAATCTACGTTGCATACTTTGTTAAATCATATTAGTTATACCATACCATGTGCATATACAACACATTGTACATTATGTCCCAAAAAACAAAGCTAAAATCACAAAAACATTAAAACAATCCAGATTAACATCCAATTTCGCCACGTTGTATTGAACATCTTAACCATGTCTGTATTGAACATCTTAACCATGAAGCCTATTCGCCACGTTGTATGCAACCGCTTCAGCCATTACTTTATCGCGGCGCGTGTTACCATGGGGACACACAATCTTCACAGCATACTTCTTTCCTTGTTGCCGTCATCTACTGTAATAACACAAACAAAAGCCACAATTTAGACTTTGCATACTCAACTAAATAATCTTGTAACAACAATATCAACCATTAAAGGTATACCTTCCAGGTTATCGGAGAACGGCACACGCACCGCGTGAACTGATTGTGGACTCGCCAAATTATTTGCTTTCCGTTTTCTACTCTTTTCCAGAACTCTTTCGTTTTCTACTCGCCAAAATCTTTCGAGAAGCTAATACAGGTAAGGGGGCTGATACTTAACTCTAATTGTTGATGTTGCATCTGATCCTATATCAAAACTTGGATCTTGTATGTATTTGAAGAAGATTTTAATGTGATCTGAATCCAAAATATATCTATTGCACAAAACAGAAGTTAGCTTATAACAACTGAAAAGTACTGGTTTTCGTTAATGATACTTACTTTGCAGCTACTTGATGACGAATACATTCTCTTAAAATTGCATTGTATGTGTAACACCTCGTAATTTCATGTCCAATAATGTATTGACACGTGTCATAAGCTTTGAACGTGTGAAAGAATGCTTTAGAGGGACTAAAGTTGACAAACAAGAAAAAATATGTGAATACAAGGGTTCAAAATGTCAACAATGGATAAATATACTCTACAATAGCCCCACATGATGTTTATATCCTTAAACAAATAAATCATGGATCATACGAACCTAATCGAGAAAGAAAGTGGGGAATTACAAACTACAGGGGTTAAATGTGTCAACATGTTGAAAGTATACCTCTGAGTGACCTTTTAGCAAACCTAAAGCTTTGTAACGATAAATTATACTCACTAGAATATGTGGTAAAAATTTCGCCAAGTTTCGATATCGTATGAGAAAGTTATGACAATATTCGTATACGAGGGATTAAAAGCGTCAACGTTGAAATTTGTGACTTTTCGGGTAAGCACAAAGTTAACCAAGGACTTAACCAAGTTTGTAAAAGTCTTAAGGTCCTTAAAAATCAAGTTAGAGGGCCAAAAGTGCAAGAAAAACACTTAAAACCACGTATGGAAGGACCAGGGACTGAAATGTAATTTGTGAAACTTGTTTGGCCTGTTGCGCCATTTTTAGACGCCCCGCGAGGGACTCTTCGCGGCCCGCGAACAAGTGACCAGCGACCAAAACGCGAACAGCTGCCAGTTGCAGGTGTGTAACCGACTTTAAAGTGTTGTTTTCTTATACCAGGGGCTCCCCAATGGTATTACATGCATAGAGGGCACTTGTCTTGATCTGGAAACACTCATAGACTATCTTGGCATCATCCTAAAAGATCAAAATTTGCTATATAAGAACCCACTTTGGTTGCAACTTTGTTCATTCATTTGCAACTTCATTTCTGGAGCTCCCCTGATCAGCAACAAGCTTCCTAGTGATCCCTAATCATACTTAGGACCTTTGTAAGTGTCCTTAACCCTTCCTAATTCAGTTTAGCTTTGTTAATTAGCTAAAAGTCAAACCGTCGTAATTAAAGTTTGACTTCGAGATTAATTAAAATTTGTTCAGTCAAATCTTGAATTGAAAGTACCTATAAGTAGGTATTTATGTGGGTAATAAACCCTTAAAAGGGTACTCTCTGATTCCCACTCTAACTAGGTCAATTGTCGGGTCAAAGCTAACTTTAAAAAGTCAACAGAATGCTTATTTTCAAATTAATGCATAATTAGCAATGTAGGATCCATGCAACCTGTTTTATCATTAATATAACTTGGTAATTAATGTAAGAACATGTCTAACCATGTTCAACCCGACAATTTTCAGTTTAGACCCGGATCGGAACCGAAAGTCGCATAAATTGACTTTTGCTTTGACTTTCAGTTCTAACCCGTTTAAGCATGTTTTAGAATTGCCTTAGAGCCATTTTTGGACCAGGTTTCATATATGTATAACCCTCTGAGATTATACACCTTGGTTCAATAGTTATCCGATTCGTATGCATGTTTCCGTTAAGTGCTTAAATATTGACTATTATGCCCTTTTGACTATAAAACGTGATTTTTGAAAAAGTAAAAGAGTAGAAACCTTAGTTACTGATTTATAAACTTGCACCTAAAATTTGACATCAGATTGAGGTCTAGATTAAGAGTTATGCTCATTAGCGTAATTAGAAAGCTTTTATTAAATAAACGGCGTAATTAGCATATAGCCTATCTAAACCCAATTTTTAATACCAAAATTTTTACCCACTGATATAAAATAATATTTTGAGATTTTTAAAGATTTTTATTTAATTTTTGGCTGAGCATAACTTAGGTCTCTAGCTTTAATTCGGTTAATGCCAATTTTGCCCTTTTAAGCTATAAAATAAGTTTTACAAATCCTTTTGACCCCAAACCTTTTACTACTGATTTTATTTAATAAATAAAGTATTTTGAGCCTTCAGGAATTATAAAAATATCAGCTTTTTTTTGAAAACCCGAGAATGGCTCCAAATCGCCTTTTTAAGCGTTTTTAGCGCATAGTATGTACTAAAACTATTTTAAACATATAAGGTTGATACCTACTGATATTTTTGGTATATTTTTATGTATTAACAGTAAGTAAAAGTTTTTAAACTCAGATTCCCAGTTTTGACCTTTTAAGCCTAAGTAAAATTACCGAAATACCCCTAGGGTGCATAGTTTGGTTTTAAATGATAAATTTCACACATAGGTCATTCCTTACTGTTATAACTTAGTAAATTAGGTATATTTACTAAATAAATCAGACCTGTAACTCAGATTACTAATTAAGCTCTTTTATAGCCTTTTTAAATGACCAAAATGCCCTTACGAAGCATAGTTTGTGTTTAAATCCATTTCGGGCATAATAGAAGATACCTTACTGATATCACAGCATGTTTAAGGCATATTAACTCAGGAAACTTGTATATGACTCATTTGGTTACCCGTTACGCACTTGTCGCGTTCGGATCGGCATATGTGACTAGTTTGCATATATTAGCCGAAACGGGTCAAACCTTATCATTTTTGTCTCAAAATCCAGAATGTGTTTAGTTTACCCATATTATACAAGTCTTCAAACTTGTCGGGTCTAAATCACATTTCATTCCGGTCTTCGCTTAATCGTGCGTTTGAACAGTATCTTCCTTTAAAACTAACCGGTCTAAGCTTAAGCTTAAATAAAGACCCGTTAGAAATCTAATAGGTTATTATAAACCTTTGTTCCAGAATAGGAGACCCAGTAAAAGCTACCCGCATTTTCCATTTGTGAATTATACTTGCAAAGGTAAATACTTTTAACTTATTTTCCCTATACGGGCTTGGGGTATGGTATATAAAATACCGCTTGGTCGGGCATTGAATCTTTAATCGAATAGAGGTTAAATCATTGATATGCTCCGTTTTGAAATGTTTTGTTTGCTTAAAGCCTTTGGGGTGTTAATGACCATCTCCCGGATATCCTTGGCATCATCTTACGAGATGGCCACGACCTAAGCACGGGGTGTAGGCGTACACCTGTCAGTGCCTAACCAAATAATGTGGTGTGTCTATTGATCTTTAACCCGGTCTATGGATCGGGCTACTGAACGCATAAGAGACATGTAATTCTTTTACAAGATTATATTCAAATAATTATCCCAAGTTATAAAATGTTTTGTGCCACATGCATTCAAATAAATTTTCAAACCTTTTCAAAATGAGTCAGTTAAATTGTATTTACCAGTGTAAACTGACGTATTTTCCCAAAAGGTTAAGTGCAGGTACTACTCGAACTAGGTTGGCCTTCTCCTAGCATCCACAATAAGTCTCGCAAGCTTGGACGTCAATAAAACTGTTGAACAATATCTCCTTTTTTATTTTTGATCCGCCTGTGGATCTGTTTCAACTATTTCGTGATATTTAATATTACAATTTATTAAAGTTGAAATAAATCTATCTTTGCTTCCGCTGTGCATTACATATTGTGTTGTTTGACTATGATGATATCAACTACGTCACGATACTCCCCACTGGGCCCACCGGTAATACGTGGAAATATCAGGGTGTGACAGTATGCCAGAGCAAGCTCTGAGTCATCACAGCTGGAAATTGAATATATTCAGATTAACTCACTCATGTTTCATAGAACGATGGAAAGTTAATTACCCTATAAAATTATTAATTATTCCACTTAAACCGATGAGATATAAAAGTGAAGACAAAAAAGTTGCAAAAAATACAACTGGAGACCAGGTAACTAAACTATAAACACACATTCTGTAACAGAGGGCTCACCCAGGTAGCATTATAGTCAGAAGGGTGGTATTGCACTCCAAATAGTCAGAGGCAATAGATCGTCCATTCACTCGTTGCTTCACCAAATTCGCAATCACATGCCCAACAAAAGTATTGGTATATCAACTGAAATATGACAACAAAAGTATAAACGATATTCATCAAAAAATTGTGTAACATACTTAACCCCTATAGAATAAAAGCATTATTCATTTACATAAACATTGCATACAAATTTAAAAAAAAAGACAGATACAACACTGCTATACATATGTGTATACACATACAGCGCTGCTATACATTTGTGTATACACACACATCACTGCTATACATATGTGTATACACAGTGTATTTATAACTATTGTGAACGATATACACAAGCGTGCATAGGCAAGATTTACAGCCCACATATACATTTACCTCACTAATACACAAGTGTACATCAACAAGATAATAACTACTGTAAAGTCCTTACACAAGTGTACAATAAGAACATTACACCAAATATCCCAAAAACAAGGGGTCTGCAACCCATCGCTCAGATTACAATGTCGAAAAACAGAGCATCGTCAAACATATAATTCACAAATCCTAAACCGACAACCCAAGTTCTCAATCTAAACACAAACTCCTACCATAATCTTTTGATTAAACACCTACTAAACCTTCAAAACGATCTCATACACACCGATTGAACGAAACCCTAACTTTTCTAATTCAGTAGATTAAAAGAATTAATATTCATAAACAACCAGAATCAATGTACTAAAATAAACTTACCATTAATAAACTTCTGTTGCTTTCCCTCACCGGAATGCTAGTCCGGTGGCCGTAGTTACAATCGCCATTTCAGTATGGATATGAGTGAGATGAAGGTGGTTCTTATTTTCAACTAGATATTTTTTTTCAAAACCACAATAGCAATGATTATGGAAGAAAAAGATTTGAAAGAATCTACAGAGACAATTATGTTTTGTGTTTCCCAAAAATAAAATAGGTGTAATTTTACACTATTATCCCTACTTATTATTTCTATTTATTATATTTTTATCAACTAATTACTAAATTGCCATTTACATTAAATCTCATCATCTAACAAATGAATGGTCAAGATCTGTTCACTTTGTTCACAAGCTACTCCTTGTTCACTCTAGAACCCTACCCTATATATATATATATATATATATATATATATATATATATATATATATAGGGTGGGGATCCTGAGTGAACCATGGTGTTTATGTAAACAAAAATGAACAAACCCTGTCCATTAATCTTGGAGATCTCGATCTTTTATATGAAGGACAAGATTGTAATTATATTTGTAACTTCTCATTATATTAAAAGAAACAAGGGTAAATACGTAAAATGATATCACTGCACACAAATTAAATCATTCCTCAAAACTCGCTAATTTCAGTTTATACACGATCATATCATCACACAAATTAAATCATTCCGCGTTGTCTCTCTCTACACAGGAAAAAGAAGCCACGCCTCTTTTGTTCTTCCGGCGAATCGTTAACATTCACCATCTTCCACGACGTTTTCCTTCTTCTGGCGACATATCAAGGTACCAGATGCTGCGTATTTCGTTTTTTTCCTTGCTCTGTTGTTTGCGATTGTGTGTAGACAAGCTAGGGTTTGGGTTCAGTTTTCATATACTAAGCTTTCATTGTTGAATAAAGTGTATATAAGATGCTGAATTTACTGTTTATGTGTTCAATTCTTTGTAGATTTCTTTCCGATTTTGTCAATTTTTGGTCTATATGTTAGGGTTCAACCAATTAGAGACGTAGTTGTATTCTGTTTTACACATGTGTATACCGTGTCATATACGTTTGTATATATACGCAACGTGTGCAAATATATTTGGCTTGTGATGCTATTTCGGTGAAAATGGTTCGTATGGGGAGGGGAGGGGTTGATGCTAGGGTACAATTGTGCTCAGCAGGTGTCTTGTACACATAATTATACTTTGATATTATGAGTATGATTGTATAAAACATTGCTAATTGTCTACTGTGATGTTTCTGTTGGAAATGTGTTGTGTTGTACACCAATGTATAACTACATTCAATGGACTTATACACATGAATTAAGATGCTGGAAGTACATTTGATTTGTTGTTTTTCTAGTATATTTGTTCCGATTTTGGGAAAGAGGATGGGTTTATGTTAGGGTTCATACACATATGAATACTTTATTGTTTTCTTCATTCGATTATACACACATGTATTGTGTAGTAATCATTTATACACCAGTGTACTTTACAATAAGTATTGATGTCTTAATTTGATTATACACATGCGTATTGTACATATTTAGGGATTTTACACATATGTAACAACAGTAATACACTTCTGTATAAATAACAATTATAGATATGTATGATTATGTACATTTATGTAATAACAATTATACAATATTGTTTTCTGTGGTTTTTGTCATTGCAGTTTTTGCATCTTAACAACACTAAATGTTAACAAATTGGATAATAAAAACAGAGACATCAATAAGCTATTGGAACCTAAGAGGTTAACTATGAGACAGCAGCAGGAAATACAGAATGGTGGTTCAGGTTGGGGAAGCTTAGAGAGTTGTACGAAGGTGAGGCTGTATGTTCACATGCGAACATATATCGTGAGAGAATTATAAATGAAGCTCATCACTTTGTCGGCAACAAAAAGAAGATATAGATGTGAAAATCTAGTTGTTTGTTTCTTTTGTTTTGTTTTGTTTGGTGTTAAGCTTTTGGTTAGCATTCAAGTGTTTTGGTGAAAATGTTTAGAACATGAATCGATTCGATGGTTGATGTTTTTTTGGTTGTTTGCCATATTATAAAAAATAAAATTTTGGTGGTTCAATTATGCATAACATCCTTGCTAGTGCATTTATTGTTAAAAGGAATATTCATTATATCGCTATCATGTGTGTATACACACTTATAAGTTAGAACATTTTTTTTAACTCAGATTTATGTCAGTTTTGACTGTTGTGTGGTTATGCACTTGTGTAGTTGATGAAAACACATATTACCACTCGTACGTACATATGTGTAGTACTCATTTATATACCTGTGTACTGGACAATATAAATATTCGAAAAGACGCCAGAGACTCTTAAACAAATGAACCATAAAAAATAACTCATCTTCGTCTCCTTAACCACCAAGCCCGACGTCGGTTGCAACACCAATGACTACCAAAGATGAAGGGCTTTGATTTTTATATATAAATAAAACGTAAATAATCACTGACCGACAAAAGCCATTAACCAAATGAAACAAAACTGAATAGACAAAATCAAGAAATTCACAAAGAAAAAGTTAATTTAGATAAAATGAAGATAGGATCCTTATCAGTTTCCCATTATTGGTGATATAAAATATATTTTTTTCAATAGTGTTGGTACTAAACATTTTTATAGTAATGATTGTGCAGTTGATATGGAAGAAGTTGATGAATATGAAGATGGACGTGGGTTTTGATTTTGTTTCGATTGATGCTTCCAAATTCATAATGATGTTTTGATCCCAATAATGTAGGGGTGGTTAAGATACATATGGTAACTGACTATATTAAATTTTAAAAAAGTAGTATTTAATTGTGTAATTACAATCCTACTCTTATAATTTTGAAACAAGATCAAGGGCTAGGATGAGTTCGTTTTGTTCACAAATATAACAATGTTCACAAATGAACCTAATCCTATATATATATATAGGATTAGGTTCAAACGTGAACAAAATCCCAAGAGTGAACTGCGTGAACTGATCTGGGCCCTTAATTTTTATGATCTTGAGATTTTTAGTGAATGACAAGATGGTAATTATTTGGTTATTTGTTACTATTTAATTAAGTGAATAAGGGTATATGTGTAATTTACATTTTAACTTGATTGCATAAATCTCGTTTATCTCCACATTTAGGTTTCAAAATCCCACACAAATCTTTCTCTCTCACATATCATCGCCGCCGACATCAACGAAAAGAAGAGGAGACCATCGAAGCCAGCAAGTCGCCGGAACTGCACATTTTCTGCGTTGGCGTTTGTTACGTTGAAATCGGACGGTGATCGTGAGTTTATTCTTTACCGGAACCCTAGCGCTGATATGTTGTTGACGCCGGAGGAGCTGAACCTTGAAATTATTAGATCTGTAAGAATTTGAAACTCTCTTAAACCTATACGTATAGTAGAATCTGTATTTCTCTGTGTGTGACGTCATTTGCTGGTGGATTGTCTAAAAGAGAGTTTTGTTGACTTCTGTGGATTATGATTCAAGAAGAAACTAGAAAAAATGGTTATGGTGAGATTTTTTTAAGCCAAGTTGATATTTTTTGTGATTCTAAATTTTGGTGATCTTTTCAATATTAATAATATTTAAAGTTAATGCTTATTGAGTTTTGAGAGAGACCGGTTAAGAATTATAAAATCCAAAAAATCTGAATGTGTAGTTTGTTGATATGCATGATGGTGCAAAACAGTTAATTATTAATTTTTTTATCAAGTGGTAGATAAAAGAAATTATATTTAACTCTTTGGTATGTAGACTTGATGATCCAGTATTTGTAATATATATGTGATTATTTGATATGATTGATATTTCAGTTAAAATGTTAACCGGCCTCTCTCAAATGATGATATTTTTGAAAATTATTATTGTTTGATTGAGGTTCTGAAGATTGTTATTATTGTTAAGTTGTTTAGTGTTTTTTTGGAGTTCAATTTTTTTTTTATTTTGCTATGTTTTTAATGCGATGTACACATGTGTATTCTTATTTTGTTTTGGTTTTAATGCGATGTACACATGTGTATAGCGTCTGTTTTTTGTGATATCTCATAGTTTTTTTGTGTATTGTGTAAAGTTGTTGATGTACACTTGTGAATTATGCAAAGTATTAGTTGCTGAGTTTTTTTGTTCAATTTTTTGATTTTGCTTTGTTTTTAACGCGATGTACACATGTGTATTCTGATTTTGCTCTGTTTTTAAAAGCGATGTACACATGTGTATTCTGATTTTGCTATGATTTTAATGCGATGTACACATGTGTATAGCATCTGTTTTTGTGATATCTCATAATTTTTTGTGTATTGAATGTGTAAAGTTGTTGATCTACACTTGTGAATTATGCAAAGTATTAGTTGTTGAGTTTTTTTGTGCTATTATAGGAGATGTCGTTAACGAGAAAAGTGGAGATGGAAGGTCGATAAGGATGATTCACGTATGAGGTCAATAAGGATGATTCACATATGTTTGTTTGCTTGGTCGATAAGGATGATTCAACATACAACGTGGCGAATAGTTGTAAAAGATTATGTTTTTTGTTTTGTCGATTATGTTGGGTTTATTGCTTTTACGAAACTGGAACTTGTAATTATATGTTTTTTTGTTTGGTTTGGAAAACATTATGGAACTTGTAATTTGTTAAATATAAAATAGTTTTACAGTTATTGTTTCTATGTATGTATTATGTAGCTAATTACACATATGTACGATGCTGAGTACACATGTGTACTGTTATATTTATATCCAAGTACACATGTGTATACCGTTGAAATATGAAGGTTACGTGGATCTTAAAAATCAAAATTTGAATTCTGGTGATGAAATCTGAAATAAAAATTAAAATTGAAATCTGGTGATTTGTTGTTTGTTTTGATAATTATCTTATTAATAAATAAAACATAATGTGGATAATGAATTTAAAATAGGAAAGATGTAACTTAATTCAATTACTAAAATAATGATTTAAATCTAACTTTTTATATAATTACAATCCTACCCTTAACAACTAAAAAGGAAATCAAGTGTCCAGATCTGTTCACGCAGTTCACTCTTGGGAGGTTGTTCACGCTGGAACCCTACCCTATATATATATATATATATATATATATATATATATATATATAGGGAAAGGTTAACATACAAAAAGGCTTATCGTACTTCATGTACGCGACGCGCATAACCATCGGATCAGGCCAAAAATCACGCATGGATCAGTTAATCACGCATGGGAGCCAGTTAATCACGCATGGGAGCAGTTAATCACGCATGGGATCAGTTTTTTGGAGCTAATCACGCATGGGATCTTAATTACGCAAGTTATGTTGATAAAAAAATGTGATAATCATGCATGGGATAATAATTACGCACGTTCTATTTATGTCGCGTACGTTAATGTACGTTAAGCCCTTTTGTACATTATACTTTCTATATATATATATATATATATATATATATTATAGATTTTAATTAACAAACCATAAAAGTTGTTATGTAATGTGTAGAACTTAATGGTTTTGTTTAATGTTTGTGTTTATAGGTTATATGTCGATTTGAAGTTGAATTTTATGGATGGAGATGATCAAGCTTAAAGAAGAAGTTTATGGCTTTTGAGCTAAATGGCAATTTGTATTTCGCACTTTATTTTGTGCTTCTTGATATTGTTAAGAACATTTTTAGAATCATGATTTTAGTTATGTATTGCTTTTGTTAGTAAGGTGTTGGACATGTTTTAATTAAGTTAGGATTTATTTTTGTTGAACGCAACCTTATAATTCAATCGAGCGAAAACGATCCGCTCGATTTTAGTTAGGATTTGAGAAAAACCGAACGAAAACGATCCGCTCGATTCAAATTCAATCCGAGCATGAGCATCACTTTTGTGCTCGGTTTTGCAAATTCGATCCGATCGGATCGGATCGGTTGTAATTCAATCCGAGCATGAGCAGACCCTCAATCGGATCAGATCGGCTCATGAACACCCCTAGTTTGTAGTTGATAGATAAGTTAATTCCATATGGTTTTATATTTCTTGTTAAAGTTATTTTTATTTGATATATGTGATGTAGTCCATAATAATTATTAATATATGTTAGTAGGCGAATGGAATGAACAGTAGGAGGGTGGTGATTCACCTACCTGTCTTCCTGCTTCACTCTCTTGATTTTCTTATGCCTGCCACGTTATAAAAGGATTTCACACCTGTTTATCATCTCATCATTTTGTTTATCTATGGGTTTAGAATTTTGAACTTTAAACCCGCTGCATTCGGTGGGTTTCTCTACTTGCTTCCTTCTCCGGCAAGAATTCCGGCGATTGTAGTTGAACAGTTTGTTGCTTGTGTTTTTGTATGCATGTTTGCCTCCTGTTGAACTTTTTTCGGTCTTAGTAGACGTCTATGTTACAATACTAAAGCCCTTAAATCTCCCAGATCTCCTTCTCATTATTTGATTTGAGACTTGGTTGTCGCTGTTGGAATTAATCTTGATGTTACGGGTCGTAAAACGGGTCAAGTCGGTTACTGTTTTGTTTAAATGGGTTATCCATCTACTAACGGGTTGTGGGTAAGGAATTGGTCTAGGTTGACCGAGTTAAATGGGTTGAGAAAGTTGAGTTTCCAGCGAATAAGGAGGATTACGTTGGAGTTATGCGAAAGAAATAAATCGTGGGTTTTGCTTCCTGTTTTCTAGGAGTTTTAGTTTATTTTACGTTTGCATGTTTGTATATATATTTACTATTCAGTGGAATGAAATTGGAAGCATTAGAAAATTCTAAACATTCTCTACTTTCACTTGAATATATTTTCGTTCGTGAGTGTGAGTTGAGTGAGTGTCCAAGGGGACTGAACCAACAGTCGCCGGTGGCTTTGTAAATCGGTGCATGTACCACTCTAGAAAGTAGTTAAGGTGGTGATGATTTCAATAGCAGTGACGCCATGGTCTTATAACCGGCGATGGTGGTGTTTCTGACCAGTGGCCCTAGCGGCGGCTAGGGTTCCGTCGTGATGTATTTTGTGGCTATGGAATGATGATCGTACAACAGTGGTTACCTGAGTCGATTTGGTTTTGGTGCTTACGCCGCTACTATGGCGGTGGCAGTGGTGATACTTGTGGCGGTGGTTGTCATTGTTCTGGTAATAGTGTTCTGTAAATTTGTTTAAAGGTTGTGATGATGAGAAAAAAAAACGGAACACCAAAGATCGGAGTCGTACCTTGGCGGGGCAATATCCAGATGGCATAGTTGATATATTGTGACTATGCAACTGTGAATTTACAGCCATGGCTTAACCCGTATATGTTTTGTTCCTATTCCACAATTACATAGCTGTGCCTATTCGTTGTGTCATACACCTTTGTTGAGAAGTTGACAAAAAATCATATTTCTTAAACTATCAAAAGACATGGTATTAATAGTTTCATTGTGTATCAAATTCACCTTTTTAATAAATGTTATGCTATTGTTTCGCTACTGACTGATTGTAGTTCTTTAGAATTTCAGCTTTGTAGACGAGGTTTACCGTCCTGTATTTGGGTTCTTGGGTTGGCATGCATGTACGAATGCTCTTTGTGACTTATAAAGGTTAGTTTTCTCTTTTGTAGTTTTCGATTTAGTGGCTATAGCTATTTAGACATAATTTGTTTTATATTCTTATTTTTTTTTTCAAAAGCTTAGTAAGTCTTTTAGGTTAGTTATATATTAGCATATCTTATATAATTTTATTAATAAAATAAAGTAATGACTAGTTTGAAAACAAATATGAGGGTGTAAGATATTTTTTTATCATAAGTACTACGTAATAAATAAAAATAAAGCAATGACTAGTTTGAAAACAAATATGAGGGTGGTGTAAGATATTTTTTATCATAATTACTACGTAATAAATATGATAAATTAAGAAGCTATGGATCCTAAATTTAATAAAGGACACTCGGATATAGTGGCGAACTCAGAATTTTTTTTCAATAGGGTCCTTTTTTTTCGGTTTTCAAAATTTTCATAACAAAACGTTAAAAATTTTTGGTCGGTGCTCGTTCGGGTCAGGTCAAAGCAAAGTTTGAATTAGATTTACTAAAAAAAAGAAGAGTTAATTACTGTTTTTGTCCCTGGGGTTTGTCAAAAATCACTATTTCAGTCCATTAGTTTAAAATTGCGATTTCAGTCCCTGTGGTTTCACTTTCGTAACCATTTCAGTCCACCTCAGTTAACCCCATCCATTTATTCTGTTAAGTACACGTGAATTGACCATAATGCCCTTATTAATAAAAAACAAAAAGATATCTAAATGAGTTAATTACTGTTTTCGTCCCTGTGGTTTGTCAAAAATCACTATTTCAGTCAATTAGTTTAAAAATTACGATTTCAGTCCCTGTGGTTTCACTTTCGTAACCATTTTAGTCCAGTCTCCTAACACCGTCTATTTTACTATTAAGTTTTTAATGAGATACCTAAATTACCATTATGTTAATTAAATATGGACTTATATGATTTTATTATTGGATTTATATGATTTTATTGTTGTATGACATATGGATTTAGGGCATGTTTGGCTAAGCTTTTTGAAACAACTTATTGACTTATTGGCTTTTTGGAAAAGTCTGGGACTATTTTTACATATATGGTTCCAAAATTTTAATTTTGGATTTTAGAATGAGAAAATGTTCAGGTAAGCATTATTTTTCAAAGTTATTATGTTAATTGATGCTCCTAGGAAGATATTAATTGGGGTGGGGTTGTGATGCCGGAGAAGATGACCGGAAACTTTTGCCGGAAATGAGAGCAGGGGTGGAGTGGGGTGGGGTGGGGTAGCGTGGAGTTGTGTTTTAACAAGCGGGTCATAGAATACAATCTTTTAAATTTCCATGGTTTTTTATTTAATTAACACAAGGGTAATTTAGGTATTTCATTAAAAACTTAACGGTAAAATAGACGGTGTTAGGAGACTGGACTGAAATGGTTAAGAAAGTGAAATCACAGGGACTGAAATAGTGATTTTTGACAAACCACATGGACGAAAACAGTAATCAACTCATTTAGATATCTTTTTGTTTTATATTAATAAGGGCATTATGGTCAATTCACGTGTACTTAACTGAATAAATGGATGGGGTTAACGGAGGTGGACTGAAATGGTTACGAAAGTGAAACCACAGGGACTGAAATTGCAATTTTTAAACTAATGGACTGAAATAGTGATTTTTGACAAACCACAGGGACAAAAATAATAATTAACTCAAAAAAGAAAAACAGGCTATACAAGTATTGAGCCAATGACCTCTTGTTGGCAAAGGGAGAGGTTTACCACCACACCAGCTTTCTTTTTCTTTTTATGGTGTCCACCTAATTGTATTTATGGAGTTTTTATAAAATTTAATATACCGAATCTACTATTTTTTTTAAAAACATTGGGGTCCGGGGACCCGACCCGCTCTATGTGGGTCTGCCCTTGCTTGGATATACTATTGTTTGGCATTTTGGATATAAAATGCGAATCTGGCCTGTTGGCATTTTGGATGTCACGGTTTCGAACTGTGTTGGATTGAAGTGTTCGCTCTTGGTTATGCTGGCGCTAACGTGCGCCGCATCAGATTTATGTTGGTGCTGATGTTCACCAATAGTTTCAGGCATGCGAGAACCTGAATGATTGTATCAATTTTCACAAAACTTCCCTTTTTACGGCGTTGCTTCAAATATTTAGCCCGTAACACTAAGCTTCTAAACATTTTACATCTAATCCAATTAGTTTTTCCAAATTTATATTTTTTCCTTTTAAATCCAAAACACTACACGTCTTTTTTTCCTTCCTTGCACTATGCATTTATGTGACCATAACCTCGTATTTTGATTGATTGAAATTAATATGGTTGCAAAAGTCGGTAGGTGCTCTCTAGTCGGTTGACTGAGTAGTTGAGAGTACTCGGCATATGCATAGAGTACTCGAGCATGTTAAATTATAAATAAAATTAGTTTTCGGGAAATTAAATATATGTCAAATATCATAAGTTTAGTAATATTTATAACAGAATATGTAAAGATCAATATAAAAAATACATGTTTAAATAGTAAAGTATTTCAAAAACTGATATTCATTCATTTAAAAATGATATTCGTTCTTTAATATGATAGATATAGGAATTATGTTATATTTTTTTTAAGTTAAACTCGACCCGAGTTGATCTACTAGATCCGATTCTGGCTGAGCTTGATCGCATTTGACGGATTCCAAGTAATTGGGTGGAATTGAAAAAGTCACCTCGACGCTTACCTTGTAGCGATTACTCGGGGAGTACTAAACTCTCGAAACCTTGTATTACAACATAGATTATTATATACCCAACTAGGTTATAACCCCGTGTATTACACGGGTTGAATAAATAAATTTTATATACTAAATAATAAAACAATATATCTTTAAAAACCTTCTTTATTGCACGAGTTGAATAAATATAATTTTATATATTAAATAATAAAAAGTTATATCTATAAGAACAATATTGTACAGGTTGAATAAATCTAATTTTATATACCAAATAAAAAGTTATATCTTTAAAACCACGTGTATTACACGAGTTGAATAAATGTAATATTGTTACCAAATAATAAAATAATACATCTTTAAAAAACCTCATTTATTACACGGGTTGAATAAATGTAATTTTATATACTAAATAATAAAAAAATTACATCTTTAAAAATATGCGTATTACACGGTTTGAATAAATGTAATTTTCTGTACTAAATAATAATAAATATATATATCCTTAAAAAACCTCGTGTATTGTACGAATCTAATAAATCTAATTTTATACATCAAATAATAAAATTACTATTTTGGCCCCCGTGGTTATATTAATTTTACCCTTTTAGCCCAAGAATTTTTTTTTACATTTAAGCCCCAACGTCTTTTTTTCTAACCTTTTTTACCCCTAACGTCTTTTTTTTTAACCCTTTTGGCCCTAACATTTAATGGATGGGGTTAGTGTTAGGAGCCAAAAGGGTTGGAAAAGAAGACGTTGGGGGCTTAGATGTTAAAAAAATCTTTTTTGGGCTAAAAAAGTAAAAGTGATATAACCACAGGGGTCAAAATCGTAATTTTTTCTAAATAATATTATAAATGAGAAGAAGATTAAACTAAATAATAATTATCCATGAGATATTAAACTAAATAATATTTAATAGAAGAGTTATATATAATTAATTAGAAAAGATTAAATTAAAATAATAATTATCTATAAGAGATGCCCTAATATGATGACAAGTGTCCCTAAAGTGTTTTCTTTTATTATAGAGTATAGATATGTATATATGCTCTTAAAATTAAAATGAAAGGTCGGTGTGGTTTCTCACCGACAAACAAACTCCCTCAACTTTCACAAATGACAATTCTAACTCTTAGATTTCTACTTTATTTTGAAAGTTTTGGTTTTTTCATTTCACACCCTCAAACTTTTTATATAAAACACTATTAACTAAGTAAATTACACATTCACTTGTAACTTTTGTTAATTGACAACTTTGACCCGCCAACCTTTTTTAACTTAATAAAATGACACCTTATTTTATTTAGATTACTTTTACGACTTTACACCGTAACATGCGCCACATTATTATGCCTTTTTTTATCCATGCCCAACCGCGTTAATGTCTAAATTACTTTTACAACTTTACACTGCTATCTAAATTACTTTTATCAATGCCTAACCACGTTAATGTCTAAATTACTTTTACGACTTTATACCGCAACGACTGAAACATGTTAATGTCACAAACGTAACGTGCATAACAAAGTCAAAAACGTGTAACCTCACATGCGGGGACCACATGTTAATGTCATCATCGTGCACTGTAACCGTAACGCTTATATAGGTTACATTGATCCATCAGATACGTCAAAAACACGTGTTTTCTTGTGATTAACACATCACATAACGTGTCACTAGCTATAAACAACTAAGGCGTCGTCACCGCAACACGTGTAAAGTGACTACAATCTAGCATATATTAAACTCACATGTCTCAATAAAACACTTGATCAATATTTTATGGCGGAAAGTTAGATCACTAAATTTGGCCTTTTAATTTAACAATCTTTAAAGATGGTAAATAAATCCATTGCTTCATCGGATAACTTGACTTAACGGGCCCCCTCCATCTTAATCGCTACATTGATCCATCCGGTCAAAGTAATGATGATTAACCTGGGAACACACGTAATAATGTGTAAGCCCAAATGACATAGGGGCTGTTTGGTAGCCTCTTAATGATCATTCAGATGCTACCTCTTAATGGTTTAAAACCTCTGAATGAATAAGAGGTAACCTCAAGTCTGAATGGTTAAGAGGTAACCTCTGAATGGTAAATCATCACATGTCATATTTTTCTACCTTCTCATTGGTAAAATTCTTAATGGTTCCATTAAGAGGTAGCCTCTTAATGACCATTCAGAAGCTATCAAACAACCCCTTAATGTCCTCATATGGTTGTCTACAAAAACAACACACTTGATATGAAGTATATAGTATCATGAATATCAAAGTACGTACTTATAATATTTAAATCCATATATCAATACATCTAGATATAATTTTGGTTGACTTAAATTTTAATAGATTGACTAAATTTGACATGAATTATATATGTCAATGCATCAAAATCATGATAAGGGTGGAAGGGGCACCATGTAGCGACCCCTTCAGTGAGCCTCTTTCCCGATCGACAAGGTGCCGCCAAGTATAAATCGGTGAACGGTGAAGAGTTGAAACAGTGAGTAGTCACCGATGAGAGAGGGGAGGGAGAGAGAGAGGGGGTTAATGGTGGGCCCCGCTCTATTATAATCAATCACATATTTATTTATTTTTTTAAATAAAAAGTTGTTTGGGTAAAGCACCCCTAAGGGGACCCGGGGTGCCCCGTTTTGAGCATTCCATCACGTGTGGACCAACGTTATACAACACCGCCACTGGAATTTATCATGCGTTGACATGGCCACGCGTTGCCATGATCACGCGTGAAGATGTTTGTGGTGCTGCACATGTTCGGTTGTTTTTCAATGGTAGATGTTTGTGTGATGAGTAATGGGCATTTTCATTAAAATCCATCACTACTGATGGAATAAAGTTCGATGATGTGGCGGCACTTGATTAGATGTTGTGAGTGATGAAACTCTATCACTAGTGGAGCACCCCTACCCCCTAATGATTGAGTGCAAAATAGGGAGTGAAAATGAGTGTTGACATGGCATGAGATATTAGCTATGAAAAAAGTTTTCCACTCTCCATTTGGGGAGCACCCCTTCCACCCTAATAATAACAGATACACCAAAGAGAATATTTAGATAATAAAATTAAAAGTTCAAAACTACTAAGACCATGGGGTACGGGCCCGTCCCTGACCGTCGCCCCCTTTTTGGGCCGTCGCACACCGCCCCTCAAGGGCCCGTCTCAGCACTTCCGGCGGATTTCAGACGGTGGAGACGGAGCAAACTGGTGGGCCCCCATCTGACTTCTCTCTTCTCCTTTATATATATATATTAATATATTATTAATGGTTAGGTAGTCTTGGCTAGTCCTCACACCCTTGGGTAGTCCCCAAGAGGATGCTCCTCCTCCCGTGATGACGTGGCGCCTACATGGCGGGTAGTCTCCAAAGAGACTATCCTCACCATACCGGGTAGTCTAATTGGGAGTTCTTGCTCACTTCATTAATAACTTAAAACATCTAAATCCACTACAACTATGGTCAAAAGGCTCATGATCACATTCATTAATAGTGCGAGATGGTTAAAATTTCTTAGGCTTCCATCTTAAGTTGTCATGTATGCTCATGAACCAGAATAAAGCTCCAAAACTATAGATGCTAAGAGATTGAGTTGCTGGCTCAATAGAACACTACACTTGCAAAGTTTACACAATAATGAATATATTATATAAAACAAAACTAACTTGGTTGAGTAACCTATAAGTATAAATCAACTAAACATGTTTACAAGTTATAAATACAATCATTTGACGAAAGAAGGCATGCAATGAGATACTCCATGTATTTGCAATAATCACATTAAATGATGAATAAAACCGAAAAGGTAATCGGATCCTTTGACGATATATACTTCCTTAAAAGGAGAAAAGGTAATCGGATCCTTCAACAATATATACTTCCCTAAAAGGAGAGACCATGATTCAACTCTCAAACATTTACTACTGAAGTTACTCTCTCACTCTCTAAATATGATTCCGTACTTACCCTCACATTAAAATGTACTCACGAGCCCTAACCCTCATGACGGGGTTAATGGTATTACTTCACTTCTCTAATCACACATTCGGACTTTCAAACACAAGTGAAGTTCCAGATCAAATAGTGCAAAAGGACCTTTGTTGCAACTTTAGCATAAACTCGTATCAAATACTAGAGCCATTATTTTCAAAAGTCGTTTGGCTCTCGAAGTATACATATACTTACCTTAATATCCATGAAATACACTAAGGCCAACATTAAAACTATAGTTATCTAGTTATTTACATTTTTTCACCTTTTACTCTCCTAAAATATATAATTTAAAACTTATTAACTTGCATTGTATTAGAAACAACATTGTTAATTTGTTACAACAAAAATCCCAACCATTTTTATCTAGAGTGGCACCACTATATCACATATTTTAATAACAAGATAAAACTATCACTCATAAAAGTATGCCAACTAAGATTTTGTGTTAATAATTCCAACCAAACAAAAAAAAGAGTTCCAACAACCACCTAACTTGAAAAACTACCACCAATAATAATTAAATAAGTTCTCCCCTTGGTTATAAAGCTATGGATGGGCCCAACATATGCGCCCTGCTAGTATTTTAAATAAAGACTTTTAACTTATGATTGAATTTTGAAAAACTAAAGTATACACACATAATGTTTGCCTGGATATGATTCATCTGGGCCCATCAAAGCCCAAAGTGCTATGCCCACTTTCTCCACCACCCCCAACTAGTGGTGAACAAATCGGGTTTTTTTTAAAACCGGTTCCTGGTAGGATCGGGTTTTACAAAATCAGGTTTTTTTTTTAAAACCCGAGTCGGGTCCGGGTTTTCTACAAAAAATGTATATCCTATATACCCGGGTCCGGGTCGGGTTTTATAAAACCCGGGTATTATAATACCCTGTTTCCGGGTTCCGGTAGGGTTCGGGTATGCATCAGGTTGGCAAAAAACCCACACCGGATATTAAAAAACCCGACTGGGTATTAAATGCTTCTTTATATGTTTTAGTGGATGGTTTAGCTTATTCAAATTTAATAACATTTTTAAACAAGATTACATCAAAGTGCATACATAATTCTTAGAAACCCAATAATTAAACAAGATTACATTAAGTTGCATACATAATTTTGTTAAATCATACGAACTAGACGTCTTAATTCTTGAAAACATAGATAAAATAACATAGAAAAAATAACATAGATAAAAAAAACATAACCGGGTATTTTTAAAACCTGGTTCCGGGTATTTATAAAAACCGGTTCCGGGTATTTATAAAACCGGGTACTACGAAAAACCGGGTATAAACCAGGTATAAAAAACCCGGTTCCGGGTTCGGGTTTTAGATCAGATATGAATACCCGGTCCCTACCCTATGGGTAGGGTCGGGGTCGGGTTTTTTGTGCACCACTACCCCCAACCAATTTCCTTTTGACACACAAACCCCCTATTTTGATTTTTTTTTTTTTTTTTTTAGATCTTCTATGGCATTATTAAAAATAGTGTGGGCACTAGTAATGCTAGGTGGATCCATTGATAACATAGTTCTCCCAATTGCCAAGGACCATTTGATATCTTTTTTTTTTTTTTCTATTTCTAGGAAAGTGACCATAAAGTATTTACAACTATTTGGATCTAATTTATTTCATTGTCAATCAACATTTGTAACTGTTAATGTTGTATACTTCATTCACAGTGTCCACTTATAAGTGAGAAAATTTTAGGATGGATTGGACTCATCTCCACATACACATAGTGTTGAAAAAAATCATTCATGCTTTTTAATATGATATTATGAGTTGGTTTGATAAATATTAAACGTTTGTAATTCCGTCTATCATAATTCAATAAGTTATTTGATCATTTATATGTCATTGTGTGCTAGTATGTACTTGATTTGACAGTATGCCATCTCATTTTTTTTTTATTTTAGGCATCCATTTTTTTCGGTAAGTTCTTGGTCATTGATGTATGTTTACAAAGCGAATAACTGTATTAGTTGTATTTTTCTAGGTCTGGGTTTTCGTTTGTTATAAAACTTATTAATTGGTATATATCTAATGTATCTAAAGTTAAACCGTCAAATTTGAAATTAAAACTTTGTTAGAAAACCCCTTATTGGTGTTTAATCTAACTTAGAATAAACATTTCAATTAATGTAACATATTCTAACTTAGAATAAACATTCCAATTAATATTACATCACAATCTCTCCTTTAATTTATTAATAATAAATATTATATTAATATCTAATATCTAATTCTAATCTTATTTTTAATAAACAGTTTCAAAGAATTTCATGTGTTAACACCATTTCATCCCTCAATAAAATTGTTTTTATTCAAATTTATTTACTTTTTATTTTTATTTTTTTTAAATTGGGTTAACATTGTAGAATGACAACATTACTTATTTTTAAATAGTACCTTAATATTCGCCCCTTACTTCAATATATCTTTAAGTTAACTGATATTTTTTGTTATATTTGATCTGCTAAACATTCCTATAAAATCCACTTTCACTTCAAATATATCATAAATTTATAATTTACAATGATGATGATAGTTTTGAATTAAACCTTAAAATTTTATTTTTTATGAAATCTTTTTATAACACATTTATAATGAGAATAATATTTTTGAATTATACAAAAAAGATGCAGAATCTACGAATTTTTAAGTATTATGATATGTTTGAAACAAACTTTGAATTACTTTGGATAATGATCAAATGCAAACCCATGTATAAGTTTAATTAATTTTTATAGAGTTAATTACATAGTTAGTCCCTGTGGTTTGCACAAAGTAACATACTTAGGTACTAATAGTTTAAAATAACATTCTAGGGTATTAACTTTTCATTTTGTAACGTTTGGGGGTATTAAGCTTTTTTGTAGGCTTAAAATCACATTCTGTTAGTACCTAAGTATGTTATTTTGTGCAAACCACAGGGACTACCTATGTTATTACCTTAGAAGTTAATACCTCCAAACGTTACAAAATGAAAAGTTAATACCCTAGAAGGTGATTTTAAACTATTAGTACCTAAGTATGTTATTTTGTGCAAACCACAGGGACTAACTATGTAATTAACTCATTTTTATATTTAAACCATATTGTGTGATTAACAATTTAACCTTCTTATTTGAAGCATTATACGTTTATTAATATAGCTTAAAAAAATTTTAAATTATACGTGAGGAAAAATGAGTTAATTGTATAACAAAATAAGCGCGAATAAATTTATGGGTTATCGAAGTATTATTTCAATGTTTAATAACACAATATAAAAATAATTAAGAAACATTCTAAGAAGTTAATAATTACGTACTTAAGAAACAGGTTGAGTATTGATTACGATGAACAAGAGATGATTGCAAGTCTATAAACTGATTATCATGTACACCTACTTGTTTAATTATGTTGTGCAAACAAACATTATTTATTAATCCACCTATGTAATACACGGGATTAAAATCTAATACCTAGTATTAGAGTCTACACTCAGTTTAATCGGGCGAATTTTCTCCAAATTATATAACAGCTAAACTCTTACCCTTTTAAGATGGAAGAGAATTAATATACAAGTATTTAAAAAATTTGTAATTAAAGTTCTATTTATTGACAATATATCATATTGTAAAATAAAATGTGTTGGTGCAAATTTATACGAAGTTGATGAACACTTTGTGAATTCAGAAATATGATATGCCGGATATTCTTCCACCATTTGGACATCCTTAAATATCTAAAGTGACCCAATCTAAACAATAATTTTGATATGATTTGATAAGATTATATCCGTTTCATAGCCCTAACCAATAATGAGCATCGGATGCAAATATATATTATTTGAAGAATCATAAAAATAGAGAAGGTGTATCATTTATTCATTTTAATATAAATGTTCTAATTAAGATTAGTTTATAACACCTAAGAATATTTAATTAAACTCTTTCTTCTTTCATCTTACACGCGTAGGAATACCTCCGACTTTAAATACGTATAAAAATAGTGATTTTAATAAACGAATAGCTTTTTTTTTAACGGCTAATTTCTTTAATCCCTTGTCATTTGTGGAATTTGAACTCAAGACATTCTCCTTTCCAACCTAGGTGTTTTAAAGGTTTTTTCTTTGCTAAAAGACCACCACCCCATTGGTAATGAATAGCTTGATTATACCAAAAAAAAAAAAAGTTAAATCGAGTAAATTTATACCATAATATTGGTTTTAATAAATGAATAGCATAATTATACCAAAAAAGTTAAATCGAATAAATTTTTACTATAAAAACAAATATTTTTTTCTTTTTAGTAAAAGTGAGATTTTTAATATATTTTTTTCCGGAACATTTCTCTTATATTCAAAAAAATATAAAGTTTAAAAGTATATGTGAATATTTATATTTTGTTTCAATGGCATGCAAATGTATAAAATAGGATGATTGGATTTTATAATGTTAATTCATATTTAAAGTAATGTTAATTCACACATAAATCTACCCTATAATGATATGTGCATACATACCCACATAACGAAAATCACTAAGAATTTAAGAACTTTTATAAAAGTGTACGAGTATATAGGGTAGAATTATTTCTTTTAAACAATACTAATTATGCTCTTATACTTTTAGGATTTATTAAACTCTTATTTAGTTAATATTATATCCAAGGCATGGTGGTGAATATTCTTTCACTGTTTATTACTTTTAGGATTTATTAAACTCTTATTTAGTTAATATTATATCCAAGGCATGGTGGTGAATATTCTTTCACTGTTTATAAAAAATGAGTATCGTAAACTATCTTGATTGGACCTAAGGATTTTGATATGATTTGATACGATTATATCCCTATAGCGGTTCTACACTTCAATAATGAGTATCATAACCACAAATCCCATGTAAAAAACAATAAATTATCTAACCTAATCATAAAAGGCCATCTCATTTTCTTGAGTAAAAGAGTAATTGAACTTCACCCTTTTTTTACAAAATTTCCTATACAACTTCTCACCATATATTTTAACCTTAACAAAAAGTTTATACATTATTATTTTTTTAATTATACTATAAAATAGAACAATTTTTTTATTTTAAGTTAGAGTATAGTCTTGCTATATAAGAGTATGTTATTACATATATGTAATATGAACAATTACATATAGCTAATATATATAACTATTTGTATTACATATATGAATAAGATAAAACCGAAAAACTTATTGTCCCCTTTAAACACAAATGATTGATCATTAATAATAATAATAATAATAATAATAATATGTATAATAATAATAATAATAATAATAATAATAATAATAATAATAATTAACATCATTAAAAAAAGAACCGATAGCGACGATAGCAATAGAGCGACCCAGCCTTACCCCACTGCCCACCGACAACCACTACTACCGATGGTCGTCGACCACCACCACAAACTTCCGTTGACCATCACAAACTTCACGTTATGTTTTATTTCGTTTTTTGTTTCACTTCATTGATTCCTACTATTTAGCCCAAACTAATAATTGTTGATTGTTAGAACAAAGTGTTTTGTTAAGCCCTAAATTGGGTGTTTTGTTAAATATTGAGCCATAATTGATTAATTGTTAGAATAGGATGTTTTGTTGAGCCCTTAATTGGGTGTTTTGTAGAATGTTGAACCTTAATTGATTAATTGTTAATTGTTAGAATTGTGTTGGTTTTGTTGAATGTCGAGCCCTAATCGAGTAACTGTTAATAGTTATCGAGTACGAAATCTTAGAGAGTATAAACTACGAAGAGTTGATCAAACAATTTGCTATTAAGAATGCTAGGAGAACTTCATGAGTCATCGGTTAGCATTATGGTATGTTATTCTAATACTATGACTTTGACATGTTGCTATAACGTTAATCGTTGGTTAAAAAATTAGTTTATATAATTCGTTGAGGCCTAAGGCCTTTTTTCAGCTCGTATAGAGCAATTAAATCCTTATAATCGGCTCCGCATGTTATATATATATAAGAGGTCAAAAGTGTAATAAATCAATAAAAATTAAGAATGTATACAATGAAAAAAAAAGAAAAAGAAAGAGGTTTAGGGGGTTAAAGTGTCAAAAAGTTTTGCATGATAAAATATGAGCTGGACCATTTAGGGGTTGTTTGTTTAGGTCTGAATGGCCCCATTAAGAGGCAAGCCTCTGAATCAGACAGAGGCAAGGTGTTTGGTTGACCAAAAAAGGACCTCTTAATGAATCCATTCAGAGCTGAATGGTTCAGACAATTTTGAGATCTGAATAGAAATTATTACATGTATACCCTTTAACCCTAGACACATCTCTTCTTCAACACAGAGCCGCACTTCCCCTCATTTTCTTCCACCATCCAGCTCCTCCACTCTGCAGCGCCCTCCCCCTTAATCGGAGGTCGACTCTGCAGCGGCGACCTTCTTCACCAACGGCCTTCTCCACTCGCGCCGCCATCTCCACGGCCGCCTTCTTCACCGTCGATCTCCTCCACTCTGCACTGTCGACTTTCTTCCACAATCAACTATAAGGTACAAACAGACACCTATAATTGTTTGATATATCCCTGTTCCCTTTGCTTTTATTCATTTGTTGTTCGATTTTATCTCTGTTCCGATGTCACGCTTGTGCCAGCTTTATTTTGTCATCATCTTCATTTGTTTAATCTCCACTCACAAGATTAATAAATAAAAAATTAAATTGTTGGACCTTGGAGTTTAAAAGTAAATTGTTGTGCCAGCTTCATTTTGTCATCATCCTGTTGTTGAAAATTTTGCACATTAGTGATTTTTATTGTAGCCTAAAGTTAATGTTAACTGAATAATAATATGTTCTATTTGAGTTTGAATTTGATGTTGAATTTGATTTTAAATTTGATTTTGGTGCTATATGTTCTGTTTGAAGCTATCGATTAAGGTACTGTTTGTATGTTTGGTGCTATATCTTTGTGAAGTATAGTTTGAATTTGGTTTTGTAGCATATATTGTGATACGATATTGTGATGTTTAATGGTATTGTTTGTAGATATTGTGATGTTTAATGGTATTGAAGCATTTGTTGTGATACGATATTTTGAAGCAAGATGTGATAGTTTAGTGATACGATATTGTGATGTTTAATGGTATGGTTTGGATTAAGTAGCTATTTTTTGTGTGTTTTGAATTGTTCAAAGAAATGGCACAAAAAAGGGGTAGGACTAATTGGAACCTAGAGGGTGTTGAGAAAACATTTCTTGAAACATGTCTTCAAGAAATCACACTTCGTGGACGTGAAGGGAGCAGTCTTAAACCACACTCATGGAAGAATGTAGGTGAAAAGTTGAAAATAGAACACAATTTCGTAGTGGATCAAAAGCAAATGAAGAATCGTTATGATTATACAAAATCAAAATTTGCGGCATGGTTAAAGCTTAAAAGCAAAACCGGTAATGTTTATGATCCCATAACGAACACATTTAAGTACATAAGCTTTAAGGAAAAGTTGGCTATGTTTTTTATGGTCATAGGACATAATGAACGTTTTCGAATGGTTAAGTGAAGGTTTCAACACTCGACTGAAACGATTCATAGATGTTTTCACGAGGTGTTAAGGGCAATGATGAATTTCGCAAGAGAAGTTATAGTTCCAACATCTTCCAATGCAAACGCCAATACATCAGAACGACATAGAAAGCTAAAAGAAATATTTTCTGGAGCAATAGGCGCGTTAGATGGCACTCTTGTACATGCAATCGTGCCTGCTGATCAACAGACTCGTTATAGGGGAAGAGGAAAAGGTGAATGCTTTCAAAATGTACTAGCAATTTGTGATTTCAATATGATATTCACATTCGTATGGGCCGGATGGGAGGGCATTGCACATGATTCACGAGTTTTAAAAGAAGTAGCATTTAACCAGACTTCCGGCTTTCCTTTCCCCCACGAGGTTTTTTTCCATTCTTAACACTGATTATTCAATACATTATGTGCTTTTTATGTAATAGTTCTGATACTAACGTTTACAGATAAATATTACCTTTGCGACGCTGCATACACCAACACACGTGGATTTATGACTCCCTACCGTAATACGAGGTATTGGTTAGCCGATTTTCGACGACAGCATGCATTAACTAAGGAAGAAAAATTCATTCGTGCACACGCACAACTGAGAAATGTTATTGAGCGCTCATATGGTGTTTTGAAGGCACGATTCCCAATCCTAAAGCAAATGACTCCCTTTTCTTTTCCAATACAAAGAGACATCGTGATTGCTTGTTTCGCCGTCCATAATTTTATAAGGAAATGCAATATTCATGATCAATTATTTATGGACTACGACGAGAACACTTTGTTTTCCGAAATACAAGGTGGAGAGAGGGATGGGCTGTTCGTTCAAGACATAGAATGGGGTTCACAAGGCATTGAGTATATGAATACCTTACGTAATCAGATTGCTAGTCAACTATGATCAAATGGTTCAAATTAAAATTGTACGAATAGTATGAATTTCTATTTGGATTATAGTATGTCTCCATGTACTTTGAAGAATTTATGTGTAACTTGGATTTTCTATTATGTTAAGTATTTTTTTTAAGTTATTCATCATTCAGTACAAAGCACTAAACAAACAGCTATATTTCATTCAGCACAAAGTAGTTCAGAGGGGTAAAAATGTCATTTTACACAGTCATTCAGATGTGCAACCAAACAGCACTTTACTGGTTCAGCACTTATTGGTTCAGAGTCTCTTAACCATTCAGACCTCTTATTCATTCAGCACTTAACCATTCAGATGTTGCCAAACAGCCCCTTAGTTGTCGCTGGTAGATGAGAGAATAACATACTGACTAAGAAGTTCCAGCTCCATCACTCACCGCGTTACTTCTGATATGAACTTATAAATGATAGTTGATATTGTTATACGTTCGACAAGAAATGTATGCAGTAAAATTGTTTCGGTGAAATGTGAAAAGGAGTCTGTTATATCAAATATCAAAGTTTCAATGGTTTTTCGTTGAACTCTTAAAACTTGTATGTACTCGTAGTGCTTTTATCATAGTCCAACAACGTTTTTTTTTTTTTTTCAACATTTGATTTGTAGTCTTCTTCCAGGCCGGCTCGTTAGTGTAATTGGGCTAAGCGACGGCTTAGGGCCTCCAAAAAAACAGGGCCTACAAAATTAAAAAAAAAATCTGTATTAATAGAAAAAGAATATTATATTTACGGTGATATTTGTTAACTTGAATACAAGTGTAGTCTGGTGGTAAGAACAAGATTTGGTTTTTGTAGAGGGCTGGGTTCGAATCCTATCTGCTACCCATTTTCAAAATTATTAATCACCTCACTCACTCTTTTAATAAAGGGTTATAAATGCATCTTTTTTAATCACATCTCTTAATTTAATAAGCTAAAATATTTTGACCACCACAATTTTTAACATGATACGTCCATGTAAAATTTTATTTAAAAAAATCGTTTCTAACTAATAACAATAGTATACTTAAAATAAGTAGCATGTTTTAATCCTTTCACACATAATGTAAATTGTTATTTGTTAGGTTAAACTCTTTTAACCAACTTAGATTTGATTTATGCATTAGATACCAACATTATTTGATTAGGGAAATCATCTAGTTTATATAATGGTTAAGTGCTTTATAAGTTTCTTCTTAATATATTTCATGTCAGATACAAACCGAAATTAAGAGCCTAAAAAAATTAAAAAGGGCCTCGAATTTTTAATTCGTTTTGGTCCCCCAAACTATTATATTTTTATATGAGTAATAATAGTTTCATTACGTTAAAAGATTAACAATACCATAAATGTAAAACAATTTGGAAAATAAAAGGTTAAGGTTTTAAGACACTTAATTTATAAAAAAAAAAATTAAGATAAAAATGTAGAGGTTAAAGTTTGATAAAACTTACCATAAATGTATCCCAAATAATATTGTATTCTAAATCTTAAAATTTCAAATCAGATATCAATAAATCAAATAAAACAATTTACGGGAATCACACAAGAATATGATTGGGCTCAGATACGTTTCCAAATTCCAATTATTACACAAAAAATTATTGGGCCAAGAAACAAAGACATTATTGGGCCCTGCCCAAAAATATTTGGGTTTATTCGAGTCTACTCAAAATACATAACGGGTCAATATGGGTCGACTTAAAAAGAACAAACAAACAAAAGTCAAAATGTGTCACTCATTAAACACTTTATTAAATTAAAATGAGTTCACATAGACAGACAACAATCACGACTATTGTTCGTCACATCGAACCGTTAGTCATTATGTACCACCCAACGGTGCCCATAATCACTGTCTCGACGCAATCACCGCCGCCAGCACCACCACTCAAACCTCTATCATCATCAACACAACCACCGTTGACATCACCGCTATTGGAACCACCATCTCCACCGTTGCATCCAACACTGTTGTTGCCACCGTCTCCACCACCATCATTGCCACCTCCGCCACTGATAATACTCGTCTCCACTCGCGCCATGATATACATATAATAGGTGATCACATTTCAATATTTTTCAGCCCATGATAGTTTTAGTCTCGTTTTAACCCGAAAAAAAGTGATACTTTTTTAAACGATTTTTTTTTTGTTTTTTTTTTTTTTACCCAGACTCATTTTCGCTCAGACCTGTTCCAAACCTAGTGTGACCCAATTCCATTTAACATGACATCCAACCCAACCCAACCCGACTTGACTAGTCAGTTTTGGCACCACAAAGGATCCCATTGGAATAGATGTAGATGTCGTGCTTTGACGACTATATCTTTTCTCATTACATTTGCATAGAATAAATGTTGTCAAACTCAAATAATATAGATGACTTCCGACTCCCCGGTGGAAATATTCAAGCTTCGCCACTGCTCTCTACGATGTAAGATTTACATAGTTTATCACATATAAATTGTTTATAAAAAAAACATAATGAAACGTTACGGGTCTAGTGGGCCGATCTCAAAACACTTTGATCTGTTATTGGACCCTCTCATTTTATATATTGGCCCATCATCACTCTTTTGCGACAACACCTATTTTCTTAGTAACGGGTCATTTCTCAACACTTGTCTAAAGTCCAAACATGTCGGGCAAACCCATTTACGCTTTCTTCCACTTTTTGATTTTATTATAAAGGATTATATTGCATCGGTTTATAAAATTATATTATACTACTAACTAGTAATATTATTTTTTCTTTCTTCCACCTATTTATTTTATTATAAAGGATTATATTTCATCAGTTTATATTATACTAGGTTATAACCCCGTGTATTACACGGGTTGAATAAATGAATTTTATATACCAAATAATAAAACATTATCTTTTTAAAAGCCTCCTTTATTGCACGGGTTGAAGAAATGTAATTTTATATATTAAATAATAAAATAAGTTATGTCTTTAAGAACCATATGTATTGTACGGGTTGAATAAATGTAATATTATATACCAAATAAAAAAAATTATGTCTTTAAAACCATTGTATTACACGGGTTGAATAAATGTAATATTGTTTACCAAATAATAAAAAAAGTTATATTTTTTAAAACCCCCGTGTATTACATGGGTTGAATAAATATGATTTTATATACCAAATAATAAAAAAAAACTATATTTAAAAAAACTTTTTTTTTATATTTAAGAGTTAAATGCTTGGTTGGTCCCTGTGGTTTGCAAAAATTGCAGACTTGGTCCCAGTGGTTTACTAATTACACGCGTGGTCCCAAAACTTGTCAAAAATGCACTCGGTTGGTCCCCAGCCCTAACTTCAGTTAAATTTCTCAGTTAAGTCCATGTTAAATGACCAAAATACCCTTGCTTATTAACTCTCTTTATAATCTGCATCATCTTTAAGTCCCTGCGTTCGCCGCCGGAGCCACGCCGTCTACGGCAGTGGTGGTAATGGTGGTGATTTTGTTCAGGTTACAATGTTCCGGAATTCATCTTACCGTCGCCCACATCAAGAAATCATCATCAAAAACAGCAACAACCTCGTCATCACCTGAAAACAATCCACATCGGCCAGAGAAAACGGCTCGAGCGAAAACTTAAAAAGAGAGGAGTGTGTTGAAAATTTACCCGATTACACGGCTGCCGGACTCAACTGCCGCCGCCGCTGCATCTAGCGGCTCCACCGCCGCCGCACGCCACACTCTCTGATCTCTCTCTTCCGTCTCTCTCTCTCCGCGATGTGTAACGGTAGGAGGTTGGGGGGTGTCGCTTCACCGGGTGAAACCACCGCCGGTGGTTACTTCGGTCGTCTTTGCCGTTCGAGAGAAAGAGGGAGGGATCGAGATGGTGCAGGTGAGATGTGGGTGTGTATGTTGAACTTGAGAGGTGGTGGGGAAGGATCTGGGTGTGGTTTGTGTTTCATCTGTGTGTAGGGCTGTAAACGAACCGAACGTTCAGCGAACAGTTCGTGAACCGTTCGGCGGGAAGTTCGTTTATGTTCGTTCGTTTAATAAACGAACGAACATGAACAAGAAATTTCGTTCGATTAGTTAAATGAACGAACATGAACAGAGGTCTCATTCGTTCGATTGTGTTCGTGAACGTTCGGTAAGGTATTCGTGAACGTGTTCGTGAACATTCGTTGATTTGCGTTCGTTTATGTTCGTATGTTTGTGTTTTAATTGAAGATCTTTGTACTTTCCTATATTTTATTTGTACTTTTTATATTATTAAACTTTTATTTATTTTATTTCCCTAACAATTAAACTAAGAAACCGACTTTCACCTTGTTTATGCATCATTTCCCTTTCATTTCTCATTATTTACATCCACAAATACGATCGACCTCCGTTCCACAATAAGTGATTCAAGTTCGAGTGCTACTCTCTGGGCCATATATCTTTATCCTTCGTCGCGTTCGCCAAATTTATTTGTGTTCGTTTATGTTCGTGAACCGTTCGCGAACACGCTCATTTCCTTAATGAACGAACACGAACATAAAATCTCGTTCGGTAAGTGTTCATGAACCGTTCGTGAACACATTTATTTCCTTAACGAACAAACACGAACAAGGCCTTGTTCGTGTTCGTTCGGTTCGTTTACAGCCCTATCTGTGTGTATGTGTTTGTTGAGGAGATCCATGAGAGCATTTGGTACCTGTGTTTTTGTTTTGAGGGTTAGGGTTTCCCTTCTCCTTCAAATGAAGAAGATAAAAGGTGCAGAGAATTGAAAAGGGGTCTCAGTGGTGGTGATGATGCAGTTTATAAAGAGAGTTAATAAGCAAGGGTATTTTGGTCATTTAACATGGACTTAACTGAAGTTAGGGCTGGGGACCAACCGAGTGCATTTTTGACAAGTTTTGGGACCACGCGTGTAATTAGTAAACCACTGGGACCAAGTCTGCAATTTTTGCAAACCACAGGGACCAACCAAGCATTTAACTCTATATTTAAAGTAGGATAAGATTGAATATTAATCTGAACTAACGGATTTTTTTATATTTAAAGTAGGATAAGATTGAATATTAATCTTTATTTATTTAGTTAATATAAGATTGAAAAATCATATGATTGAATAGGTGGAAGGTTGTATGATGATAAATCGGTTAATCGTACTAAATGATAAAGATAATAGTGATTGTTGAACAAATTAATTAATCGAATTTAACAGAAACATTTGTGATGTTAGGTGGATTTTTTTTTAATTATTTGAAAGTTAATATCAACTTTGGAATTCGTATGAATTCTTATTAGATTTGATTAAATATTATTGATAATAAAAATTTGTATTAGATTAGATTTTAGATTTGATTAAATATTATTAATAATAAAAATTTGTATTAGTTTAGATTAAATATTATTATTATTATTAGTATTATTAATAATTTTAATCAATTAAATGAGAGAATGACAAGTGTACCAAAACAGGTTTCTTTTATTATATAGTATAGATTATATCATATCATATTATACTATACTATCAGTGGCGGACTTACATTGTTATTACGGGTAGCACGGGCTACCCCTCAATCCCGTCTCCGTAGTGTAAAAATACCTCTTAACTCCGTTTCCGTGTAACCCCGCAACTTCGTCTCCGTTATACAAAGGATACCCCTGGTCTAAAAAATAAAAAATTGGGATACCCCTAAATTTTTGGGCTAGTTCCGCCACTGTATACTATACTATACTATATATAGTAATATTATGTAATAGTGGTAAAAGTAAAAAGTTCCAGGCTAAAATTGAGTCATGACACATTAGGACCCAATACATTTTTGGGCCGATAACCCTTAAAAAAACAAGTTTGTAAGGGTGGGGGTATGGTTAATCACTCTATAGTGATTGAGTGAAATCCTACCCAATAATATTATGTCATGTCAACTCCCCATTTTGTACTCAATCACTAGGTATGATTAATCACTCTAGGGTGTTTGAGTGATTCTCACTTTTGATTGGTTGTTCTCTCCTCTCTCCTCTCTCTCTCTCCTCCATCACTCTTCAATCACTTCGGTGATTACACACCGATTTTTGTAACCTCTCACCCACTCACTGAATATCTTCAACATGAGGGTATGGTCACCGCTCGGTGACTCCCCCTCCCCGCTTAACTCCCCGCACATCATACCCCCACCCTGATAGTGGTATAATGTGATCATTGATGTACACTATGATGTGACCTAACTATAGGGTGCCCGATTTGAGGGCATTACATCAATAGGCTATATACATTTTTTTCACTATACTCTAACCAATTTGCATATTGTTCAAGCCACTCAAAATCGTCTAGATTACTTTTATATAATCGTTGAGGAATATCATGGCTTTTTGCTTGACTTGGACCACTAATGAAATATGCTCATGTAACTCCGTCTTTTTATTAGGATGATAAGATGAAATTGCTATCTGTTCGGAAGGGTTCCACAGAAGATCATCCGAATAAAATTTATGTTCAACAATATTCGAATATAAAGAATCAAAGGTTGTTGCCTCTTTTTCCAAAAATCGTTGTATAACCTCTAAAGAAGTACAGAACAACTAAAATGAATAATCTTGTAAAGTTTCATTAAAATCAATAACAAAACCCTAAAAGTTTAATCCAGTATACAATCACATAAACACCTTAACTTTAAGCAACTCTACAATCACATAAACATTTTTCACATATGATTTCAACTTAAATCAAGTCTACAAACACATAAGCACATCTAGTTTCAACTTTAATCATGTCTACAATCACATAAGCAAATATAATCACAATTTTCAACCTTAAAGAGCTATAAAAACTAATCCTTACTTATGTTTCATGTTTGATTCCTTCACTAATTGAATGTCCTCTTTACCTCGTCTAATTCGTTCAACATCGATGACACCATAGTCAACTTCAATCATCGATTTGCTGCTTCAAGTCGTTTTCAAAAATTATGGGCGTTTTCTATTTAGGTTCACAATTGGGAGTAATTGAGTAAATTGATAAATAATGGACTTTTAGTTGGTTATAATGGGCTATATATTAAGGGGGCTACTAAACGTACCATATTTACCCCTTATACAAGTCACATTTTTTAAAAAGTATTATTTTTGTTACAAAACAAATTCAAAAGTGTAAAAAAAAATATTATAGACGCTTTTTTTAATTTCTTTTTTTTATTTAAAAACATATTTTTTTTTTAAGTTTTCAAATATTGTTTTTAAACACACTTTCTCAAATAGTATTTTTAATATGTTTTCTTTTATTGAACATCTTTACAGATTACTAATAACTTTTTCATATAAAAATAATAAGAAAAAAATTTTATTTTTCTTTTTGAAAAAGTCTATATTATCTTTTTTTCCTCGTCTAGTTTGTATTTTAAAGGTCTTATATTTATTATTTTTAATGTTTTGAAATGTTTTTTTTTTTGAACGACGTGAAGTGAATATCCTGATTGAGTCTGTATAAACAATAATATACAAAAATCCACACAAAGTTTTGAAATCAACCAGTTTAATATATTTTTAGTTAAAGAATAGAATTATTTTTGAATCAATCTTGTCCATTTGTTTTGCTTAGGGGTGCAAACGAGCCGAGCGGCTCGCGAGCTACTAGAGATCGGCTCGATAAAAAGCTCGAACTAGCCGAGCCTTATCGAGCTCGAACCCGAGCTTGAAATTAGGATCGATTAGATATCGAGCCCGAGCTCGAGCCTTGTATGTGTAGCTCGTTTAGGCTTGACGAGCCTTATCGAGCTTAGTATACTTTAGGGTTTAAACTATGTATTACTTTTTGGATGATCTAGAAGTTCTTTTTTAATTGAATTCTCAAACTATGGAGTCGAGCTCGAGCCGAGCCTTGGCTCATAAACAGCCAAAAACGAGCTTGAGTCGAGCTTTAGCTTGTTTTAACTCGTGCCATAGATGCTTAGATCGAGCTTTCGAGTCGAGCTCGAGTTTCAAGTTTTACTAACGAGCCAAGCTCGGGCCCAAAATCCAAGGCTCGAATCGAGCCGAGCTCGAGCTTCAGAAAGTTGTAACGAGCCTAGCTCAATTAAGGTAAGGCTCGGGCTCGGCTCGGCTCATTTGCTTTAAAAAAGTGTTCACTTCGATCGGTAGTCTTAAACTTGTTTTAACTTGTTTTAAAGTATAAAAAATTATAAAAGTAAGACCTTTAAAATACAAACTAAACGAGGAAAAAACATAATATAGTCTTTTTTTCAAAAAGAAAGTTCAAAACTTTTTTTATTATTTTTATAAGAAAAATATTATTATTTATTTCTAAAGATGTTCAATCAAAAATTATAATCAAACTACTATTTGAGAAAGTGTCTTTAGAAACAATATCAAAAAGTATTAAAAAATATGCTTTTACATAACAATTAAAAAAAACAAACACTTTTTTTTTGAAAAAAAAAGTCTATAATCTTTTTTATACTTTTGAATTTGTTTTGTAAAAAAAGAATATTATTAAAATGATGATTTGTATAGGGGTTAAATATTACAAGTTATAATATGATTTTATGAAAAGGGGGTATAAAAAGTAATAAGGATGGTACATTTAGCCTATCCGTGTATTAATTGGAATTAAGTATCTGGACTTAATTACTAAATTATATATGTATTGGAGTCGTTTGAAATTTTCTTATCATACGTTTTATATGACACATGAAAAGATATTAGTGTCTTAGTGACCCCAAACTCTACCATGTACCTCAACAACTACACTCAGTCACTCACACACACCACTACAAAGCTTTTGTTTATGCCAAATACTACCTTGAGACGATTGATGATCACACCAGATGGATTTTGTCGAATAGGTGTTAAATCCATTTGAAGTAATATTTCATCTAAATGAGTAAACTGTCATTTTTGCTCCCTGAGGTTTGGTCACTTTTATCACTTCAGTTCAAAACTCAAACATTTTAAATCTGGGTCCCTTTGGTTTCACTTTTATTGTCATTTTGTTCCAAAAATGAAATCAGCTGATATTTGGCTAATAAAATCATGTTATTTTGTCTTTTTCCTCAGGGGCAAAATGGCCAAATATCAGTTGATTTCATTAATTTAATTAATAATGTGTTATAATAAAATTATATTGACCGTTTTGCCCCAGAGGAAAAAGTACAAAATAACATGATTTTATTAGCCAAATATCGACCTAATTTCATTTTTGGACCAAAATGACAATAAAAGTGAAACCACAGAGACCCAGATTTAAAAGGTTTGCGTTTTGGACTAAAATGACAAAAGTGGCCAAACCTCAGGGACCAAAATGACAGTTTACTCTATTTAAATTCTCATCCCTCTTTTATTATATTGTCAGTACCATCAGTGGCGGATTCAGAAATTTTTTTATCGGGTTCATTTTGGTAGATTTTCACTAATTCTCACTTTTTTTTTTAAATCATATAAAATTTCCACTATTTTTTTTATCTTTTTCCAAACCGAAGGGGTTCCCGGAAACCCCCAAAACACCCCTGGATCCGCCACTGAGTACCGTCTATCTTTTTTCTAACTTAATTAACGACAACCACCAATTATCAAACACATTCAAAACGATTCTCGTTTTTTTTTGTTAGGGAGTGTGTTTTTGGTCATATCCAAGTGATACACGTTATCACATTTTCTACACCACTCACCAATTCTATTGTTTTCTTTTACAAAAAATGAAAAGATATAAAAATAATCAGGTTCCTACTCTTGCCTTCTTTTGTCATTTTATAAAAGCTTATACACCTCACTTGATGTTAGAAAAAAGTACATGTTATAGATTGTATTATGTTAGTTTATTTTTGTCTTTCCTAATAAGTCTGGGAAAACTTTCTTGTGAGAATCGAACCCATGACATTTTTTTAACAGCAAATTTGGATCACTGACGAACCACTGAAGTATCAGCGTGTCACTAGCGGAACCACCCGATCATATCGTTCTACACTAGGCAATAATATCTATATACGAATTCAGAAGGAAACCCAATAAATCTGGGAAAAACCCCTTAGTAAGAATCGAACCCATGATCTAATGATCTCTAAGCATTATCTCATTCCTAAGATGCCACTAGGCTATAATACCATGGGCATCAAACCCAGAACCTAATAGTCCTTAAGCCTTTTCTCACCCTTAAGATGCCACTAGGCTATAATGTCATACACAGTTCTATTCAAATGTAGTGATTCTTCTTATAGTGTTTATAAAATAAAATATTTATTCTTAATTTGGTTGGTGGTGGTGGTGGGGTGGGG
Organism: Helianthus tuberosus; assembly: GCA_030545235.1. Lineage (NCBI taxonomy): Eukaryota > Viridiplantae > Streptophyta > Magnoliopsida > Asterales > Asteraceae > Helianthus > Helianthus tuberosus. The sequence continues at coordinate 321,369 of JARYGA010061237.1, forward strand.
CATCTACTTTGCTTCAGGGTTAATATAAACCCTACACAAGAATTTGATTGAATCCTTATCCACCATTGAGTGATCGATCACAAGTGGAAAGAGATATTGATTCACGATAATCTGTTCTTTTTGGATGTATACCCTTTATAAGTGTGAACATGGTTCATACAAAGCCGCAAACAAAGAACCATAATGTGTGCTAGAGTGAAAGAATAGAATGGAAAGACTCTGAAATGATTTGATGTATCTACATAGATCTTACATGATTCTGAAATGATTGGCTGAAACTCAAGTGGGTTGATTAACTCTTATGTTCAACCAATTTTTTTAGTAATAAAAGCAGGGTTGTAAAATAACCGAACGAACACGAATAAGGACTTGTACGTGTTTGTTCGTTAAGGATATAGTGTGTTCACGAACGGTTCATGGACACTTACCGAACGGTATTTTATGTCCTTGTTTGTTTATTAAGGAAAAGAATGTGTTCAGGGGCACAGATAAAATCGGCAAAGACGACGGTAACTAAAGGTGGATGGTGAGAAGGAGCGACGCTAGACCTTGAAGCCCTAATTGCTGAACGAACGTCAATAGTATTTTTTTTATGCAAATAATGAGAAGGAAAGTGGAGCGATTCATAAACAAGGTGGAGATAAGGTTTCTTATTTTATTTGTTTGGGTAATAAAATAAATAAGAATTAAATAATATAAAAAGTTTAGATAAAATAAATAAATGTTAAAAAATCTTTAATGAACAACATAAACAAACGAACATGAATAAATGTTCACGAACACATTACCAAACGTTCATGAACTTAATTGAACGAACGAGAGATATGTTCGTGTTCATTCATTTAACTAATCGAACGAACGTAAACGAATTTCCCGCCAAACAGTTCACGAACTATTCGCTGAACGTTTGTTCGCTTACAGCTCTTAATAAAAGTATCAAACGTCGTCGTTTTCTTATAGTTTGATTTCTTAAATTGTAACCGCTATCGTACTTAACATGAGAGTGCAAGGTCGCGTGACATTGGTTGTATCTCCTATTTTGTTAACCATGAAATCGGGAAATTAGGGACATAATTTTGTTAAATTTTATTGATCAACGTTATTCGTATATACATACATGTTTAAATCATTTGAGAACTATATTAATTGTTCTTGGAATCAAATTCTTTGTGTTGGCCAAGTATTAGATTGGTCTAGAAATATTGACATCTTGTAATGCGCATGCCCTTCTAGAAAGTTTGATCATAGAATAAACCGTTACATACTCTTCACCATCGAAAATACATTAATAAATAACAATTTTTTTTTAAATAAATAACATATTAAGTTTTTTTATAAAGCTAAAAAAATAGATAAAAAAAGGTGTATACGAGTCTGACTTATTTTCATAGCTAAAATTCATTATATTTAATTCGTGTATTTTTATAGTCTCCAAACTCAGATTTCACAATTCAACTTGGTTCTAATTCTAATTTAAGCAAATTCATATTTTTGATATTTTATTATCCTTTTTTTACAAGACTGAACTATAATTTATAGACATTAGGCTATCACAAATAAAGAAATGTTACACATATAAAGTTCTAAAATAGTTGGGATATCAATTAATTAAACAAAGAGATTGTAAATAAAAAACCTTATAAACGTAACATTATTTTTATTAGAGTAAGGCTATTGTGAAAATGAGTTTAACATACTAAACATAAGAAGAGAAGTGAAGGAGGTAATTTTATTTTATTTTATTATTATTATTTTTTTTTTTTTCATTTGTCAAGCACGTATTTTAGTCACATAATCTAAAAATAAATAAATAAATACGTGTATTTACACTAGTAGAGTAATTATGTAATCTCTCTAGAGTAATTACACATAATATTACAAAATTAGAGTAAATACACGATTTTTTTTTACATTTTGCAAGTGAATATCATGGTTAAGTAGATGGAAAAAAATTCAAAAAAGAAAATCTTTCACTTCTTATGTTACGGCTCATTTATGTTTGATTTTACACATTATTATTATAAGTAAACATAGGCAATGATGAGGGTGTGCGGGAAGGACCACCGCATAATGCCCGTGATTTCGAGGGGCACGTGTTTTAAAAAAAAATCTGATATATATATGTTAAAAAAATCAAAATGGTATATCCATACCAACTCCAATATAGGCCCATTTACAATACAATTTTTCAAGTTAGCCCGTTGGCATTAGGTTTAGTGAGCCCAATACCTATTTGATTATAAAAAAATATTAATAATATAACATTACGAAATAGTGCATTTTTTCAAACTCGAATAGAGTAAATGAATTCTCAGATACAACACTGTAACTAAACATCAAACCCTTGTTCCAAAATAATGATATTTCTCACTTTGGGATTGTAATAACCGTCTATTATGTGTAGAGTGTTTTTGTTTTAACGTTTGTAGAATTATTGAGGTAAGGGTTCCTATAAAAAGGATATTTTTTCGTACAAAGTGTAAAAAGTCTATATAGGTATGATGTTTTAAATTTTAGGCATGGTATTATATTTTTTTTGAACGGCTAATTTCTTTAATCACATATCGTCTGTGAGACTTAAACCTAAGACTTTCCCCTTTACAACCTAGGTGTTTTTAAAGGCTTTGCCTTTGCCCATGGACCACCACCCCATTGGTTTTTGGCATGGTATTATATAGAAAAACACTAAACATAACAATTTAAAACACAATTAAATGTATTCTAGGCATGAAATCTAAAACACCATGCGAGGAATTAAATAAGTGTGTTTTAAATTAATTAATTAAATGCCTAGGATACATATGATTGTGTTATAAATGATTGTGTTTGACTAGTGGGTATGGGGAGGCTCATCCCCATGAGGATGGGCCGCCACGTCAGCGCCACATAGGAGGGGCTTTGTAGGATCGGTGAATCGATCAAACGAGACGTTCAGAAGAGTTCTCGATCAATACGAAAGGCGGAATCAGACGTATTGATGTTGTAGCAGCTTGATTTACACTTAGAAGTAGATTAAATGCCGATTGTATTGATTTCACAACGTTACAAGAGCTGGCGACACTTCAGCAGAGCTTCGCTACTGGAATCAAAAAGTTACAAATGAAGATCCAAGACTCACTATATATAGGAAACCCAGGTCGCACGAACCAGTCATGTCCAGTTCGCACGAACTGGCCACTTCGTGTGAACCTGCTGGTTCAGACCTGTTTCCCGATTCTTTCGTACAACGTGTCCTGGTCTATCTATTCTATTTACATGACTCGATACAAGACGAAGTCAACAGACATATGCACTAACAAACTCCCCCTTGGATGTTGACGAGTCTTCAGTGTATTGAGTCTTCAGTCTTGATCGGTCTTCTTGCTCTTTCCAAAGTATCTGTCTCTGTAAGCATCCTTTCAATCTCTCTCTTACTCTCTTGAGCAGACTCCCCTTTGCTAACAGACTCCCCCTTAAGTTGTTCCGGGATCGTAATCTGACATAGCACTTTCACAGGTTTAGGAACGTCTCCTGGCTCTCCGTAGTAACCAGAACATAAACCTGGCTCTGTTATGCATATGCTTATGCGGAAAGTCCTCAGGAGTCGAAACCTAGCTTTATACCTGCACATACTCTACCCAAAATATAAGGTTTTTCATTTATAACAATTTTATAAACTTCTTGAAACATACTCAAATCAATTATTTAGAATCTCTGCTTAACCACTTGTATTCGTAACACTCAAATTTGGTTTCAAATTAATGAACCATTTAATCATTTCAAAATCATTTCTCATTTCAAACAAACTCTCCCAACCCTTTTGTTCATCATGTTCAGCACTTGGAATTTTGAAAATCAGCTTTCCAACGTCAGTTGTCGAAAATAAGATGAAATAAAATCTTTTTGAATTTTCAAAATTTTATGCTAAAACATATTCTTATTAGTTTTTCTAAGATTTTCAGTGTGTAAAAAAGCAATAAAGAAATATTTACAGACAATATTTTTGTGAGTTTGTGTAAGAGGATCATATCAGATTATGACAAATCACTAGTACCGCTGAGCTTTAAACACTTTAAGATCTAAACGATTCACTTAGATTGTCAGTATACTGATCCACTTAAATTTTCGCACAAAGTTCAATTGATTCGAGATACGAGATTAGTGTTTTAATGGACTTAAACTTATTCGCGTGTCCCACCTCAGAATATACTCCCGTATCCAGACTCCTATATTCAGTCTTACAGGTGAATGTACACTAATGATATCTGTAAGGGGTGAATGCGAGGCCATGAGAGCTCAGGCTAGAACTTCCGTTCAATCAGAGAGATGATGGCTCGACTTTTAGGTGTGTCCCGTTTGGGGATCTTTTCTTCAACAGCACATGATTAGCATTTTTCAATGTTTCATCATTTTTTATGCTGAGGGTGGGCTTTATGATTAAAGCTGTGCGGAGTATTATACGAGGACTAGGCTATTGCTCCCGCAAAATTAGAAGTCCAGGTATAATACCCCAGATATCATCACGCACAAAGACCTAGTATGTCAGAAATAGAAAGTCCTTCAAACAAGATTTCAGGGGTTACCTATATATCCGAGAGATGTTCCCCACGAGATACGTAAGTATTTGATATTTAGATTTATATCTCGAAAACAATCTACTAAGCGTGTAAAACCCTACTGGCATATCGTCAGTAAGACCGTTTATCACATTTTAACTTTCCAATTCTTTAGCGTACTGTGATTGTCTACTGATGTATTATCATTTCCTCTTTTTCACAACAAAACTCATTTTGATTTTTCGATGTGTTTGGATTTTAGATTTTATCATGTTTTTGGATTTTTCAAAATTTCTAAAATTTTTACTCCCCCTAAAATCAAAAATATGTTTCAATTTTTGATTTTCCGGGAAAATTTGAAAATATTGCTTTTACTTTCAAAAAACTGTACAAATAAAATGACAAACTAATGTGAATTGCTTCAATTCGCCATCCACTTGGCATAAACAATCAGAATTCCCCCTGACAACAAACTATTTTCCCATTATGATTTCAAAACACTTAAGTTTGTTTTAATCAAAATGGTTTTTCCGGAAAATTAGTTTTGTTGATTTCACACATCATGGGGATTCATTCATCACTTTGTTTTTTTTAACCACTTGTAAAAAGTATCACTTGTAGGTTTTTCACAAAAACATTTTTCAAGAATGATGCCGATTCATGCTCCACGATTACCAACTTGGGAGCTCCGGCAAGTCAGGATTTTCAGTTAAAGAGATTCACTCAAGCCTGACGGTCCTTGGGTGATTCCGAGTCATCATCACTCGGTTTCTTTCCTTTCTTATTCTTTTCATATAATTCCTTTACCCCTTTGACCTTTCCGTCAACCATTTTTCCAAAAATATTTAGAACTTTAGGGTTAAAGGCTTTTTCAACATCAAATTCTTTCTTTTCAGAAAAGAATTGATTTGAAATCTCAACTTTGCCAATTTTTTGCTTTAAGTTTCCGTTTGTCAATGGTGGAAAATTTGCATCATCCATTTTCGGAACGGAATTGTCACTTTTTATCTCAACTTGTGGCTCCTCTGACTTTGACGAGTCAGATTCATCGCCAGAACTAACATCTGATTTCTTAACAACCCACGTTTGGTTGTTAAGATTCACTCTTCTTTTGTAAAAACGTGTTGAACTCTCACCAACCTCAAATTTTGAATTTTTGAACACTTTAAATTGTTCGGTTGGTGGTTCATTATCAACCATCTTTTCTTTCAAGTTTTCAGAGACTCCCTGTTTTGTTTGGGTTGCCTTTGGACAGTTCCATGCAATGTGCCCAACTTTTTTACATTGATAACAGGTTCTCATTTCCTTCTTCTAAGTAACATCATTATTCATTCCTTCTTGCTTCTTAGCAAGGAATTCTTTGTTCGTCTGCTTTCTGAACAAATTCTCTTTTTCTTCTTCAGAAGATGTTCCTGATACAAAAACAACTTTCGATTTAAAATCTTTAACATATTTTTCATTTTCTTTTGGAATAAAACCTAATCCCTTCTTTTTGAGATTACTGTTATGGTTTGGTTTCTTTCGATAACCCGAACCAGAACTGTAACCCTTTTTCTTGTTCAATCTTTGTTGAACTCTTGAAGTGTATTTTTTAGGTTTTTCAGTAAGATTTACATCTTTTATTTCAGAAATATTAATTTCTGTTAATTTGAAAACCTTTTTAATCATTTCAGTTTTAACACCTCTTATTGGAAATTCTTCATCAGAATATAATTTGTCGGAGTCATTCAAAGTATATGCTACTTTGAATGTTTCGTCATTCAAATTATTTTTTGATATCAGAAAATCATTATTGTAAACCCTTTTGCTCTTTTCAACTGTTGGACTTGAAGTGTCAGACTTTGACTTTGACTCCTCGGTTTCATCTTTATCTAACCCCTGATCGACCACTTTCTTTATTAACTCAGACTCATGATCAGTGTCAGACGATGTGAATGTGACGTCAATATTGTCTGGCAATCCATCTGAAGGTTCAGATTCCCACTTTAAATTGGTTGCCTTTTTTACTCTTTCTGAATTAGGATTGCGTGGAGAATATCCTTCTTCAAGCGGAGGTGGACACTTTGTATAATTGGTACTATGTTTCTTACCAGTATCCTTTACTTCAGATTTCTTCTCTTCAAACGCTTCCATGCCTTCTACTGTAGGGTAAATCCTGTCAATCACGTAAGAAGCACATGAATAACTTTTCAATAACTTGTTTACCCTCTCAGTTTCTATCCTCTGGGTTTCCAATTTTTGTTCAAGTTCAGCACATTTCTCAATGTACAGATTGATGATTTCCTGCTTCGTCATGAACGCTCCATTGAGTGTCTTCATAGGTTTCTCTTGTTCATTGCTTGACTTGCTATATTGATTCATAGCCTTGTTTAAAACATCATAAGATTCTTTCAGTCTGTTCATGTTATGAATCAATTTGTTGTTGTGCCTTTTCACAGTATCACAATTTTCACACTTCTCAGGTATCTTTTCAGGATCTGCTTTCTTTTCAATCTTGATAAAATACAAATTATACCTATCAGGTGAAAATTCTCATTTATAATATTCAAGTTTTCGAATTTCTTCACTGTCATCATCACTCTCTTCATCTGATGAGTAATCAAAGATTGGTGTTTTTTCTGAAGCCTCTTCTGTTGAAACTGGTTTTTCTTCTTTCTTTTTAGGACATAATTGCTGAGATTCGTAATAAGAATACGCTATTTCATCTTCAGCAGTTGAATCTTCAAAAATTTGAGCAACAAATGCTTTAGAATCTGAAGTTCTGTTAGGATCATAATGATCCCAATTAAAACCTTCTGGAATTCTTTCATCTTCTTGATGTACTCGTTAAGCTTTCTTTGATGGCTCTTCGATCAGATCCTTCCTAGCATGTGAAGTTTGTGGCGATTGTTGTTGATGCGACTGTAGAGCAATTTGATGATAAATCGCTTTTCGATGATAATCATTGTTGCCGAATGGATTTTGAGCTCCACTTGCTTCGCGATTTGTGCATTCTCGCTTAAAGTGCCCCTTCTCCCTGCAACGAAAACAAGTAACTTTAGATTTATCAAAACCTAAAGGTGAAGTTCCAGCATCACGGAAATCATCTCTTCCAGTGATTTGTTTAAACTTCTCAGCTCTTCTCAACACACTAGCCATACACCACTTTATATCCATTAGTTCCATCTCTTCAGCATCAATCTGATCATAATCCTCTTTGGTCAACATTGGATTACCAATCCTTCCGGCTACCAAACTTTCATAAGACTCTAATACAGTCACCAATAAAGACATATGACCTTTGGCAACCTCTTCCGAGAAATTCTGACCATTCTGAAGATTTAATGCAATATTGCATTGTAGTACTTGGCCATTATAGTTGTATGAGCTTTGCGGTTTAGAATTGGTTGCTGAAAAATTTGGATCAAATGATGGATATGAAGAGAATCCAGTATTGTTGTTTGATCCTTGAGATGACCCTCCAGAAGAACTGTTTGTGTTAAATGCAGTTTTGATCTTTGGTGCAATGTTGGTCTTATCAATCGTACTTCCTTTGTAGTACAGACCAATGTCCTGTTCACCATTAGAATTCATCATTTTCGTCATCTTCCGTTGTTCCATCTCTTGAACTTCGAGTTTCTCAATAAACTTGATCAGCGATAGATTCACAAATTCACCATTATTCTTCAAATCATAAGATACGTGCCCCAAACATCTTGTGGTAACGCATCGGCCAACTTTTCAACCCATTCCTCTCTATCTTTCTTGATATCCAATCGCTTCATGTTAACCACCAAATTGCAATATCTTTCTATAATCATTTTGGTGTTTTCAGTTTTCAATCCATGAAATAGATCAAATTCTTTCTTCAAAAGCGATTTTTTTGTTCTTGATCATGTCTAAACTTCCAACAAACTTCGTTTTTAATGCTTTCCACATTGAGTGTGCACTTCCGTTGTGTTGCAGTAAGATCAAGATGTCTTCCTTAATGGCTTGTTGCAATATACTGATCATCATCTTTTCACTTTTGTATTTCTGTTTCTCTTTATCATCTAAATCTTTAATAGCATCAATTTCTCCGTATTCATCAATCGGTCTAACATATCGTTCTTCAACACGTTCCCACGCCTCTAAGTGATTCGCTTGAACCCAATTTTCGAAACGTTCCTCCCATCCATTATACTCCTCGATATTCATGAGCTTAGGCGGTTTTTGCATGGTACCCATTTCATTTTCTAAGTTCACGTTCTGAGCCATAGTGATCGGGGTAGCAAATACGTTGTAAAATTCGTTTTCCATGTTTCAAACGATCTGGGATTGAAACGAGTTGATTGTTCCACACGATCTGAAGAAGTTTCACACGACCTAAAGACCTATTTCAAACGACTTGGAGAGATTTCAAGCGACCAGGATCAAAACATGCAATCTGATAATTGTTTCAAACGATCTGGACCCACTCCGTACGACCTGAACGATTTTCAAACGACCTGATTCACTTCGTGCGAGCTGGCTGTTCAGCTCGTGCGATCTGATGGTTTGTCGAACGATCTGAATGGTTTTTCACGCGGTTTGGTCAATTTTATCAAGTTTTAGGTCGAATTAGGTCCTGATTTGTTCAAGGATTGATTAAAACTCAGTTTTACGTGTCATATCACAAAATCAGATCATTTTAACCGTAAATTCGTTGAAATTTTGAAGAAAAAGTGTAGAAAATGAGTAGAAAGAAGTTGTTTTTGAAGAAATCAAGCTGAAATGGTAAGAACTCTTCCTCCTGAGCTCTGATACCACTTGTAGGATCGGTGAATCGATCAAACGAGACGTTCAGAAGAGTTCTCGATCAATACGAAAGGCGAAATCAGACGTATTGATGTTGTAGCAGCTTGATTTACACTTAGAAGTAGATTAAATGCCGGTTGTATTGATTTCACACCGTTACAAGAGCTGGCGACACTTCAGCAGAGCTTCGCTACTGGAATCACAAAGTTACAAATGAGATCCAAGACTCACTATATATAGGAAACCCAGGTCGCACGAACCAGTCATGTCCAGTTCGCACGAACTGGCCACTTCGTGTGAACCTGCTAGTTCAGACCTGTTTCCCGATTCTTTCGTACAACGTGTCCTGGTCTATCTATTCTATTTACATGACTCGATACAAGACGTAGTCAACAGACATATGCACTAACAGGCTTGCAGGGGATGGACCTAGGGGGTGGAGGATGGGGCCCCACAACAATTAAAAAATATAAAACTTTTTTTGATTTTAGAGAGAGATAGAGAGAGAGAAAGAAAGCAGCCCGTCATCATCGTCTTCTTAGAGCCGGTTATCACAAGACGGGGCGAGGGGGCGGTGTGGGGGACCGGCGCCGGGCCTCGCCGGGCCTAAGCCGGCCCCCATACCGCTTGGTCTTATACTATATCCAAAAAATATAAAACACCATAACTAAAATTTTAAACACCATACTTACTTAAACTTTTTACATTTTATACAAAAAAAATGTTCTTTTTACACTTACCTTACCCGAATTATTGATTCATGAAGATCTACTTTGGTAATTGTGATAACCGTCTATTATGTGTAGTGTAACTTTTTTTATTTAACGTTTGTTGAATTATTGATTCATGAGGATCTACTTTGGTTAGGCCAATTTCCACATTTACGATTCCATATTCAGATATTCATAAGTAGGAGGACCCACTTTTAATGATGGCATTAGAATTCTGATTTATTAAAGGGAAAATTACGGCAGTAGCCGCTTGACCAGGCATTTTACCAAACTAGCCATTTGACCAGGCATAAAAAAGCCCGGTCACGCTCCCCCATCCCAGTGAACCCTCATTTTTATGCACCTTCAATCCAGCCACAACCAAGCGGACACGTGTCCTCTTACCTGAACGGGCTTTACGCCGCTACCTGCCCCAGCCGAGCCGCTTCATGTCCAAGTCGAGCCGCTTCGCCCCCTGCCCCACAAGCTAGCCAAGCCGCTACAAGTGCAAGCCATGACCTTTCAAGGCCAAGCCGAGCCGTTTCAAAACTCTTGTTAAATTTCAGTAGTATTTTTAAAAAAAATATCAAAATACATCAAAATATGTCAAATTGGTTTTTGAAGTATAGGTGGGACAAATTTTTTCAATGTTGTATTTTTTAAGAAAATGACGTTTTTCTTAGCTTTAAAAAACCGAATCCCATACAGAAGGAGTTCTCTACTCTGTGTTCTCTCCTTTTCTATGGAACCTCTCGGTTTTATGCCAATTTTTTCATCGGGTGGGTTACCTCTCGGTTTTATGACGTTTTTCTTAGCTTTAAAATCTCAAACTCATTATATTTGTAGTGGGTTAGGATCAAAGAAAAGCTTTTGTATTTAACACCCATGAGTTATACTAAACGTGACCAAAGTATGTATTCAAACAAAGAAAACGAGAAGACGAAAAACACATGTGTGCAAAATCCAGATGTTATATATATAGTTACGAAATTATACATAAAAAACACATGTAAAGGCTTGGGCATGTGTTGAAAGGTCATAAAATTCAAATGAAACGGCTTGGGGTAGGTGGCAATGCTAAAGCGGCTTAGATCCAGGGTGTAGCGGCTCGGGATGTGTTGAAAGGTCATAAAATTCAAATGAAACGGCTTGGGGTAGGTGGCAATGCTGAAGCGGCTTAGATCCAGGGTGTAGCGGCTCGGGATGGGGCGAAGCGGCTCGGCTTGGCCATGAAGCGGCTCGGCTTGGCAGTACCACAAAGCGGCATAAATCAGAGATTGGGCGAAGCGGCTCGGCTAGGGCATGAAGCGGCTCGGCTTGGGCAGGTAGCGGCATAAAGCCCGTTCAGGTAAGAGGACACGTGTCCGCTTGGTTGTGGCTGGATTGAAGGTGCATAAAAATGAGGGTTCACTGGGATGGGGGAGCGTGACCGGGCTTTTTTATGCCTGGTCAAATGGCTAGTTTGGTAAAATGCCTGGTCAAGCGGCTACTGCCGTAATTTTCCCTTTATTAAAATAGTTATAAAATATTTAAAAAGGACTCGTAATATTATGATGATTGATATTCTACATGCATATCGTTTTCAAAAGGGTTGGTGTATGTCTTCGAGAAAAATATTGGTGAACGTGAGAGAGAAAATGTAAGAATGGGTTGAATATTTATGTGGTGTTTGTTTTATGGATTCTAACTAGAATTGAAATTTAAGTGTGTTCGTTTTATATAATGAAATGGAATTTGAGTGGAACTAGAATGTAGATTTCGTTCTTTATGTTATTGTCGAATTTTTTTTTATTTTTTTTTGAAGTGAACAACATAAGAAATGGAATTTACATTCCAATTTCATCCTAATTTCATTTCATTATATGAAACGAACGCAAACTTAGATTTTAAAGTATAGGTTAGGATGCATTTGAGTTCAATCTTTTAAAATATGAACATGCATGATTTAGTTAATGATTAATATTTTGTGTAATTGATATATACCAGCCAGATGCATAAGGGTGAATGGGGCGCCCTCGGGGAGGGGGCGGTGAGTGTGAACCCCGCTCGGGAACACCGCCGTCATCCCCTCGGTGACCCAAATCGGGGTGTGGGGAGAGGGTTGTGTTCACCGATTGAGATTTGTAATTTTTGACTGTTTTTTATATTAAAACGGCTATATAGCCGTTATATATTAAAAAAAAATTCTCCTAAACCCTATAAATACTAACCCACTTCAATCTTTTTATTTTTCAAACCCAAAACAACTCCCACTACATTACTCTCATAAACCCTTCAACTCATCTAATTTTTTACCCAATCTTTAAAAAAAATGGATTCCGAGTTCTCTTTTTTTCTCTACTGCCCGACTTTCCCGACGATGAAGATTCATCGTCAAGAGATAGTAGTTTAATTTTCTTCCAAAATCTCATCCAACAAGCGGAGCTACTAGACACGGCGTCGTCTAGTAAAAAAAAAGTTGTCCGTCGAGATCGTGTGGGAGGCCCCGAAACACTCATGGCCGATTATTTTGTCGATAATCCAAAATTTAATTTAATGAAGCGAATTCCGACGACGAGTAGTTTGTTTTTTTTATTTTTCTAGTTTGAATGTAATTTTTTTTTAATTTAATGAAATGTCTTTTCTTAAATTTTATTTAATTTTTATTAATATTTGTTTAATTTATAATACATGCATAATTACAACAAAAAAAAAACAAAAAAAAAAAAGCAAGTCCCCCAAGAGAGGAGTGCCGCCATCAAATTGAGGGTGTGGGGGGAGTTAAGTGGGGAGTTGACGTGGCGCCTGCTGATTGGCTGTGGGTAAGAGAGGTCACTCCCCACTTAGACCATGTGTAGTGGTTTAGCTCAATAATGCCCCCACCATGGGGCGTTTTGCGACACGTGGCAGTCCAGTCAGCATGGGGCATTATTGGGGTTATTGCAAAAGTGCCGTAGTGGGAATAATGCCCAATAACGCCCCTTCCAATCATTAAACAATTATTTTTTATAGAGAAAAGGATAAAAAAAATAAGAAAATGAAACTTACACTTGGACCACTCCCATTGGCCAGTCAACATCTCATCCTCATGCAATTTGTTTGGTTGAGCGTTGTTAATAAAACGCTGATTCACTTTTTTTTTCAAAAAAAATGCCAAACAACGCCCTATGTAAGGGGGGGGGGGGGGGCGTTTTTGGGCGTTATTTTTGAAATTTAAAAAAAAAACGCCCCACTACACATGGTCTTAGAGGAGTGCCCCTTACACCCTAAAGCTTTATGTTTTGAAATTATTACGAAGTAGAAGTTATTAAGTAGTCATCATCATAGGCGGATCTTAGAAGGGCTGTGGCAGGGCCACGGCCCGGGCAAGTTTTTCGGCCGTAGTGCTAATTTTCCGCATTTCGATCGAAAATCTATACTATATAATAAAAGAAACCACTTTAGTGACACTTGTCATCATATTAGGGCCTCTCTTATAGATAATTATTATTTTAATTTAAATTTTTTCTAATTAATTATAGATAACCCTCATATTAAATATTATTTAATTTAATATCTTATGGATAATTATTTTTTAGTTTAATCTTCTTCTCATTTATAATATTATTTAAAGAAAAATACGATTTTGGCCCCTATGGTTATATCACTTTTACCATTTTAGCCCAAAAAAGAATTTTTTAATATCTGAGCCCTCAACGTCTTCTTTTCTAACTCTTTTGGCCCCTAACAGTAACCCCATCCATTAAATGTTAGGGGCCAAAAGTGTTAAAAAAAGACGTTAAAGGCCAAAAAGGTTAGAAAAAAAAGACTTTGTGGGCTTAAATGTTAAAAAAATATTTTTTGGGCTAGAAGGGTAAAAGTGATATAACCACAGGGGCCAAAATCGTAATTTGATTATTTGATGTATAAAATTAGATTTATTCAATTCGTACAATACACGAGGTTTTTTAAGAATATATATTTTTTTATTATTTAGTAAAGAAACTTACATTTATTCAAACCATGTAATACGCATATTTTTAAAAATGTAATTTTTTTATTATTTAGTATATAAAATTACATTTATTCAACCCGTGTAATAAATAAGGTTTTTTTTTGAAGATGTATTATTTTATTTTTTGGTTAACCATATTACATTTATTCAACTCGTGTAATACACGTGGTTTTAAAGATATAACTTTTTTATTTGGTATATAAAATTACATTTATTCAACCTGTATAATATTGTTTTTATAGATATAACTTTTTATTATTTAATATATAAAATTATATTTATTCAACTAAGGTTTTTAAAGATATATTTTTTTTATTATTTAGTATATAAAATTTATTTATTTAACCCGTGTAATACACGGGATTATAACCTAGTTTTTATATATACTATGTTTGGCCCGGGCTTGCCCGAACTTTTTTTAGCGTCCGTGTCTTTCGGCCCTGGCACGTTCAACGGGCAAGATCCGCCACTGGTCATCATGTATGAGTGTTATTACAATAGTAATATATTTTTTCACACAAATCCTAAATTTCTTAAACTTTCATCCCACAATTTATGGATTTATTTCAAATTCCAACAAGTTTGTTAAATTCTTCAAGTTCTGACGATGAAGCTTTTTGTGAGGAATGTTTGTAACTTTCAAACTCTTGCTACCGTTGTTCAAGCACTATTACATCCTGTAGTTGAAGAAACCTATAACATCTGTGAAAACCCGACAATTTCCTAAAATCAATAGGTTATCTTTTCATTTACTTACATTGCGATTATTGTTTAAATGTAAATCGTTTCTTTTTGTGTGGTGCATTCTCGTGGATCGTTTCTTTGCAACCAAGTTTCTCTCCCCTTTTTAGTCATTAAATATATTGAAGTGTATCATGTATCATGTTTTCTATTTGATTAAATAACGTACAAAGTCAATGTGTCACTATGTGTATCGCATTCATTGTTTCTTTTATTTCTAATATCTATCGTTGCATATACGTGTATCTATGTGTTCACTCGTTTTGTGTCACAGGTCTCCCCACCAGTATTAGACTCGCTCTTTGAGGCTTGAGACTAATGCATGCTATAGTCTTTGAGTCTTATTGTTTCTATTGTATCTATATTGTGATTTTGGTGATTTGTTGATTGTTGTTGTGGTGATTATGGATGTTTCTACAACATGCATGTTAAATATATTGTTAGCAGATTCCTAAGTTAAATAAATCAATTAATAAAACAAAACATTTTATTTAAAATCTAAATCTATTCACCAACATTTTGTTGACCCAAAACCTTTTTACACATGATACAGGTACGTGATTTTGAGATGATTTGAATTTGAATACACATAGGATGTGCCTTAGTAATAAATGGGATAGTTGTACATGATTATTTATCTTTTGTATATTGTATGGGTTTTGATGAACACATTTGATTCGAGCCAGGGGGTCTCACTAGAAGCAGTCTTTCTATTCCTACGGGGTAGATGTAAGGCTGTCTACATCTTACCCTCCTCAGACCCTACCTTTGTTTTGCTATTGGTGGGATTTACTGAGTATGATGATGATGAAGATGATGACTATGTGTGACCATTTAAAATTGATGCTTTTAAATATTAAACTTATAATAGTGTTATGGGCTATGGATAATCATCATGCCCCACACCACATCCGTTGCGAGTCAGAGTGTGACAAAACTGTAGGGTCAAAAGATCACGAAGCCACACGAATATGGTGATGAGATGTTTGGAAGAAGTTTTCGATTGCGAAAAGAACTACTCCTACAAGTGGTTGGTGACATGGAGAAGTTTGATTATTTTCATATAGCTTGGGATGCTAGATGGAAGTAGAGTTTTACTTCATTAAAGAAGTGCACATCGGTGATACGTCAACACTTTTGTGGAGGTGTTATTAGGTTGTATGATAAAAAAATTATGTAAGCCGACCTCCAACGACATTCAACTTTTATACGTCGCATATGAAAGCAAACATGAATTTCCTGGATGGTAGGTTTCATTGATTGTACACATTGGACTTGAAGAATTGCCCAACGTCCTTGAGTTGTCAGTACATGAGAGATGATTACCAATACCTAACGATTACGATTGAAGTAGTAGCCTCCCAATATTTGTGGTTTGGGCATGCCTTCTTTGGTCTCGTTGGTTCCAACAATGACCTCAACATCCTCCATCAATCAACATTGTTCAACGAAGTTTTACATGGATCCACACCGAAGTGTCCATTTCAGGTAAACGAAATACATTACAAACATTAAGCAACTTACTTGAAGGCATTTATTTATCCACAAGACGATAAATGGATAAGGTTCAAGCCAACAAGAGGGCATGGAATGAACTTTTGGTGTGCTAAAAGCTTGACGGGGAATAGTTTCACTCCCTACACGAGCATGCATCCGCCCAAAATTAGAAAATGTACAATAGCATCATGAATTTCCGAGTCTCAAGGTCCGTCGTATGCTCGTTTCTATTTAAACCTAAACGATGACATTGGCGGCTTTGTTCTAGAAGAACCATAAGAGTTGCCACGACCACCTGACATAAATGGAAACAAGGCAGTAGCAAGGTCCCACTCAACCTTCTCGGGTCCATCAAAATTTGACGATTTGAACAAAAAACCTCTCGATTGCTCTTGATCAAGAAACAAGAGCACCAATTGCAAATGCGAAGACAAATGGAAAAAGATTTCAAGTTCATAGAGAAAGACTTTTCTCATTACTCGCCTCATGATCAGGTGATTTTTGAAACTCAAAAATAACGAATCTGAGCTAAATATCAAAAAATGGACTAGTGGGTTTTTTATAGTTTTTTTAAGTTATATATATATATATATAGGGTAAAGTTCATTTGAGAACCACCTTTATTGTGAGAACTATGAAAACCAATGCAAACACACCAAAAAAACCTAACCCCCCCCCCCCCCGACCTAAACCCCCCCACCCAAGCTAAAATACTAAAAACCAAACCTTCAAAAAACCTAAAAAACACACAAAAATTATATTTTTTACATTAAAATCGCTAATTTTAGTATCTAAAAAAATTTAAAAAAATTAAAATTTAATTTTTAACGAAATATAGCGATTTTTTTTATAAAAAACAGTAAAAAATTGTGTGTTTTTTTAGCTATTTTTAGGTATTTTTGTTTGTGTTCACATTGGTTCTCGCAATAAAGGGTGGTTCCTAACGGATCTTTCTCTTACATATATATAAATATATATGGGAGCGCTAAAATGAAAACCGCATCCAGTTGTAGTTGTAAGAACCGCGAGAACCAGTTCCTAACCACTAGATCAACAAGATGGATGAATGAGATTAAAATTAACTAAAATTAATATTAAATACATTTTGTCTTATTATGTCTTTAATATTTTAATCCAAAAGGTTAGTTTAGTAAAATTACTTTTTTTGTCTTTTTGTCTTTATTATTTTTTATTACCTTTTTGTTTTATTATATTACTTTTTATTTTTTAAAAAGAATTTTTTTATTAAAAGCACTTTTAAATTCAAATTTTTTTAACAAGACAGTTTTTTTTTGTGTGCCGGTTTTTGTACGCCGTTTTTACGCCGTGCTTTTTCACGCATCGTTTTTTAACGGGTCGTTTTTGTACGCTGTTTTTTACGCTCGGCTTTTTCAAGCGTCGTTTTTTTAACGCGGCGGTTTTTACGTCCCGTTTTAACGCGGCGTTTTTTACGTCCCGTTTTTTTTTTTCGCGGTGTTTTTATGCGCCGCATTCACGCCCCTTGTTTAGGCGCCGTTTTATCACGCGGTTTTTTACGTTTTACAACTTACGTAGAAAACGTTTTACGTTTTACGTTAAAAAGTTTACGTTTTGCATTAAACTTTTTAAACTTTTTACGTTTTACGTTAAACTTTTTAGGTTTTACGTTTTACGGTAAAAATTTTACGTTTTACGTTAAAAATTTTAAACTTTTTACGTTAAACTTTTTACGTTTTACGTAAAAATTTTACGTTTTACGTTACAATTTTTACGTTTTACGTAACTTTTTACGTTTTACCTTTTACGTTAAACTTTTTACGTTTTACGTTAAACTTTTTACGTTTTACGTTAAACTTTTTACGTTATACGGTAAACTTTTTACGTTTTACGTTAAACTTTTTACGTTTTACGTTAAAAAGTTTACAGTTTAACTTTTTTTTACAAAAACTTTTTTACGCAAAACGAACGCACCCAGAAATGGCAAAAGTGTATCTCGAAAAAAACGGGGTTTGGCTCAGATTTTTCGATAATCAAAAGGCTGCAAAGTGGGGTTGCAGGTTCAAAAACCTACCCTCCACCATCGTTGCCGCGCCATCGTCATCAAAATCTAGGGTTTTTTTTTCATCATCGCCACTCAAATCCAACCGATCAAATAACCAGCATCATCAAAAAATCAGCCGTAAACATCAAAATAACCAGCATCATCAAAAAATCTGTCGTAAACATCAAAATAACCAGCATCATCAAAAAATCAGCCGTATATATCAAAATAACCAGCATCATCAAAAAATCACCAGAACATCAAAAAATCAGCCGTAAACATCAAAAAATCACCAGAACATAAAAAAATCAGCCGTAAATAGGGACACAAGATCAGAACCAAAAATAACCAGCATCATCAAAAAATCAGCCGTAAACATCAAAATAACCAGCATCATCAAAAAATCACCAGAACATCAAAAAATCAGCCGTAAACATCAAAAAATCACCATAACATCAAAAAAACAGCCGTAAAACAAGGACACAAGATCAGAACAAAAAACATCAAAATCACCAGATCAAACCCCCAAAACATACCGGAGGTCTGCCGGAGCTGAAACGTTCACCACCATCAGATCAAACCCCCCAGTCTTTATCTCTCCTCGGACTCTCTTTCTCTCTCTCCTCGGACTCTCTCTCTCTCTACAACGTTTCTTCCTCTTTTCTCTGAAATCTGGTACTATGTGTGTCGGAACCCTAAAAAACAAAGGGTTCCAAGGTGGTGAACGAGTGTGGCAGAGAGAGAAACAGGGGTGTGAGAGAGAGAGAAACATGGGTGAAAGAGTGCGAGAGAGAGAAACAGGGGTGGGTGGCGGTTTCATCCTCACCATCAAACGTCATCATCACCATCTTCATTTTAACCGGGCGGTGGACGCCGACAGAGACAACCAGAGGGGGGGTTCAAAAATGAGATATGGGTTTTTAGAAAAGTGGAGAGAGATTTCAAAAATGAGAGATGGTTATTTTAAAAAGGTGGAGAGAGAAGAGTTCTGACAATTTAAATGAGGAGAGAGGTAGAGAAATGGCATTTGGTGGTAAATGACCAAACTACCCTTTTGAGTGGCAGAATCTGATTGATTGAGAGTGGTTCTCGCGGTTCTTACAACTGGGAATGGTTTTTATTTTAGCGGCTCCCTATATATATATATATAGAATTGCGCTAAAATAAGAACCATCTCGAGTTGTAAGAACCGCGAGAACTTTTTGATCCGTGGCGAGGTGGACCAATTTTTTTTTTCATAAACGTAGATGCGTGTATTATAAACACATTTGTAAAAAAAAAATGTCGTGTGTGTAGTTTTGAGCACCACAAGTTTGTGTTACGGTACCCGTAAACACAAACTTGTGGTGCTCAAAACTACACACACGGCATTTTTTTTTGAACTTTTTTTACAAATGTGTTTATAATACACGCATCTACGTTTATGAAAAAAATTTTGGTCCACCTCGCCCCGTACGGTGTAGTTCTCACGGTTCTTACAACTCGAGTTGGTTCTCATTTTAGCGGTCCCCTATATATATATAGGCTAGGAGTTGGCCAGAAAGTCCAAATTTCCTAAAAAGTGTAAAAAGTCATGAAACACCATAATGTCAATCATAAAACACACCAAAAACCCACAAATAATATGATGAAGATTACTAAAACATCATGTATGTGGGTTTTGTGTTGTGTTTTAGATGTTAAGACTCTGATTATGGAATGACAAATATTATTGTGTTTTATGTTGTTTAGCATTTTGTGTTTTATACTCATAGTTCTACGATGGTGCGTTTGAAGTTTTTATGAACTATTAGAGTTTGAATATGGTGTTTTAGTAATATTTATTCTATTATTTGTGAGTTTTAGGTGTGTTTTATGCCTGAAATTATTGTGTTTTATGACTTTTTACACTTTTTAGAAAAAACACACTTTCCGTAGGATCCCCATATATATATATATATATATATATAGGATAATGCTACATAGAAAACCCTTTATTTTGAGAAAACCTTGGAAACCCATCACATGGCCTACATTTGGCCACATGTCACACCCAACTTCATCTCCTTTTTTGCTTTTGAGGGCACTATGGTAAATTTACATATGCCTACCCCACCCCAAAGATCTATTGAGCAACATGATTTGACACCATCATTAATGTACCCATCACATCATTCTCATCCTTCATCCTCCATTTCGTTTAGTGTATTTCAAATTAAAAAGTTTTTTTTTTCAAAATATCTTCTTCTTCCTAAACAAGTCCTTTAATACTAGATCCACCATTAATGTACTATGGAGCATTCAACTTCCTAAACAAGGTCTTTACTTCGATCTTTACCCACCTCACATCTAGATGTACTTTCAAAACTCCATTTCTTTACCTTTTAGCTTCCCCCATTTTCAAAACTCCATGAACTTCATCTCTGTTTGTTGAAAGCTAATTCCGGGTGTGTTCATCTTCATCTCACGTCGTCATCTTCATCTCGGGTGTGCTCATGCTTGTTGAAAGCTGATTTCTAGAGTGAGAAACAACAATCTTCATCATGTTCATCAAGAACACCAAGAATACACAGATAGAAGCAAGTTTGAAGATCTTCATCGTGTTCATCGCACGGTTCTAGATCCGGTAAGTGTTTTAGAGAGAGAAAGTTGCTGCTTTAGAGAGAGAAACAACAATCTCTTGAGTATTTTATTTTGAAAAATCATTTTCACACTTGATGTTTTTGTTAAAATAGTTGTTAATAGTTTTTTGTGTAATGGCTGTTTTAGAGAGGAACATGATTTTTTGTTAAAATGGTTCTAAAAAGTGGTAAATGTTTATGTAATTTGTAGGTTTTTATTTTTGTGTTAAAAAGTTTGTGTTTGGTTTGGTTGCTTGTTTAGGGCTTTTGATCTCTGAACAGTAATTGTTTTTTGTTGGTTTGCTTGATTTACAGAAACAGACCCATAACATGTGTTAAGCCCCTGTTAGAATGATATATAACGTGTGTTGATTTACAGAAACAGACCCATAAAGATATTTAATTGACAAGCTGGATGGATGTAGGCGACGTTAATGCGGGGACATGTGTTAAAAAAAAGATATTCAATAAGTCACATTTTTTGGGAAGGAACTCTTCATTCATTTATAACATGTGTTAGTGGTAATGCTGTAACAGAACACCATGATGTAACCTGACATGTGTTCATGTATAACATGTGTTAAGCCCCTGTTAGAATGATATATAACGTGTGTTAACCTTTGTTAATCTTAAAAAAAGAAAAAAACAAGTAATATCTATTTTATTTTTGTTGATGTTTAAAATATTCGATAATGTGGAAACCGAGCGTAACACTTGTACAAGTTAGTATGTAACGTGTAATATTAAACGAGCCATTTATGGTAACACATGTACCGGTAATTTTGGAATATATAATATGAAACGGGTCATTTGTTGTGCACCTTTTGGAATATATAACATGTGTTAAGCCTCTGTTATAATCTTTTTGTAACCTGACATGTATTCTTGTATAAGCTCACTTACAAAACACCATGATGTGTATATACTGATCTAACATGTGTTACAATTTGTCTGTTTGGAACATGTAGTTTCTTAACATGTGATAAGGGTGAAAACAGTCGACGGAGGCGATGGGTTTATTGGTGAGCTTAGTTAATATCGTAATCTTGTTGTAACCCGACTTGTATACATATGATAACATGTGTTAAGCATCCATCGTAATCTTTGTTGTAACCCGACTTGTATTAAGGTATATGAAAGTGGTTTGCAAAACACTATGATGTGCATATACTGATCCTAACACTATGATGTGCATTTACTGTTGTAACATGTGTTACACTTCAGAGTAAGAAGTGTTACATTGTTGAATGTAGGGCATGATCTACTTTGTCTTATATGTTGTAACATGTGTTACACTTCGGGGTAATATATCTTGCATACAGGGTGATATTCAATAGCTCATACGTTTAATAGTAGTTTATTATTTTTCATTAAATATATTACATATATAACAACCATTGTTACATATGTAACGTTGCCATGTTAACGTATGTAACACATGTGTACCAAAGGAATGAAGTGACCAACATTTACAAATGTTAATCAAAACAAAAGTCACTTGTCATCATGGGTTGTTAGTAATTGCACGCATTACAATCATACTTAAAGGTAACAAAAATGTTTATACAAACTTAAATATATAAAGATGATCCAAAAACTATCATAAAGGTTAAAAAATCTAGTTACGCTTTGCGTCTTGATAACCATCTTTATTTTGAACATAGACATCCATTCACCTATGAACAAAACAAGTACATCAGTGTTAAGGCCCTAAAGTTAAACTTATTAACACAAATGTAACTACATGTACATCAGTGTTAAGGCCCTAAAGTTAAACTTACAAAAAGATTATAACAGAGGCTTAACACATGTTATATATTCCAAAATATGCACAACAAATGACCCGTTTCATATTATATATTCCAAAATTACCGGTACATGTGTTACCATAAATGGCTCGTTTAATATTACACGTTACATACTAACTTGTACATGTAATACTTATACAAGTATTACGCTCGGTATCCACATTATCGGATATTTTAAACATCAATAAAAATAAAATAGATATTACTTGTTTTTTTTCAAATTAACAAAGGTTAACACACGTTATATATCATTCTATCAGGGGCTTAACACATGTTATACATGAACACATGTCAGGTTACATCATGGTGTTCTGTTACAGCATGAACCACTAACACATGTTATAAACGAACGAAGAGTTCTTTCCCAAAAGATTTGACTTATTCAATGTCCCTGCATTAACGTCGCCTACATCCATCCAGCTTGTCAATTGAATATCTTTATGGATCTGTTTCTGTAAATCAACACACGTTATATATCATTCTAACAGGTGCTTAACACATGTTATGGGTCTGTTTCTGTAAATCAAACAACCCAACAAAAAAAAACACTTACTGTTCAGATCAAAAGCCCAAACCAGCAACCAAACCAACAAAAAAAAACAATTATTGTTAAGATCAAAATCCCCAAACAAGCAACCAAACCAACAAAAAAACCCGTTCAAAATCTCATCCTAAAGTTTTTGATTTATTTAAAATACATGAACATTAACCATTACTAGAACACTTTCAGCCCATAAAAACATATTAACAACGATTTCAACAAAAAATCAAGTGTGAAATGATATTTCAAGAACACTTACCGGATCTAGAACCGTCCGATGAACACGAAGAAGATCTTCAAACCTTCTTCTCTCACACCCACTTGTGCGTGTGTCTTTGTGAAAAAGATTGTTGTTTCTCTATCTAAAACATCAACTTTCTCTCTCTAAAAACATTCATCGTGCCATCGTTCTCTCTCTAAAACAACAACTTCAAACTTTTTCTCTCACACACTTGTATGTGTGTTCTTGGTGTTATAGATGAACATGATGAAGATTGTTGTTTCTCTCTCTAAAACAACAAATTCCTCTCTCTAAAAACCTTCATCCTGCCATCGTTCTCTCTCTAAAACAACAATCTTCAAACATTTTCTCTTTCACACGATGTAGATCTGAACTTGAAGATCTAAACTTGTGTTTGGTGTTCATCATGATCTTGATTGAAGACAGAGGAGAGATGACAGAGAGATAACATGCGTGTGTAAGAGAAATAAAGTTGATGTGTGTGAGAGAAAAGTCAGATTTTCAATAACTTAAATGTCCTTCTCCTTTACTTGTGTATAATTTATGGTTTTATTTAAATGTAAAAGACACCAAAAAAAGCTCAACCATTGATCTACTTGGATGAAACAAAATCAATGGATGAGGTTGGGTTTCCAAGGTTTCTCAAAAAGATGGGGTTTTCCATATAACCCAACCCTATATATATATATATAGGGGAGCGCTAAAATAAAAACCACATCCAGTTGTAAGAACCGAGAGAACCACTTTCTAGCCACTAGATAAACAAGATAGATGGATGAGATTAAAAGTAACTAAAATTAATATTAAATACATTTTATCTTATTATGTCTTTAATATTTTAATCTAAAAGGGTAGTTTAGTAAATTATTTTTTTTGTCTTTATGTCTTTATTATTTTTTTATTACGTTTTTGTATGATTAAATTAGTTTTTATTTTTTAAATATAATTTTTTTATTAAAAGAATTTTTAAATTCAGATTTTTTTAACAAAACAATTTTTTTTGCGCGCCGGTTTTTGCACACCGTTTTTACGCCCGGCTTTTTCACGCGTCGTTTTTGCACGTCGTTTTTTAACCTCGTTTTTTTAACGCGCCGTTTTTTACGTCCCCTTTTTTTTGCGCCGTTTTTTACGTCCCGTTTTTTTACGTAAAACTTTTTACGTTTTACGTTAAACTTTTTATGTTTTACGCTTTACGTTAAGCTTTTTACGTTTTACGTTAAAAACTTTACATTTTACGTTAAAAAGTTTACGGAACCTTTTCTTCCAACTAACGACAATTCACAGAAAACAACGGAAGACAGGATCAATTCTCAAACCCGCAAATATCAAAAGCACAAATGGTTGGGCATCCAGGATCAATTCTATAGCAAATATAAACCCTTTCAAAATGACAAGATCAATTCTCAAACCCGCAATATCAAAAACACAAATGGTTGGGCATCCAGGATCAATTTCAATAGCAAATATAAACCCTTTTGCAGACTGAACCTGAATCTTGACCCGAACCGAACTACTTGTACTGGAACCATGACTCGTCGTGAACCAAACTAAAACCTGAACCAAAACGACACCACCACTATCGTGCCATCACCGTCTTCGTCATCTCATCGGTTATCATCTGTTAAACATCATCATTATCGGAAACTGTTAGGAAACTTTATTTGTAAGTATTGAAGAAAATCACAATCAACTGGATCTATAAAGAGATAACAGTCCTAAAAGATCACAACAAGAAGAAGAAGATCAGATAGGACAACTGAAATGCACATCATCTACTTCAAAGAATCACAAGTTGATCAAGAGCTAAATTGGATTATCAGATAAGGTCATTTCTGATGGATCTGATGATATTCTGATGAAATATCATCAGTTTCTGACGATTCTGATCATCAGGATTTTTCTGATGATTTGTTCACCAGAATTTCTGATGAAGTGGTTTATCAGAAATTCTGATGAAGTACCCCACTTGTCTGAAATCAGCTCTATCTTGCCACACTTACCGAAGCAAGTTGACATTATTGGATATCATGATGAAAAAGACAACTTGAACATTGGATTCAATGAATATGTCAAATGGCCACTTTTTGCAGGACTTATTGCATGAATAAACTATTGTTTATTCATGCACCCAGCCTTCTATAAATAGAAGGCCCAACCAGCAGAAGACAATTGAGTTTGAAGCTTATCATTCACACATACATCAAAACTCCATTGCCCTCTCACCCCACAGAATTCAAGATTCATTTGTATTAGATAATAATCTTACAATCACCTTGTAAACCATTTTGTTTCAAAGTGATATAAACTTGATAATTCTGTAGGTATTGTTTCTGAAAGTCTGATTTCCATTTCCGCACATCTTTTTCACATCTACTGAAATCACTTGCCATATTACGTGAAAAGAAGTTGTTAAGGCCATACTGGGTCCAACAATTGGTATCAGAGCAGATTGAATAAATTATTTTCAAACGATCAATCGCTCTTCTTCTTTTCTCTAAATATGGCCAGCTTTCAATCCTAGAATAATGCTTTTAACATTGGTTCTATGTCTAAACCTCTGACTCTGGTCAGAGAGGAATACCCCCAATGGAAAATCAGGATGGTCAATTTCCTTAATGGTCATGACCGAGCTCTGTTTCAATCCATTGAAAGGGGTCCACATATACCAATGACTGAAATACCAGCTATTCCAGCAACTGACCAATCACCTTCTATCCCTGCCTCCCGAGCTCCCAAAAGTGAAATACTTTGGAGTGAGGAAGACAAGGAAAAGGTGGCTGGGGATGAAAGGGCAAAGTCACTTTTAATAATGGTCATCCCCAATGACATATTTTCACAAGTCGATGCATCTGCATCAGCCAAGGAAATATGGGATCAGTTGGAAAATATTTGTGAAGGAGGAGAAAGGATGAGAAGAAACAAAAGAACAGACAATGTCTCATCATATGAGAGGTTTAAAAGTTTGCCAAATGAAAGATTAAATGATACATATCAAAGATTTACAAAACTTTTAAACGAGCTAAAGAAATTTGGAATAACAAAGTCAATTGATGAAAGAAACATAAAATTTCTTGATGCCTTACCTAGAGAATGGAGAAGTCTAACCATGACTTTGTAGAAGTCTAACCATGACTTTGTCCTCAACCTTAGAACTAGGAAACATGAGTCTCCATGACTTATACAGCATCTTGGTCCCCAGAGAGGAAGAAATATTTGAAGAAACCATTCAAAGAGGGGGATCTTTAGCTCTTATCTCAAACTCATAAAGACCAACACCTGCCAATGATCCACAACCATCAAACAACCAAAATCTTGAAATTTCTGATACATCATCATATTTTTCAGCTTTTGCTGAAGCAATAGCACTGCTCACCAAAACATTTAAGCAGAGGTTGAGGGGAGGAAGCCAGAGATACCAGAGAAGTGACAGAGGAATGATGGATGGGAGATCTAAAGAGGAAATTAGATCTAAGGAGAAAGGGAAGGCTGAAGTTGTGTGTTACAAGTGCAAGCAGAGAGGTCACTATGCATCAGAATGCAAGACCAAGAAGCTCAAGGATGTTGCTTATTATGAGAAAAAGCTTGAAGAAGCAAAGAAGCAGCAACAAGTTAGCTTAATTGCAGGAACAGATACATGGTTATCTGATGATTCTTCTGATGATGAAGAAGAAGAATTGACAAATTTATGCCTCATGGCACTTTCTGAAGGTCTACTAGAAACTTCAGAACAAAAGGTAAATTTAGACAATCTTGATCTTGAACATAAGCTAAATAAGCTCATGTCAGATTTTCTAAATCTGTAAGAAAAACATCAATCAGATATTAGAAAATCTGATGAGTTGCAAAGGACTATGAATAAAATCATTCTTGAAAACCAATTACTCATAGAAGAAAGTTTAGATCACAGAGCTAAAATTGAGTTCTATGAAAATGAAAGAAAAGATCTTTACAAGAAAATCAATGACAAAGAAATTAATGTAAGAGGTTTTCAACAAGCCAAGGAATTTATAAATTTCATTGAGTCCACACCAAAGAACAAAGGAGAGGGTTTAGGATATATAAGATCAAAAGGAAATAAACCCACTGTCTTTGTAAAAGCAACTCATCAGATTTCTGATAAATTTCCATCAGAATCTGAATCTTGCAAGTCAACCTGTTCTGAATAATCTTTTGAAAAACCAAACTTCAAAACAAACATAAGTGAATGCAGTCAAGAATCTGTAAAACTCCAGAAGCAGTTCACTCATCTTTTCAAAATTATCCACTCATTCCATCACAAGAAAAAATATCAGAAAATTCTGATAAATCTTGTATGTGTGTTGACATACTGAAGCTTGTTCAACATCATCTTCAAAAGAAAAATGTAAAATATGTTCATGGCTCAGCATATAACAGAATTTCTGATGCAAAACCAAGAAGAAAAAATAAGTTGATTAGAATCCCATCAGAAAAAGTACCCAAGCATGCTTGGGTACCAAAAACCCTCTAATCATTCCATTTCAGGACCATCATGTGCAGCAGATTTGGTACTGCGACTCAGGAAGCTCCAAGCACATGACTGGGGGCAGGAGCTTACTCAACAACTTTGTTTCAAAGCTGGGTAGAATGGTAAATTTTGGAAATGGAGTAAAAGGGAGGACCATGGGATATGGATGCATAAGGTATGGATGATTGACCATAGAGAAAGTAGCCTATGTTGAAGGCTTAACGTATAATCTGCTAAGATATGGTCAGTTCTATGATAAAAATTTCTCAGATAATCTTATCACCAGAAAAATGCTTGATAAATTGTTTTAGTGATAATCACAGAAAAATCATATATCTGATAAATCACCAGAAAATCTGATGTAAACATCAGAAAATCTGATATAACATCAGAACACCTGATAAATCATCAGAAATTCTGGTGAATCATCAGAAAAATTTGCTGGAAAATCAGAATTATCATAGATCATTAAAAACAAATTCCTGCATGTCATCATCCTTATTCATATCTCTTGACAGCATATTCATAAACTGCACATTGGCAATTTTTTTTCTTTCCTCTTTCTTTTAAAAAAAATTGTTTAAAAAAAAATTTAGTGCTGATAATGTCATTTAACAGAAAATTTCTGGG
The DNA here is from genome assembly GCA_030545235.1 of Helianthus tuberosus. Taxonomy (NCBI): domain Eukaryota; kingdom Viridiplantae; phylum Streptophyta; class Magnoliopsida; order Asterales; family Asteraceae; genus Helianthus; species Helianthus tuberosus. The sequence continues at coordinate 349,906 of JARYGA010061237.1, forward strand.
AACTCGTTAATACGAAACTTTCTCTCTCCTTCATTAATTACACCCCATCAAGTATTAAGGAGATTGAAGTGACATATTGGTAGGCTATCATGATACATCACCAGAAAATGGCCGCCTAAACCATTTAATGCAAGTAAAGTGGAGAAGAAGCTTATCTCTGTTATATTTTTTGTCCTCTGATAATCAATTAAATAAACAGAGATTGCGGTGAAGAAAATCTACAAGTAGGTAGATACCATTTATGGCAAATATTAAGTTTACTATAAATGATCACCACTTTGAGCTCAAAATTGTCATCCTCACACACACAAAAAAAGGGCTTCTTCACCTTCACCTCATACTCTCCCACACACACAAAATGAATACCATCAAAGATGAATGCTTCCCACTTGTTCTTCATCCACATCACAATCTTAGATTGAGGACCAATCTGGAAGGTCCTCAATGGGAAGGGTGTCAAGTTGTGCTTAAAATGCTCATGAGTAGTAACTTGAACTATGCCCTCACTGCTCATATAACTGTTCATCCAGAGATTCTTCAAATCTTCTGAAAAAATGCAACATTATCTGAGTACGAGAACAGAGAACAAATGGCCATCGAGAGTGTGGTGCTAAATCAAAAAATTCTGTTAAATGAAGCCACCATCAGGACGGCTCTTCAACTCAATGATGATAGTGATGTCCTGATGTTCTCAAGGCCTCAAAAGGATGATGTCTTGAGGCAAATGGGTTACGATACGGAAACCCAACAACGAGCAATCAACAAACATGGCTTTGCAGGTATTCCTGCAAGTTATCCAAGAGCAGATATGAGACTTCAAGAAAACATGGGTCTCAGCATGCTTGTCCCCACCAACCAGAATTATGGGTTGATAACTGACATGTTGCTTCTCCTTGAGATGGAACACGGGGAAGGCATAGATATTGATTAGGTCTTTCTTTGTTTTGTTTGTGTAAAAATCTTTGCATGTTTATATGTTTATATTATGTGCTTCCATTGTTGCTATGTTATCTGGCTTATGGTTTGTGGTTTGTGGTTTGTGGTTTGGGAAATGGATAAAGTAAAAGAAAAACATAATCATCAGAAATCAAAGATTTGACACAAAGCTCTAAGTTTCTGATGACAGGAGACAAAATCTGGTAATTTAAAAATGGATCTAAATTTTTTCTGGTAAAACTTCAATAGTAAAATGTTTTAGAAAATATCAGAAAAAGCCAAGAGAGATGGATGCCACCAGAAAAACAAATGTGAGTCTTCTGATCTTATCTCATTCCCTCTCATCTCAAAAAAAAAAAAAAAAAAAAAAACCTCTAACTTCTGTCAAAGAGAAAACTTCAAAATCTGTTGAAGAGGATCACAAGTTTAGGGGGAATACACAACCAAGAAATTCTTTTAAAAATTGTTGACTTTTGTTGACCACATCTAAAAGGTCAACAAAAGACAATACATATTCTCAACAGAATTTATGTTGAATTTCTGATAACATCATCAGAATGGGACTTTGACTTACAAGAAAAAGTGGATTCAAACGAAGGAAGGTGATTGGACCTCTTATCTAATGGGGTCCACAATGATGAAAAGGTGTCATAGAACCGATAGTTTTCTCCAATCAAAAATCAGTGTAACACTTTCGTGAAGAAATGATTGAAGAAACTACAAATTGAAGGGATAAGTTGAAAGGGCTTAACCACAATTACATGATAAACCATCACTAATGTCTTGATACCCACGATCCAACGGTTACATTCTGAACCAAAAACACACGTTACACGATCTAACGGTTATAAAGACAATTAATGATCCCTTAACCACCATTACATACCACGTTCTATACCCCTTCAACTCCATACACCCACAATCCTCTGCTGAAACACTCCTATATAACACACACTTAGCAGAAATTCAAAAATCACTCACCTTCCTCACAAAAACTTTAACCCTGAAAATCCCCTGTTTCTCACTCATAATTCAAAAATCCCTAAATTTCAAACCCTAACTCACAAAGATCAACAATGGCAGAAGTAAACCTCAACATCCCAATTGTTCAACATGAAGTACCTTTTGTTGAAGATGCAGAATTTCTACCAATGAAGGAAAACAATCTGCTGATGAATACAGAGCATTCGGAGTATGATGTAAGATGTCAACTTCTGATAGAATATCTCACAAAATGTCCAATCTCAGGAGCTCTAACAAAAGGAAAAGAGGTACCAGAAAGGCTACTACAACAATTTGTTCACACTTTTAATGAAGTTAAAGGAAATCAGGTCTCTGCTCATGTATGGGGAAGTGTTTATGTAACATTAACCCCTGCAAGAGTAAGAGAATGGCTTGAACTGCCTATTCTTGATAGTTACATTGAAGCTCCAAGCAGAGAAGAATTAATAAGCTTCATCATTGGGCTTGGCTACAAGAAAAAAGATATCAACAAAATTGGAGCAATTAGAAGAAGTGAATTGCCAGCCATCTGGCAAGTGATGATGGAAGTGCTAAACAAATGTCTCACCTCAAAGATAGGGGGAACTGATCAAATCAGTCAAGCAATTCTGAAAATCATGTATAGACTCATAACTGGGTTCAAAATTGATTATGGGTCAGAAATTTTCAACCTACTCAAAAGGTCAATCAGCACCAGAAATGGAAGAATAACCTCACATCTGCCATATCCAAGGTTAATCTCTATTTTCATCTCTGAAACATTTGCTACAAGGAACATAGAAATTCCAATTTTGGAAGATGTTTGGAGTTCAAATACCATGAAGGCCTGGAGTTACAATCATGGATGGGAATCAGACAAAGATATCCCTGTGTTGCCAGAAAGCATGTTATGCCTCATTGCACCAGACTCACAATACAGAATACAACATGAAGAACTTCTGACCAAATTAGATTCTCCAACAGAAGAGCCCAGCAGAGAAGTTGTGAACTGTTCTTCATCAACAGAAGAAGGAGATAATGAGAAGTCCTCCCCATCAGAAAAAGAGGGTGCAGGAGGGGAAAGAATTCTGGAGATAGCTAACTCACCAGAAAACAAGACACAACATGCTGAAAGCCAACAGGTTCATGAAGTAGGAATTCATCATGAATTTGAGATTCATCAAAAAGAAGTACATGAACATTATGTAGAATCACATGTTGCTGGAGGAACTCATGAATATGCTGAAAAACAACATTATGAAGAAACTCACTTTGATGCTGCTACAATTGAAGCCACTGAAGTCATACATTATGATGAATCTCAGATTGCCGGTACATCTCTTTTAAACACTGTCTTAGTTGACTCTCACATAGAAGAAACAAAATCAGAAAGTTCAGTTAATGTTTCTTACAAGTTAGAATACAGAACAACTAATGTTGATGAGGAGGTTACTAGTTCCATTAATCTCAACTCTGAATCAGAAAATGAGGAAGAGGATGAGATCCCAACAGATAGAGATCAGGAAACTGATCAAGGAAATCTGGCTAAAGGTAATCCGTTTACCTCAAAAACTTATGGAGAATCATATGTTGATATGATTCAAGGACATAAGGAAATCCAGGGTGAAAATGAGTTTTTCATCACTGGTGGAGATGATTCTGGTAAACTTAAAGCTGCACCAAAATCTGGTAAAGCCAAAAGTGACCCTATCATTTCCAAAACAGCAGCAAATATGTTTGCAGCTGGAATGTTACAAGGAACATCTGTTGTTCCCAATATCCCTGAAACACCCATGAACCAAGAAAATTTAGAAACAGTGCTGGAAAATGTTTACAAAGTCTGCAAAAGAAATCCAGTGGAAGAAAAACTTGATATGTTGCTGTTAGAAATACAAGGTCAAAGGGCTGATATGAAGACTTTGTCCGAATCAGTGGAGGCAATAAAGAAACAAACTGAAGAAAACACTGAAGCACTAAAGTCTCTTCAAAAGATGAAAGAAAAGGCACCAGAATCCAACATCTCTGCATCAGAAATCCAGATGATTCTCACAGAAATAGAAAAGATCAAAGCACAAGTTGCAAATACGGTGGAATCAAGGCAGTCAAGCAGTTCAAACAGAGTTTTGGAGGAAGTTACCATACTAAGGGCAAGCAACAACAGTATCACAGATGCCCTTGAGAAGCTTTCAAAAGAATGGGCTATAATTCAGACGAAAGCTCAAACTGAATTCACCAAAGTTCAGAAAAACATAACCAACAACTCAAAACAGGTAAGAGAGGTGCAACAACTGATGGAGAAGATGCAATTCAACATTGCAAGATTGGCCAAAGTGGATCCCCAAGAACTCATGAAAGAAATTCCTGCTGAAAGTTCACATCAAGAAGCTCCAAAGTCAACTCCTCAACAATCATCAACCACACCAATCACCAAAGCTGGAACCACAATGATGGGTCCACCTCCAAATGTCCCAAGAGATGAAATGCTGAAAAGGTTAGCAACTGCAAAACCTCAAGCTATTACAAATTTGAAATTACTAGCATCTGTCCCAAAGCCTACATTGTCTGATGACTCAGCCATAAGTAAATTTATGAACATGCAAACAATGAATGAATGGGAACAAAGAGGTGATTCACCAAGAAAATCAAAGATTGTTAAAAGAAAAATCTCTGAAACTAAGTCTGTCATGGTTAAAGAGATTGCCAGGGATGTAATGATATTCCCTGAGTACAATCTGGTGAGTTATTATTTAACAAAAGAAGATTAACAACCAAGATCACTGTCTCCTGTCAGACTGACTTTAAGAGAAGAAAGGATAAAAAGAGGTTCAGGTAGCATTCACTCCAAGAATGAAAATCCAGTAAAGAAAATTTTAAAGGTGGATGAAGTGAAAGTTGCAACCGATGATGTTGGAGGAACTCATGTGCAAAACAGATACACACTTCTGAGAAAAAATGGGGAAGAACAAAAGGTGACTGATGAAGAAATAGCTGACCAATTGCATCCTTTAGACATTCTGTTTATGAAGGGTCACAATGAAAAGGAAAAGAAAAATAACCAAGAAGTCAGAAGGGCATTAAATGGCATATCAAAGGTTGGAATATTGCTATTTGAAAGAATGGCTTTTTCAGACTTTGATCTATGCATCAACTATGAACATGTGCACAACAAAAAGGTGTATGTCAGATCACCAAAGACAAAAGTTCCCTCAGAAATATTGGAAGATGCAAGATCTGGAGACATCATTGTGCTGACAAGTAAAAATGAAGAACATAACTATGGTGTAATCTTCAGAGATCATGATAATAACAAAGCTTTGTTCAGAAGTGTTGACATCTGTAAGTACTCAAATCAAAAAATGAAGTATATCATGAAAACCATGAACAAAAGACAAGAACATCTTCAGAAGATAGAAAAGAACTTGGAGGGACACTGGAAAGAAATTGAGCAAATGATTGAAGAATGGATCCAAGCAAGAGAATGGTACAAAGACATGTATGTCAGCTGCAACAAGTATATCTCCTACAAAAAGCAGTTAAAGAAAGGAGATGTGCACAAGAGAGTGAAGTTGAATTAAAGAACTTGTTCATTTGAATTTTCATCTTTTATGTAATTTGTTTTTAAAAAACATCAGTAACTGGTTTAAATTTGCAAGTATTATATTTCCACTGTTTGGAAATTTTCTATTCATAAGATAGTTCATTTTCTTACAATACTTAGGGGGAAACTGTTAGGAAACTTTATTTGTAAGTATTGAAGAAAATCACAATCAACTGGATCTATGAAGAGATAACAGTCCTAAAAGATCACAACAAGAAGAAGAAGATCAGATAGGACAACTGAAATGCACAGCATCTACTTCAAAGAATCACAAGTTGATCAAGGGCTGAATTGGATTATCAGAGAAGGTCATTTCTGATGGATCTGATGATATTTCTGATGAAATATCATCAGTTTCTGACGATTCTGATCATCAGGATTTTTCTGATGATTTGTTCACCAGAATTTCTGATGAAGTACCCCACTTGTCTGAAATCAGCTCTATCCTGCCACACTTACCGAAGCAAGTTGACATTATTGGATATCATGATGAAAAAGACAACTTAAACATTGGATTCAATGAATATGTCAAATGGCCACTTTTTGCAGGACTTATTGCATGAATAAACTATGGTTTATTCATGCACCCAACCTTCTATAAATAGAAGGCCCAACCAGCAGAAGACAATTGAGTTTGAAGCTTATCATTCACACATACATCAAAACTCCATTGCCCTCTCACCCACAGAATTCAAGATTCATTTGTATTAGATAATAATCTTACAATCACCTTGTAAACCATTTTGTTTCAAAGTGATTCTGTAGGTCTTGTTTCTGAAAGTCTGATTTCCATTTCCGCACATCTTTTTCACATCTACTGAAATCACTTGCCATATTACGTGAAAAGAAGTTGTTAAGGCCATACTGGGTCCAACAGAAACCACCCCCCACCTGAAACGATTAGTACCGGCCCAAAAAAAAAACAAAGAAACATGGATCAGGGAATATCTTAAAGAAACGAGGAAGTCGAAAAGATTTACCCGGTTACACGGCTGCCAGAGGTTCGACCCACCTCCGCCGCTGCTCCGATCGGCGAATCAACGTCATCCGTCCGTCGATCTATCCCCCCCCCCCCCCCGACGCGTCTCTCTCTCTCTCTCTCTCGAATCGGGTGGGTGTGCTTGTCTCTATCATCACTATCGCCGGCCCAC
>JARYGA010061238.1:0-48199 GCA_030545235.1 Helianthus tuberosus
ACTGAATTGATAAGTTAGAGTTTGGCTTTTAGGTTATATAATACATTCCTCTGTATGATATCTTCATCTTTTCATCTTGTGGCTTCCTTTTTTTCTTATAAAAGTCAGTTAATAGTTTATGATTTGGCCCCTTTAGTATTCTTAATCACCCGATTTAATGTTGTTAGTACCTTTAAGATTTCATATTAATCAGTACTTTTTAGCTTCACCAAAACTTTCTTTTCTTTCGGTAGTGAAACAAAAGAAAATATATAAACGCAGATAAAAGTTAACATTATATGTTACTTGCTTTACACAGATAAAAGTTAAAATCATATAGACATTTTCAATTTTGTTTTTAATTTCCAGCCATTCTATCATTTTGATCAGGTTACAATTAGCATTCATGGATTTTTGTAATTTGGGTTCTTTGATCTAACTGGAACAGACTATATTGAATGGGCAATCTAATTAATGGCGTAAATCAGCTGTCATATCCAGCAAAATGTGTGCACGCTAGCTAGACTATTGAGTGTTCAAGTCAAGGCAAAGATTAGAATTGTCCAAAAGATCATCATCAGTTATGGAGGTATGCATTCCCTAATCTATAACTTTTACTTCAGTTTTAGTATTAAAACAGAAAATAAAAGGAAGAACTAAAATCGTGGTTACCAGTGGTCGGAGACGATGAGACGATAATAGTGATGGTTTCCGGTGACCGAGCGGTCGGAATGAAAGCGGTGATGATTGTCGAACTAAAAAGCAGATTAACTATCTAAATGGTTTAATTCAAACACATTAACTGGAAAGTATGCAAAGTTGGGTTATCTATGGTTGATAATGGGTCAATCATATCTTATTTTGAAATATCGTTTAGTTACTTTATAAATCTTCATTAATATTTAGTGTATCTTTAACTCAGCCGGTGTAATACACCGGTTCATCATGTTATTTTGTTGGTGTTTATTTTGTTTATTGACTTATGATTAACGTAATTAATTTTCTCTATTGATTTTTAATTATAGACGTCGTTTATGAAAGCATCTGACAGAAACAGAGAACGACCGTCGTGGAAGTTAACGAAATCAAGTGACTTCATGAAGGTGAACTGTTGTGAATTTCAAAAGATTAGCGCAATGTTTTAAAATCTGGTTTTTATATAGAACCGCTTTGGGCTCGGAAACGGTTTAACTGGTTCTATCGGACGGTACAACCGGCCAGTTTGAGCCAGTTTTTAAAACATTGGATTCACGAACCGGATATGGCTGAAAAAAATTTAGATCTATTTTGTATTGTGCCGAAAAAAAATCTCTCCAGAAAGTTGTATATTTGCACTGAACTTTTCACCCAACATGACTATTTTTTCCACTTTTTTAGTTCGATCATATCTCTTGCTATCTCGTATAACCATCCTACTCAGATATCAGATGACCGTAGTTTGTTATCGTTAACATATATGAAGACATTTTTTAATTTATTATTCGATTAACAATTATTCAATGTCGTGTAAAAGTTTAATGAAATAATATGTTAGATTTTAATAAAAATACATGTTTATTAACTAATAAAATTAAACTACCCGGGAAGCAATCCCGGGTGATAACCTAGTGAAAATTATAAATGTAAAAGGTAATGATTATGTGAAAATGTACGAATATTTATGAAGTATGATAGATTGGAGATGAGATTGATGTTTCATAAAAGATAAATTCGTTGTTGATGTGTTAGCTGAGTGTATATGTTTTCTTAACGTTAATGACACTGCCATTAGCAATGCTTCAAAGGCATCAACAGAAAGATCAGCACCCACAAACTGCTACATCTAAATTTTCTTGCAAAAATCCTACCACGCATACTAACGAACCACATCCTTCCTCCCTATCCTACCCGCCATAGCTCTCGCCTTTTTCTCCCACAAACAATCTATGGCTACGAACCGGCCAGTTTTCTTCCTTCCACGACGAAGTTTTTGGGGTCAACCGTTGTTGATGCTCTAAAACTGGATGCCTAAAAAAACAGATGAATTGTTCGTACACGTGTTTTTTTTTTCAAAATGTAGTTTTCTTTTTAAATAAAACAATAGCATTAAGGCTGCAAACGAACCAAACGTTTGGCGAACAGTTCGCGAACTGTTCGGCGGGAAGTTCGTTCGTTTATTAAACAAACAAACACAAACAAAAAATTTCGTTCGTTTAGTTAAATGACCAAACATGAACAGAGGGCGCGTTCGTTCATTTATGTTCGTGAACGTTCGGTAACATGTTTGTTTGTGTTCGATAATTCATTAGTGTTTTTAGCTTTTATATTTTAGTTAAATACTTCAAAATTCCGACAAATAAAATATTTAATAAGTGTCAACGTATTATATATATTGTTCATGAATGTTTGTTTGTATTCGTTTGTTACCATTTGTGTTCATGAACATTAGTTTGTGCTCATTTGTGTTCATCGTCGTTCGTTTTCATTCGTTGCCTAAAATTAACAAACAAACACAAACGAACACGAACAAGTTCATTTCCTTAACAAACAAACACGAACATTAATCTCTTTCGGTAAGCGTTCATGAACAGTTCGTGAACACATATATTTCTTAACAAACGAACACGAACAAGGACTTGTTCGTGTTCGTATGGTTCGTTTGCAGCCCTAAATAGCATGATAAGCAATTATAAGAACACCCGTAGTGGTTGCCCTTTCGGGCGTTTTTGGGGCTCAATCACGCATTCACGCCCATATCGCCCACATCCCCACTACGCATGGGCGTGATTGGCAATTTTTTTGCGCATGCGTTTTATAAATCACGCCAAAGGGGGGAGATCTTGTCCAATCAGATTTGAGCTTGCATTGTTTTGTCCAATAACATTTATTAAATTGTTTATTTTATTTTATTACAAACATAATGCCTCACAATCCCCATATCCCCACTACACCCCTTTTGTAAAAACGCCCAATAAGACCATGGGGTATGGGTGGGGCTTGGGTTGGGCATTGGTTGACACGTGGAATGGGGTGGCAGACATGGGTAAACCCACATTGAACACGGTATGACCGGGGAGGGGGTTTGGGGCGTGGGTTTGGTGGGCTTGTGGGCTGACCCGCTGGGCAGACCTAATATGATTTAAAAGACAAATTTAATTTTTTTTATATTTTTAAATAAAGAAAATTACAAAAAAAAGAAAATTACAAAAAAAAAAATCCTAACTTTTAAATTTGTTTTTTTATCTCTTCTCTCAACGCCAAGACTATTTCTAACTCGTCACCCTATAGGTGATCAATCGGCTGTGATAGAATTTTCAAATCATCCCGTCTTTGTTTCAGGGCATCTCTAGCTTCTTTGCTCCTTCGTATTTCGGCCATTTGTTGTTGGAATACGTTGAATGTATCCATCTTGCATGAAATGTCATCCAACTGGTCGCTGTATATTCCCCTACGCGAGCCAGAACTCCCAGCTGAAGGCGATGCCGTTTGTTTTTTAGCATGCCTTCTTGAGGCATTTCTTCCATGCTCAGGCCGGTTTGGGCTTGGCGAATCATCCAAAAGGTCCTCAAACTCTTGATCTCGTGCATCAGATTGGGCTTGTGACGAGGCCCTTGACCTTTTACTAGACGAGTTAGTTTCGCTACCAGTGGGGATAGTCGCCCACTTTGGATGGAATTTACAAATCTCCCAACAATGCATGAAACGGAAGTCGGTGTTCATATTTGATTTGAATGCATTTACTGCATTTGTCAAAACGTCGGCTTCGGTTTCACCACTTTTAGGGTTTTGCTTTGCTTTATTTAAAAAACCACTAAATTTTGTAAGTTGGGTGCTTATCTCGCTCCACTTTGAGGATAAGGTATCGTTTTCACGATAAGTCCCCCTACCCATTTCTTCATGGAATAGTCTACTAACCGATTCCCACAGGGCGGTTCGATGTTGCGAATTTCCTATTTTAATAAAAAAATATTAATATATTACAAAGTTATATAAAAAATAACCATTCCATTAATATAAACAAACGTTAAGAATACCTAAAGTTGAATGTTGAGATTGTTCACACCAACCCCTCGCCAATGCAACTTCTTCAGCATAGACCCATTTTTGTTGTTTTCGTTTGGCGGTTTCAGCTACTTTATCCTCCTCGGTTTTTTTCTTATAACTTCTCTTTTTGATGGGTTTCGATGCGGAAGGACCATCATTGGGTGGTTGAGTTTCGGGAACAGTTTCGTTTTGTGAAAGGTCGATGGAGGTTGGTGAAAGGTTGATGGGCGATTGTGTAAACGGGGTAGGTATCGAATCATCGGAGTGTGGGAAGTTAGTAAATACACGATTCCCAAGAAGCGATGCATAACTCGCTTCATGGGGCATAGAAGAGTGTATGAAAAATGGACGAGGAATTGGACGATTGGGTGGTGGGCTAGGATTAGTTTCTTGGAATGCATACGGGTTGGTCGGGTCATAAGCACGGTTATAAGGATGCATTTTTCGTATTGTAGAAGGAGAATTTGAAGATGTATAGAAGATGTGGTTGAATGTGGTAAAAAAATGGAAGAAAAATGTGAGTTTTCTAGTGAAAAAATAAAAGAAAAAATTAATTTTTTTTAATATAGCCGTTGGCCAACGGCTATTTTCTTTTGGCCATTCACAAACCGCCATGTCACTTTGCTCCCCCGCCCCACGCCCGGCTTGAAACCTAAGCCCCAAGGGGCCACGCCCCAACCCAAGCCCACCCGGGGTGGTGCCTTGGTCGTTTTCCCCCAACCCACGCCCCAACCCAAGCCCCATACCCCACGGCCTAATGCTCCATTGCTGACTGGGCTGTCACATGGCGCAAAACACCCTAGGGTGGGGCATTATTCACCCCAACGACTACGCATGGTCTAATAAACAAATCCCAAACATCCTTTGAGTAGTTTGATAAATATAGTTTATATTAGCTCAAGGCACGAGCTTGTTTGACTCGTATAAATTTTTAAATCGACTTTAATAAACAATTATAACTTAATCTATTAACGTCATAAATAAGTTTTGTTAAAAGGTGGTAATTCTCATTTATTTGAGAGTAAAATACACTTTTTATTCTTTAGGTTTACTTCAAACTAGGTTTAATCCCCACCATGTTGCGGCCGAGGCTTACAATTTAAGGCACAACGTATACAATGTTAGATTAAAGGGTCACGCGTTACAGCGGTGAAGGTTAAATAACATCAAACATTAACCATGTAAAGCCTATCACAAAACTTTGAAAACATTGTTAAACTTGAATTGCACAAACGAAAAAACGACCTGCTAAGCTTTCACAGCCCAACCTGTTGGTAATTTGACCTGGAAAAAAACATGCTCTTCGCCTGTGCATTAATAGCCAAAAATCAAAGCACCGTACAAAATTTCCAGAATCACCAACGTAAGAAGCAAAATTGGCAAACGAAAATCATCATAATAAAACTATGATGTAGATAGACGTGAACAACAACCTTCAATCGGTTGCCGGAAAACGCAAGAACGTCGGAGAACACTAGCTGGTGTTACTTTCTTGTTCTAGAGAGAGAGCGCACGCTTGTTGTGAGAGAACAAAACAACACCACCATAACAAACCAATCACATATACAAAACAAACATTATGCACATGTTATAACTTGTAATGCAACATTATATTGCAAATTTATATTATAACACCACCATAACAAACCAATCACATATACAAAACCAACATTATGCACATGGTATAACTTGTAATGCAACATTATGTTGAAAATTTATATTATATAAATTGCATGTCAAGATTTATAATTAAAATAATTACAAAGAACATCTTTTATTTTAAAACTTGTAACACGTTACATTCTTTTTACTAACCAACCTTAAACTTTTATTTTAACTAAAATAATTACAAAGAACATATTTTATTTTGAAATTTTTAACACGTCACCTTCTTTTTACTAACGAACCTTAAACTTCTATTTTAGGAAAAATTACAAGTTTTGTCCTTTATCTTTATACCACTTTTCAGGCGGTGTCCTTTTTAACAAATGTTGACAGACGGTGTCCTTTACTAGGTATTTTGTTGCAAGTTTAGTCCTTTACACCCAACCCAGTTAAAAAACCTTGTTAATTGTTGGGTGTAAAGGACTAAACATGCAACAAAATACCTAGGTAAAGGACTAAACTTGCAACAAAATACCTAGTAAAGGACACCGCCTGTCAACAATTAACAGGGTTTTTTAACTGGGTTGGGTTTAAAGGACTAAACTTGCAACAAAATACATAGTATAGGACATCGTCTGTCAACATTCGTTAAAAAGGACACCGCCTGAAAAGTGGTATAAAGATAAAGGACAAAACTTGTAAGTTTTCCTTTATTTTAAATCCAGTCGTCATGTTCAATGCATACGAGGGTATTTTGGTAATTTCACTATCTTTTTAAAAAATAAGTAATTTTTTAAAGTAGTTATAGAATATTACACCACATCCAACAAGTGGACCCACCACAGCCAATAAACGAACTTCAATAGATTTCCAAGAAAAGGGGAGATGTACCCATGCAGGGACAAAATAGTAATTAGCAAAATAACCAGAATAACAATATTCAAAGTAACCACAAACTATATGTGGCTCTTATGCCCCTTCAAACCAAAGGTTCTAAACTTTACACCCAACATATCTCTTCACAAACACACAAAACAAACAAACAAACCATTAATCAATCAAACCCCATCATCACAACTCCTGCTTCAGATTCATTCCAATGGCACTAACTGCAACTGGGTTCACTTCTTCTTTCCATGGAACTTGGGGGACTTCCATAGCTGGTGAAGATTATTCCACCATGGTGGCTAAGACTGCACCCATTCGGGTTCGAGTCCGGAACAACCCCTTACGATCCGGCCCCATGATGGGGAACGTTAATGAAGGAAAGGGGATCTTCGCGCCTTTAGTTGTCATCACCCGAAACATCGTTGGAAAGAAGCGGTTTAATCAGCTTAGAGGGAAAGCAATTGCTTTACACTCACAGGTATCATACATACATTCATACCCATGTTTTAAAGATTAATTGAGTTTGAATTTGTTTAGTGATTATTGGTATAGTTTATTAATCGGTTTATTAGTATTCGAATTAGCGTGGGATTAGTTTAGTGTTTTATATAAATATAGGCCCATGTAAGTATGTAACAAGTTTAGGCGTTTAAACAGGAGGAAGTCATGGGTTCAATATCGGTCAAAAAAATGTAACAAGTTTATTTTGTCGAGTCTTGCTAATAAGAAAGAGTCCGAGATGGGGTGTCTTCGAAATCTTGGTGTTCATGTTTTCTTGATCCGGTCTGGGCCTGTCAAAGTGGTTCACAACCCGACCCCATACACCAAAAAAAACTGGTTTGGGCCAAACCGGTGTGAGCCTCGACCCAACCCAGCGGTTTGGGAATAATTTGGGATCTAAAACTTAACAATCGATTCATAAACCGAACTGGTTTGGCCCAAGCCAGTTTAGAATAGGTTTAGGCCCAAACCGGTTTAGAAACTGACCCAAACCGATTCGGATAGGTTCGGATTTTCAAACCTAAAATCAATTCATAACCCGAACCAGTTTTGGCCAAACCTGTTTGAGCCCATGATGAAAAAAACCGAGTTGGCTTAAAAACCGAACCGGTTTGGGCCTAAACCCGGTTTTTGTACACCTCTAGGTAGACTAATCCGCCCAGTGGCCACCAACCCCCACTTTAAACCGGCCCGAGGACACTCGAGGTCACGGGGTTCGAAAAATGTTTCAGCCCCTCGGGTTGGCAGGAGTTTCACCGCCAGGCAGCGTTGTCGGCTCGCTAGGTTGGGAAGGGGGATCCCTTCCGCGGTCAGGGGTACTGTGCATCTACCTTTTTTTTTAGATAGACTAATCCCCAATAGAGGTGCACATACCGGTTAATTTTAATAACCGGTTCGGTTAATCAGTTATACCGGTTAATTTGACTTTTTGACTTTAACCGGTTAATGCTTTAACCGGTTATTACTTTAACCGGTTATTTTTTTAACTGGTCCGGTTAATTACTTTAACCGGTTCGGTTAATTAACCGGTTATTTCGGTTATTAACCGGTTTTTTTGCCTTTTTTTTGAATTTTTCGGTTATTTTTTCGGTTAACCAGTCTATCGGTTAAAAAACCGGTTTAAAAAAACCGGTTAATAACCGGTTATTATACTAAACACTTATAACCGGTTACTAACCTACGGTTAAAAATAACGACTAACCGGTTATTCCTAAATCGGTTATTAACCGGTTACGGTTTCGGTTAATAACCGGTTACGGTTAATTAACCGGTTATTTTGTGCACCTATAATCCCCAAAAGGAAACCTATCATTGGGCCTGAAAATGGGCCTAATAAGCCTTACCCAATGAAATCTAACAGTGTTTTTGCTGTGTTTAAAAGTTGCCAGTTGCAAGATTATTTGGTTAATTCTTGATTGTTTATGGGATTAACATGATGATGATTTGCAGGTAATCACAGAGTTCTGTAAATCAATCGGGGCGGATTCAAAACAACGACAAGGGCTGATTCGTTTGGCGAAGAAGAATGGTGAAAAACTTGGATTCCTAGCTTAGTGTTTAATTCAGTCTGCAGATAAAGCAAAGATTTTAAGTTTGATGAGAAAGTTGAATTTTTTTACCACCATATTATGTATGTGTGAAGATCTTTCAGATGTAAATACTTTTTCATCTGGTACCCATCAAAAATATAAAACAAATTCATGTATCATCATCATATTTTATTCATATCTAGTAGTTTTAGTAGTCACTAATCATCATATTTTATTCATATCTAGTAGTTTTAGTAGTCACTAATCATCATATTTAATTCATATCTAGTAGCTTTAATAGTCACTATTGTCACGATATTCTTAGTGCTATATTATTAGAGCTGTAAACGAGCTGAGAATCTGAGATACTGGCGAGCTACTCGAGATTTGTTTGTTATATTGTCGGAGCCAATTGCCTCTTCTAGGCCTTTGATTTTGCATTCCCCCAAATTTGGTGAATCTTGGTTTTAATTTTGTTTATTTTTGTAATGTAAATAGCCTTATCTAAGGTTTTCTTTTTCAAACTGACAATGCTGGTAAGGGTGTAAGTTAGCCAAAACGAGGCCATGCTCGGCTCGTTAAACATACGAGAACTCGAGCTTGAGTTCTACACTTCTACTTGTTTGAAGCTCTAAAAATAGAGGTCGAACTCGGGTTTTGAGTACTCTTGACAAGCAATAGGTTAAAATCCACTTCACTAGAAATATGAAGTTACAAACTAAAACTTCAAACCATCACAACTACAAATAATGTTTTGTTCTTTTGGTAACTTTTTGAACACCTAAACATATATAATTATTATTTTTTAATTTGAGTTAACTGCCATTTTCGTCCCTGTGGTTTGGTCACTTTGGCTATTTCAGTCCATTTTTCAAAAATGCGTCATTTTCGTCCCCCACGTTCTGGAAAGGTGCCATTTCAGTCCAAAAATCATAACCCAGTTAAGTCAGTTTGTAAATAAGGACTGATTGTGTAAATTTGTAACATAAAGGACTGATTGGGTAAATTTGAAAAATGGACTGAAATGGCAGTTAACACCACCACCACTAGCCCTGCCACCACCACCACTCCGCTGCCACCACCACCACCACCGCCACCACCGCCACCACAAACAACCATGGCAGCCATTGTAAACAACCATCTGCCGCCACTCTTCTCCACTTCCGGCCAACAACCTTTCTTCTCCGATGACCTGCGTCTACCATATCATCACCATCTAATCACCTCATCGATCTAACCAAACAACCAATCCAAACGAGTTGAACGATAATCACCGGCGAGCAATTATCTCGAGCCGAGTGATGGAATCAAGTCTGATGCATCGGTTTGCTTTTATCAGATTTTCATGATTGATCTTCGTCTGATCTGTATCGAGTAAACCTGCTGCTACTTCATCGTTACCGGCGACTGCATCATCACCATCGCCGGCGACTACATCAACCATCTTCGTCACCTGCAACTATCACGCGAACCACCATTAGACACCGTAGTACCTCACTCCGACAACCATCTTCATACGCCACCACAAGAATGACTAAATCATTTAATTTCTTAATCAATAGTTCATATTTTTAAAAAAATTTGTACTAACAAAAACAATCAAACTAATTTCTTCATGTGTTTCTTTTACTTTATAATCATTTTCATACACATTTTTAGATTATAAGGACCTGTAAAATTTCTATAATGGCACTGCTTCCTTGCACAACATGTATCCGATACCATGGCAATCCAAAAATAAATGTAGTTGCACCCAAAAACATGGCGATGAACGAAAGCCCAAATCCCCGGTCGAAACCTTTGTTGTCTTGCACCCACACAAAGCAAGTTAAGCTAACCGCGCCCCCCATTGCAAGGGCAAGTAGCAAACCATTGAAAAAGGTCGACATTTGTCTAGCTTCTTTGGGATCTTTTTCATCGAATTGGTCTGCTCCATGTGATGGTAATGCGGCTTTTACACCTCCACCACCAACAGCTAGTTGAGCCAAGAACTTACAAAGAGGCGCTTACTGAAGACTCTTGGGTCAATGCAATGCAGGAGGAACTTAGTCAATTCGAGAAATTGGGAGTGTGGAAGTTAGTTGATTTGCCGGATGGTCAGAGAAAGATTAACACCAAGTGGGTGTTCAAATGCAAGAGGGACGATAGAGGAGTTGTTGTAAGGAACAAAGCTCGACTCGTTGTTCAGGGATTTAGTCAACAGGAGGGAATTGATTTTACCGAAGTCTATGCTCCTGTAGCACGACTAGAGGCAATCAGAATTTTTCTAGCATTTGCATCTTGGAAGAACTTTAAAGTTTATCAGTTGGATGTTAAATCGGCGTTTCTTTATGGGAAGGTTAAAGAGGAGGTTTATGTTGGTCAGCCACCGGGCTTCACCGATCCAATCCACAAAAACAAGGTCTACTTATTGGACAAAGCGCTGTATGGTTTACACCAGGCCCCGAGAGCCTGGTACGAGACTTTGTCTCAACACCTACTAGCCAACAAGTTCATTCGTGGAAAAGTGGATGCCACTCTCTTCACTAAAGAGGTCGATGGTCATCTTCTGATAGTTCAGATTTATGTGGACGATATAATCTTTGGGTCGACAAATGAAAATCTATGCAAAGATTTTGAATCAGTGATGAAGCAAAAGTTTGAAATGTCATCAATGGGGGAGATGAAATTCTTTCTGGGTTTACAAGTTGAACAACTTCCCGAGGGAATTTTCATTCATCAGTCAAAGTATGTTCATGATATTCTAGAGAAATTTGGGATGTCAAGTTCTACTCCAGCTGCTACCCCACTTGCAACAAATCATGGGATTCACCCAGATCTCACCGGAGACAGGGCTGATGAAACGTTTTACCGTTCCATGATAGGTTCTTTAATGTACCTAACTGCTTCACGTCCTGATATAATGTACCCAACGTGCCTCGCAGCAAGATTTCAGTCTAACCCGAGAGCATCGCATATGATCATTGTGAAGAGGATATTGCGCTACCTGAAAGGAACTCCTTCATTGGGGTTGTGGTATCCTAGAAAAGGCGAATTTACGCTCGAAGGGTATTCCGATTCGGATTTCGGATGCTGCAAAGTCAATTCAAAATCAACAACTGCAGGATGCCAGTTCTTTGGTCCTAGATTGGTTACCTGGCAGTGTAAGAAACAAACGTCTGTGGCGTTATCTACTTGTGAAGCGGAGTATGTTTCTGCTAGCAGTTGCTGCTCTCAGATCTTGTGGATACAGCAACAGATGCGCGACTACGGTTTGCAGTTTCTTAACACACCTCTTTTTGTTGATAATGAGGCCGCTATAAATATAACAAAGAATCCAGTACATCACGCTAAAACTAAACACATAGAAATTCGTCATCACTTTATTCGTGATTGTTTTGAGAAAAAGTTGATACGAATTGAGAAAATCCACACTGACGAACAGAAAGCTGATTTACATACCAAAGCTTTTGATAAAAATCGGTTTAAATATTTGTTAAAACTGAATGGTATGAAGCTTCTTTCGGTGTCGGATGGAATTGTGGGCGTTGATGAGAGTACTGTTGCGGATGAAGACGAGAAACAATCTGCAATGGTTTGTCGAATTTTTACTTGTTTTGGTATTTAGGGGGAGTAGATATTTGTATATAGTTTATATTTTCAGAAAATACAAAAACAGTAAAAAATGCAAAAATACAAAAACATGATAAAATCAGAAAAAGAGCTTGTGTATATAGGGAAAATGATAGTACATCGGCTAGACGATTACAGTATGCTAAAGATTTGTAAAGTATAAATGAGTTAAACAGTCTCACTAATGATGTGTCGATAGGTTTTCGCACATTTAGTAGATTTATTCGGGATATAAACCTAAATTCAAACTTGTGAATTCGTGGGGAACACTACTTGGATATATAGGTAACCCCTGAAATCTCGTTTGAAAGGTCTCTTAATCTGATATACTAGGTCTTTATACTCAATGATGTCTGGGGTATTATTCCGGGACTTCTGCTGAACGGTGGTTCTGACCTAGTCCCTGGATAATGCTTTCTACAATGCTTGAAATATAGCATTAAACCCTCAGCATGCTGAAACAATAAAATTGATAAATGCTGCTGTTGTAAGCAAAAAGATCCTTTAAAGGGGACATACCTTAAAGTCGAAGCTGATATCTCTCTGCGTATATGGAAGTATCGACCTGAGATCCCTCGGCCCTCGCATACCTAAATTATATACAGATATCATTGTAGTATACTCACCTGTAAGACTGATTATTGGGATTCTGGATACGGGAGTATATTCAAGAGGTGGGACACATGAATGAGCTAAGTTCATAATTCATCTAATTCGTATCCTGAGTAAATTGAAATTTGTGTGAGAATTTAAGATGGATCAGTATATCGACAATCGATGTGAATTGTTTAAGTCTGAGTATGAAATGAAGCTTAACGGTATTTGTGATTTGTCTGAAAAGCTGATATGATTCCCTGACACGCTTGCCAAAAATATGTTTGTAAATAGTTTACTTTGTTTACTTTCTGCAATTTAAGTTTTCTGTATTTCATTTCTTAGTTTAGAACACTTTGATAAAATCCAAAAAGATTTTATTTCTGCTTTATTTTCTGACAAACCAAAGTGGAGAGTTGATTGTTGGATTCTCAGATGTTTGAAGCAGATGCAGGAGATTCTGGACTGAAGAATGAGGAGAGCTTACTTTGAAGAAGTTTGAATTGTTTGAAAAATCAAAAACAAGTTCATTAACTTGATACTTGTTATTTTCAGAAAATGTTTGAAATTGTTGTTTTAAAATCAGTATTGTTTCGTCAAAAGATCAACCAAGGTCATTAATTTGGACTTGGTAGATTAATCAAGTGATCAGGGTCATTAACTTGGACCTGAATACTTGAGTGGATTGTTAAAGCTGATTGAGTTTGTGAGTTATTGTTGGAAAGATAGTTTGTAATGTTTGTTGGTTGAGTAACAGGATTGGACTTCATAATTCCCACGGAAGCTAATTGTCAAAGTTTGAACCAGATATCTCAGATTCTAGCATATCGAGAAGGGGAGTCAGTGAAAGGGGGAGTCTGGATCAACAGTCAAAGGGAAGATTGAAGTTTAAAGTTTAAAGTTTGAAGATAAAGATTGATGAGAGCTTTTACAGTGTTTGAAGAATGAAGACAAAGACTTGAAGCCAAAGACTTCATCAACATCCAAGGGGGAGTCTGTTGGTGCACTAAATGTCTGCTGATTACGTCATAATCAAGTCTTGTGTCTAGATTGTTTGAATGTACACACATTAGGGTCTTAATTAGGGTTTGTACATGTTTAACATGAAGATTTCGCTTGAAATCAGTTCAAGCGAAATCAACAACTGATGATTTAGCTTGAAATCAGTTCAAGCGAAATCAACAGCATAAGATTTCGCTTGAAACCAACTCAAGCGAAATCATCATGGCTATATATAGGTTGTGTGATTCATTTGTTAGAGAGAGAGGTCATTGTATGAGACACGAAGTGCTGCCGGATTTGTATTAGAAAACGTTGTAAAAGCACGAATATTAATCAGAAAAGAAGGATTAAAAGGATAAAAGCTGTTATGACTTTGTTTACGTTGATTCCGCCTTCGTACGCAAAGATGAACTACCTTAACTGACGGTTTAAGGTCGTAGAACGATCCAACACCTTATTTACAAACTGACTTAACTGGGTTATGATTTTTGGACTGAAATGGCACCTTTCCAGAACGTGGGGGACGAAAATGGCGCATTTTTGAAAAATGGACTGAAATGGCCAAAGTGACCAAACCACAGAGACGAAAATGGCAGTTAACTCTTTTAATTTTAATTTTTTCTAGAGTAAAGAAAATTATAGAAATGCAATCTAACTCTCTTCAAATTTGAAAGAACATGAATAAATTTGTTTATGTATATAAGCTACACTACTCGGGATGAGCAAATGGTATCGGGTACATTTTCGGTACCGATTCGGTATCGACTTTTGTCATTTTCGGTACTGGTTCGGTACCGATCCGGTACGGTACCGTATTTACCCTCAAATACCGATACTGGATCGTACCGTACCAGGTATATTCGGTACCGGTACCTGCTTTTGGAGATTTTCGATACCGATACCGATTGATACTGAGCTCATCCCTATAGCTATCCATGTGTAACTCTTATGTAGTTATATTACCTAAACACAACTTATATATTTGTAAGTAAACAGTTATAAATTAAAAACATATATAAAAAGTTAATTTGTTTGTCATCATGTACGTGAACATACACATTTGTAGTATGTAAGAAGTAAAAAAATTTAAAGTGTGTATCATTAGTTAAAAAGTTAAGCGATTTAAGTCATCACAACTTAAGTGTTTCATAATGAAACTCACTCTAAGTCTCTAACGAGATACTGAATAAATTGTTCACGTACATAAATAATGTTTGTATTCATAATGAAACTCACTCTAACTAGATATTGAATTAATTTTTCATGTAAATAAATAATGGAGTAAATTGTCATTTTAGTCCATGAGTTTTGTCTAAAATTGTCATTTTAGTCCAAATAGTTTTTTTTTGCCTCTGGGTCCCTGACTTTTCTTTTTGTTGCCATTTTGATCACATACACTAAATACATCCAAAAACTCCATCTTTAACCAGGGGTATTTTGGAGATTTTCATTTTAAATGTTTTCAATTGTCATTTTGATCCAATTCCAAAAAATCAAAAAAATTTCAAAAAATAAAAAAAAAATAATAAAAAATCATAAAAATTCTTAAAAATCATAAAAATTCTAAAAAATAATAAAAATTATAAAAAATCATAAAAATTCCAAAAAATCCGTTTCGGCGCGAACCGTTTCGAACCCGAACCGTTTCGAGCTGAACCGCTTCGACCCGTACCGTTTCGAGCTGAACCGTTTCGACGCGAACCGTTTCGAGTTGAACCGTTTTGAGTTGAACCGTTTCGAGCTGAACGAAACGGTTCGGTTCGAAACGGTACGGCTTGAAACGGTTCGGCTTCGAAACGGTACGGCTTGAAAGGGTTCGGCTTGAAACGGTTCAGCTTCGAAACGGTTCGGCTTCGAAACGGTTCGGCTTCGAAACGGTACTGGTTGAAACGATTCGGCTTCGAAACGGTTCGGCTTCGAAACGGCACGCGTCGAAACGGTTCGGCTTCGAAATGGTTCGGCTTGAAACGGTTCGGCTCGAAACGGTTCGGTTCGAAACGGTTCGGCTCGAAACGGTTCGGTTCGATACGGCACGGCTCGGTTCGGTTCGAAACGGTACGGCTTGAAACGGTTCGGCTTCGAAACGGTACGGGTCGAAACGGTTCGCGTCGAAACGGTTCGGCTCGAAACGGTACGGGTCGAAACGGTTCGCGTCGAAACGGTTCGGGTTCGAAACGGTTCGCACCGAAACGGATTTTTTGGTTTTTTTAGAATTTTTATGATTTTTTATAATTTTTATAATTTTTTAGAATTTTTATGATTTTTTAGAATTTTTATTATTTTTTAGAATTTTTTGGAATTTGATCAAAATGGCAATTGAAAACATTTAAAATGAAAATCCCCAAAATACCCCTGGTTAAAGATGGAGTTTTTGGATGAAGTTAGTGTATGTGATCAAAATGGCAACAAAAGGGAAAAGTCAGGAACGCAGAGGTAAAAAAAAACTATTTGGACTAAAATGAAAAATTTGGACAAAACTCAAGGACTAAAATGGCAATTTAATCTAAAGAATGTTTGTATGAAAATAGTATTGTAAACTATCCAAATCAAGAAGCATACCTATTATAGTTATGGGTAAATATAATAGTTACTAAATAAATACTAAGGGTGGAGGGACGCTTTTTCATCTACCCTAGCGCCATCTAATCTTGCAATGTCACGTTATTTTTAGACTAAATTACAAGTTTTGTCCTTTATGTATGTCTTAAATTGCAGGAGCTGTCCTTTAAACCAAAACTTGACAGGCGGTGTCCTTTGTGTTTTCAAAATCTTGCACGTTTTGTCCTTTAGGCCAAACTTAGTTAGATTTTTTAGTTAAATCTGGTATCAATGGGCTATTTTGTAAAAAAAAAATTATTCAGGGACTAAATTGTACAAAACTTAATATTATTATTATTATTAATATTATTATTATTAATATTATTGAGTAAATTACTAACCACCATCACCACCACCCTTCATCACCATCACCACCACCCTCCACCGCCGCCGCCACCACCACCACCACCGCCACCAAACATCACCAAACATATCCGGCATCGATTCTCCGGCATCGATTCTCCACCACCATCATCACCAAACATATCCACACGATCAATTCTTATTTACAATGTAACAAAAATGCACAAACAGATTTCCACATTACATTCATGCATCGAGCTATGTTCAAGAAAACCTTACAAGCCAGCAATTTCTTATGACTATATATATGTATCCACATTTCTTTAACACTAACCAATCAGAAGAACAGTCCAATTTCAACAAATCAAAAACAATAACACTTCACCCACGAAAATAGTTGGAAAAAATTATTTAAAATCTAAAAATCAAACAGTGTGATGTAGATGTCCAGCCTATACCAGATCACAAGTCCACACAGATGTGTGTTCGAGATCAATATTTCAAGAATCGTGTTCTTGATAGACACCTCCATTGCCCCAAAAACAAAAACCCCAAAAATCAATTCTACGACCACCCACCTGCCACCCACTGACCAAAAATCAAAAACCCCAAAAATCCCCAAAATCAAACAAATCAAAACCCCCCCAAAAATCCCAAAAAACAAACCTGCAACCGACCTTAATCCCCAAAAACAAACCTGCAACCGACCTTAACATCGATTCTCCGACCACCCACCTGCAACCGGCCTTAACACCACCTCCACCGTCTCCCCTAGCACCACAGCCACCCACCACCCACCTAACATATCCGGCATCGATTCTCCGGCATCGATTCTCCGGTGAGCCCTGTTAGTGCATTTATCTGTCTATCGCCTCCGTCAATCTAGTCTGTAGTAGAAAGCTGAAGAAAACGAGAGTTACATTGTTATTTTAGGATTAGTTAGTCAAAAAGGCAAGGTGGCATAACTGTAATTAATGAGATTTCTCATTAATCCCTTGGCCTATAAATAGATCTCTAGGGCTTCTAGTTTAGGACTTTTGCCATTTTCATATCTTGGAGAGCTAGAGGCTAGAGAGAGAAAGCTAGAGAGAGAAAGTTTATTGTTCGTGATTCACGGTTCGTGTACGTTATCAGATTTTATCAAAGAATCACGTTTATATTACATCATGTGTGTTTAGGTCACGTTCGTGTACGGATTCCGCACGTTTCACGTTCGTTTCGCAATCGTTTCGGAGTCAAACCGGTCCTAACAAGTGGTATCAGAGCTAGGAGCTCGATTGCTTGATCAAACACATTGATTCGTACCTGATTTCAGCAGATTCAGATCTGAATTTCACCGATTTCTTCATATTTTCACATTTATCACGTTTTTCACAGTTTTTCGTCAAATTGAACGGGATTTCATGGTTCGAATTGGATGATTTGTTAGTATGATGTGCGAAAATAGTTGATAAACAATCCTACCAAGTTTCAGATTCAAATTCGTTGTCGTTTAGGAGAATTTCAAGTTTTTCTGTTCGGATCCGTAACTTTCAGCGAGGTTCGCTTGAAACAACAAGATTTCGCTTGAAGTTCAAGCGAAATCCTTAATCAGTTAGATTTCGCTTGATTGATTTCGCTTCAGAACTAAGATTTCGCTTCAGAACTCATCAGTTTGAGATTTCGCTTCAAGACAAACAACTGTGGAATTTCGCTTGAACAGACATAATATCTGATTTCGCTTCAAGACTTAATATTTGATTTCGCTTCAAGTCAGAACATTTGATTTCGCTTCAAGTCAGAACATTTGATTTCGCTTCAAGTCAGAACATTTGATTTCGCTTCAAGTCAGAACATTTGATTTCGCTTCAAGTCAGAACATTTGATTTCGCTTCAAGTCAGAACATTTGATTTCGCTTCAAGTCAGAACATTTGATTTCGCTTCAAGTCAGAACATTTGATTTCGCTTCAAAACATTAGTGTGGGATTTCGCTTGAACAGTTAACACTTGATTTCGCTTGAAAGTTGTTAACTGATTGATTTCGCTTGAAGGTGTTGGTCAAGAGATTTCACTTGAAGTCTGATTTCAATTCAACTTGGGATTTCGCTTGAGTTCGCTGTTTTGCTTAAAAAGTGAAATTTCGTGTCGAGAACATTTCACGGCAACCGAGTGTCAGTCTATTTCAAGTTGTTTAATATTGTTTGAACTGATTGTGTTTATTTGTTTGATTCAGGTTTGCATTATGGCTGAGGAATTCTTCAATACGTTTTACAACGCATTCGCAACCGAATCGTCTGAGACTTCAAATATTACGCCAAAAACCATTTCTAAAGTGCTAAATGAAAATATCAAGAATGATAACTTTTACGGAACTCATTCAAAGCCACCAGCTCTTGATAGCATTGAGGATTATACCTGGTGGAAAGAACGCTTTATCAACTGGGCAAAGGCGTATGCTCATGAAAGTTAGTTTTGCTTGGAATATGGGTATGAAAAACCAAAAGACGATAAAGGCGAAGATCTTGTATTCAAAAAGTTTACTAGAGAAGATAAAGCTGAATTTGGAGCTGAACAGAGAATGATAGCATTGATCCAGTCCGCAATCAGAAATGATATCTTTGCTTTACTAACTCATGACGGGTCATCTAAGTCTGTCTGGGAAGCTTTACGTGTTAAAGCTGAAGGGGGTAAACAGATTAAAAAGAACAAAATCGCTTTATTAAAGAAAGAATTTGATCTGTTTGATAACATAAAAGGAGAGTCGGTGAGGCAAATGATTGAGAGATTCTGTCATCTAAAATTTGAATTGGAAAGATTAGAGATAAACAAAACAAGAGAGGAATTGATAGACAAAGTGATTGAAGCGTTACCACGAGCTGATCAGTGGCAAACGTTTGTTTTTATTTTGAAAAATGATGCTGTGTATGATAATATTACTCTTGATGCTTTGTTTGAAAAGATCGAAAGTCATGATTTGGAGTTGCAGAAGCAAAACAAGATGACTGATTCTTCACATCAACAGAACGTTGGCTTGTACTACAAAAGCAGTGTGTTTTCTGATAAAAGCGTTGGTTCACCAAAAACAGCAATTAGTGGTGAAAAGATGAAAGAACCATCAACAACGTCAACAAGTCATCATTCTGGATATCATTCATCTTCAAAGACAAATTCTGATGATTCTGAAGAAATTCTGTGCAACATTGCTCTTAAACTGAAGAATTCTCCTGCAATGAGCATCAATGCAGCGAAGCAGCAAATGAGTTTCCTTGCATCTGTTCTGGAGTCATATGAAGGTCTTGTAGCTGGCAAAATTGGAAATTCCGAATTGACCAAAGAAGACTATGACCAGATTGATCCAGAAGAGATGGAACTCATTGACATTCGTTGGTGTTTAGCTAGTTGTATTCGAAAAGCTCAGAGGTATATGGAGATTACCGGGAAACAATCGCTTGGAGGTGCTTCAACAAAGCTTGGATTTGACAAATCCAAAGTGACCTGCTTCAAATGCAAGCAGAAAGGTCATTTCAAAAGAGAATGCAGAAATTCTGAAGTTGGTGAAAGAAATGAACGTCCTTTCAACGATGATTATTATCGAAAGGCGATTTACCATCGAAGCAGAGAAGAACCAAAGTTGATTGAAGATAAACCGAAAGAAAAATCAAGAGCTTATGCTGTAATTTACGAGGATGAAGGATATGATTGGAGTGAGGTTCTTCCAATAGATGACATTGTTGATGAACGATTCAAAGCTGAAGCCAAACAGGAAGAATTAAATAAACATTATGCTCTTGTTGCTGAGATTCAAGAAGAAAACAAAGATAAAGACATTGCTGAAGTCCATGAAGAAAAAGTTGAGATCAAAGAGAAAACTCGGGAAGAGATCTTAAGTGAGAAGACTTACAGAGAAAGAAATGTGGTCTACAACAGAATGGATGATATGCAGGAGGAGTATGAGATGGCTGTTGGTAGCAAACGATGGGATAAAAAGAGAGAATGTTACTATAACAGAGAAGGAGAACCAGTTGTTCCCAAGAAAGACATAATCTTCGATGATGTTCTTCTTGCTGTTCCGTTAAGAGCTGAATACTATAGAAGAGTATTGAAAGATGACAAATATGCTAAGCAATATGAAAAGGATATCAGATATGCCATGTTATCGTGTCTGAGAAAAAGGGATGAAGAGAGAATGAAGAAGAATGTTGAAGAAATGGTGAACAATCTGAAGAAAGTTGCTGAAGAGGTTAAAACAGAAACTATTGAAGTTGAAGCCGTGAAGGAAATCAAAAGTGAAGAAGTTGTTGTGAATGAAGAGGATAAGAAAGTTGTTACTGAAGAACAGCAGATTGAAGAAGAGATGAAGAAAGAGGTGAAGATAGAAGAAAAGAATGAGAATTTGAAAGTTGGTGATGTTGGTAATGAAGTTAGTGTTGAAGAAAAGCAGAATGTTGCTGAGCAGTCAGAGGTTGCTGAAAACACCGAAGTGCCAATCACTGAGGTAAATTCTGATTTTGAAAACTTGAAACTGATTGATCAGTGCAAGAAATGCATGGAACCGTGTAGAGCTTGTACTGAAAAAGATGAGCAATTTAGAACAAGAGATCTTGAGTTCACAAAAATTGAAAAGATTTTCAAAGAAAAATGCAAAGAAATGCTAGAAAAAGAAAAGGTTTTTAAAGAAAATGATGAAAAACTTTCAGAAAAATGTAACAAATTAGAGAAAGAAAATGAAGTTTTGAAAGAAAATGTTTTGAAAATGACAAATGAATGTGAACAAAAGGAAATTGCTTGTCAAGAAATGAAAAAGGAATATGACTCAATGAAATTATCATATCACATTACACAAGAATCATATGATAAAGTAAAAGACGAAATGAAATATGCTCAATCTAGAATGAATTATATGTCTGAAACAACTAAAGAGCTTAAACGAATGTATTCTATAAAACAAGATGTTGTTAATTCCTATATTGAGGATGTTGCTAAGTTAAAGCGACAGATTGCTGATTTAGAACAGGATAACAACAAGTTAAAGAGTTACCATGTGTCGTCATATGTGCTTGAACGAATTTTCAATATAAAACCGGGTGAGGGTGAGTCTGAGCAAAACAAGAAAGGTATTGGTTCAGAGTTTCATCAGGTTCCACCACCGGGAAAATTTGCATTTTATGATGAGGAAAAGGTCGAAAAAGCTTTCAACATGGTAGACCAATTGCCAGACAACATTGACATAACCTATTCCAAATCTGATGATTCTCATGATTCAGAGGTGGTAGGTAAAGTTGTTGAAAGTGTGTTGAACGAAGAGTCAGTTGATACAGGTAAATCCGAATCACAGGATGAAGATGAAGGAAATATTCATGATGGATATCTGAAAAACACAAAATCTGAGGAAAATTTGAATGATGATTCAAAAGGATTGGTTTATACCATGATTGAATCGGACAAATTGTTCTTAGATGTTGTATTCCCGATTCAGAATGTGATTTCAGAAAAGGTTGACAAAGTTTTCAAAATGGTTGAGATTGAGAAGTCTGAGATTTCAAAGTTTGTCGGTAAGAGTCATAGAGGTCCGTATACCAAACCTGGTTTCAAAAAGAAGAACATGAAGGCTGGGTTGGGTTATAAGAAGAAACAACATCAAAACAAAAATGAAATGCCGAATTTTCAGACAAAAATGAGTTTTGTTCAAGGAGGCAGTTTAGAAAAAGAAAAAGAACTCAAAATGAGACAATCTAATGATGAGTTCTTTGCTAAAAAGAAAAAGCAACAACCACATGTCAAAGATGTGTCCATGAGAACATGTTTCAAATGTGATCAAAAAGGACATCTTGCACGCAAGTGTCCTAATCTAAAACCTGTGGATGTTGACAAAAAGAAGATTGATGCTGAGAAACAAAAATCTGAGAATGTGAGACAAAGGTCAACCAAATTTGATTCGAAACAAACTTGGAGGTTCAATACAAACAAGTTTGCTTCAAATCAAAATTGGAAATCAAACCAGATCAGGTTCGATTCAAGACAGACCTGGAATTCTCATACACCCAGATTCAGAACAACACAGAGTTGGAAAACAACAGTTGATATGACAAAACCTCAAGAGTTTTGGAAACCAAGAGTTGTTGTTCAAAATCAAAATGTTCAAAAAGTTTCACATTTTTACAAACGAGGAACACCAAAAGGTCAAACATGGAGTGTTAAGAAACATGTTGATTTGGTAAAAGATGAGAAAGTTGAAGTTAAAATTGAGAAAGTTTTTGTGAAAAATGACAAAGAATTTCCTGCATTGAATGAAAATTATTGTGTTGAAATGCCTAAGGTTCAACAGACCTGGGCTAAATTGTTCAAGTAATCAAGTAGTCTGAATGTGCAGGTGCTCAACAAATCTGAAGATTGTGAAATTGGAGGTTGGAGCAGCCTGACACAACAAGGAGAGGAGGCTGCTGGATCCTGTGTTGGTTGAAACAGGAAGTTTATATGTTTTCTGTACATAAATAAACAATATTTTCAAAACCCTAAAAATTTGAAAAATTAAAAATCAAAAATATGTTTTTAGTTTGTTAAACTTTGAAAAACCAAAAATATGTTGTTTTTAATTTTGTTTGAATGTATGTTGATTGAATATGCCGAAACCCTCACGGCTGAACAAACATGATTACTTTCATCAGATTGAAAAACGGTTTTCAAACTGTAAAAATCAATGTGTTGTATATCATGGGGGTATGTATATTTTCTGCAAATCAGAGCACTTGAAGCAGAAAATGGATGGCGAGACAAAGCTATCAGTGTTGGTTGTCAAATTTTCTTTATATGATTTTGCATTTTAGGGGGAGAAATATTGTTAGAAAATACAAAAACATTTGAAAATTTGAAAAAGTCAAAAACATGATAAAATTAAAAAATTGAGTTTTTGCGTAAAAAGAGGAAATGATAGTACATCAGTAGACAGTTACAGTATGCTAAAGAAATGGAAAGTTTAAATGTGTTAAACGATCTCACAGTGGATGTGTCGGTAGATTTTTATACATTTAGTAAACTTTTTCGGGATATAAACCTAAATTCAAACACTTGCTTATTTCGTGGGGAACACTACCTGGATATATAGGTAACCCCTGAAATCTCGTTTGAAAGGTCTCTTAATCTGATATACTAGGTCTTTATACTCTATGATATCTGGGGTATTATTCCGGGACTTCTGCTGAACGGTAGTTCTGACCTAGTCCTTGGCTAATACTTTCTGCAAATGCTTGAAACATAGCATTAAACCCTCAGCATGCTGATGAAACAATAAAATTGATAGTCGCTGCTGTTGTAAGCAAAAAGATCCTCTAAAGGGGACATACCGTAAAGTCGAAGCTGATATCTCTCTGCGTATACGGAAGTATCGATCTGAGATCCCTCGGCCCTCGCATACCTAATTTATATACAGATATCATTGTAGTATACTCACCTGTAAGACTGATTATTGGGATTCTGGATACGGGAGTATATTCAAGAGGTGGGACACATGAATGAGTTTAAGTACTTAAGACATCTAATTCGTATCCTGAATCAGTTGAACTTTGTATGAAAATTTAAGTGGATCAGTATATCGACAATCTAAGTGAATTGTTTAATGCATAATGTGATTTTAAGCTCAACGGTACTTGTGACTTGTCAAAAACTGATATGATCCTCTGACGCATACTCAAACAAAAATATTGTTTGTAAATATGTTTGTACATATTTCTTTATTGCTTTATATTTTCAGAAAATACAAAAAGATTTTGATTTCTGCTTTATTTTCGACAACTGATATCTGAATTGCTGAGTTTCAAAATCTATGTAAGCTGATTGTGTTTCTGAAAATAAAACAAGTTCATTAATTTGAAACTTGAATTAAAATAAAAAATTTCAAAAACAGTTTGTGATATCTCCAAGGTCATTAACTTGAACTTGGATGATAAACTGTGAGGGAGTTGGATTCTTTAATACTGCTAAATCTATACAGTTTGTTGATAGGGGGAGTGGATTAGAGAGATTGATAGTTGAAATTTGAAATGCTGTTACTTATAAATGTTTGAGTGATTGCAGATGAGATTCCAGACTACGATCCCGGAAGCTGAGTCTAAGGGGGAGTCTGAAGATGAGCTCAAAGCAAGGGGAGCTTGTATACGGAAAGCAAGGTGTCGATCCCAAAGCACGGAAGCTTGACGAAAGGGGGAGCCTGATGAAGAAAAGAGTCTACTGAAAGGAGAAGAAGCTGAAACTGAAGACAGATCCACCGGGATTCTGTTCGAGAAGATTCAAAGAGAGAAAGAGAAAGAAAAGTCGCTACGAGCTTGACTACAGATTGACTACAGCAATATCCAAGGGGGAGTCTGTTAGTGCATTTATCTGTCTATCGCCTCCGTCAATCTAGTCTGTAGTAGAAAGCTGAAGAAAACGAGAGTTACATTGTTATTTTAGGATTAGTTAGTCAAAAAGGCAAGGTGGCATAACTGTAATTAATGAGATTTCTCATTAATCCCTTGGCCTATAAATAGATCTCTAGGGCTTCTAGTTTAGGACTTTTGCCATTTTCATATCTTGGAGAGCTAGAGGCTAGAGAGAGAAAGCTAGAGAGAGAAAGTTTATTGTTCGTGATTCACGGTTCGTGTACGTTATCAGATTTTATCAAAGAATCACGTTTATATTACATCATGTGTGTTTAGGTCACGTTCGTGTACGGATTCCGCACGTTTCACGTTCGTTTCGCAATCGTTTCGGAGTCAAACCGGTCCTAACAAGCCCACAACTGTATGATCATTAACACCTTCTTCTTCAATCAGATTTACACAAAGAAATAAACCAGGATAACGGAAATCCGATCGGAACACGAAGACGAAACTGATGGTAGTGGGCCTCAGAAACCGATCGGAACACGGAAATCCGATCGGAACCCGGAGATTCAGAATGCTAGGGTTTGATGAGGGGAGCTAGGGTTTGAAGAAGATGAAACTGATGGTAGTGGGCCTCAGAAACCGCCGGTGGTGATGGTGGTTAGAGAGAAGAGGTGGATAGTGGTGGTGTTGTAATGGTTGGGATTTTTTTGATCTGGAACTAGATAGAGAAGAAGTAGAGAAAGCTAGAGAAAGAATGATACAATTTAGTCCCTGAATAATTTTTTTTTTACAAAATAGCCCATTGATACCAGATTTAACTAAAAAATCTAACTAAGTTTGGCCTAAAGGACAAAACGTGCAAGATTTTGAAAACACAAAGGACACCGCATGTCAAGTTTTGGTTTAAAGGACAGCGCCTGCAATTTGGGACATACATAAAGGACAAAACTTGTAATTTAGTCTTATTTTTACTATAAATTACCCTATGACACCACAATAAAAAATAAATTAAACAAATAAATATAACTAAATTATACTTTCATTGAAATTAAAAATGATATATAATTCAAACTAAAAAACAAACAAAACACAGAAATTTAATAAAAAAAACTGCATTCATTTATCTCATCCGTCGGCTAGCCATATGTTTCCGCTAGGGGTGCAAACGAGCCGAGCTACTTGCGAGCTACTCGAGCTTAACTCGAAAAAAAGCTCGCAAACGAGCTCAAGCTCGAGCCCGAGCCTAAAAACAAGCTCGTTTAGTAAACGAGCCCGAGCCCGAGCTTTGCTAATCGAGCTCGAGCCGGCTCGCGAGCCTAATCGAGCTTTCTGTTAATTTATATATTTTTTATTAATATATTAAACATATATTTATATAATAATAATTACCATTTATATAAATATAAAAAAATAACTAAATTATATGTATAATAATAATTATAATTAATATAAATTAATTAATAAATACTAAACAAGTCGAACCCGAGCCGAGCTCGAAGATGATCATGGGTCGAGTAAAAGTCTCAAAGTCCCGGTCAAACGTCAGTTACGGTACACTCTTGCAAGGCAAGAGCATTTCTCCACTGCTAAATACCTCACCGGACGTGTATTGAAACTGATTTGGCACTACTCCTTTGCTGTTTAGTTGTAGCTGCAGGCTCACTCCAATGCTTGGAGTTGTTAATTTAAGTACATCACTTTGTCTACTATTAGAAAGGGTTTTTTACTAACAAGAATGTGATTTTTGGGGTTAAAGCTTATTAGTTATCTGCTAAGGCTATCTGTAGTCATAAAGCCCCTTTGTAAGCGTCATGTGATATGTGTCGTGTCACGTCACACAGGGGCTTTGTGGGGCGTTATATCACTAGAGTACGTAGTCATAAAGCCCCTACCAATCATTACCTAATTATTAATTTTCATTTTTATTAATTAATTAAAAAAACACTTAACTTTTTTTGCTTGGTCCATTTTTGAAAACAATCCCCCCATACCGCCGCTATGGAGATAGCGTTGCCCCCCCCTTTTTTTGACCCATAACACCGCCCGTCGTGGTGTGCTAGGCGCTATGGGGCGCTATCCATCAAAAAAATCCACAAATCGCGCCCCACTACCGGGATCTAAAAGTAGTTCTGTTTTGTTTAGATTATTTATTACTTATGTAGTAATTAAATTTTATGAAATTTTGGTGCATTGAGCAGCAATCAGTTTTATTGTTATGATTAAACGTGTCGCAACCTGAACCATTTTTAAATGCTTAAGCCTTTAGGGGGTAGGGGCGTTCCACTAGTGATGGAATTCCATCACTCACAATATCCAATCAAGTTCCGCCACGTCATCGAGCTTCATTCCATCACTAGTGATGGTATTTTTTTTAATTATAAGTTAACAATAAAATTATAAATTTCATTAAAATGAAAAACAATATTTATAGAAACTCGTCTCTGTTTTTCCGATCAAGAACAAAACCATAAAACTTGTTCGAAATTGATCAAACATGTGATCAATCCATACAATATTTTTCAGAATCCCTGTAAGAAAGAACCCATAAAGATTCAAGCAATAAAAAACGAAATCGGAAATAAAATTTTGATCCCCAGTTTGTTCCTAAGTCTGCAACATCTTTGAAATCCAAAGATTCTTAATCGAAATCAAGCAAGACATAATTTTTTAAATTCAAAGCCGAAACCAAGAACAACCCTGATGATTATAACCTAAATCAGAATCGGCGAATTTAACATTTCCGATCAAAAGGTGAAAGACAGAATATCGCAAGGATTTTGTGAGAAAAATTGAAAAGAAATATAAAGTTCCAACGTTCAAAAACCAACGTTCATAATCATCTTTCCACGCGTGAAGACCACCACGTGTTGCCACATCCATGCAAGATGTTTTGTACCAGTGGTGGTGTATAAAGTTGTTCGACGCATGATGAATTCCTCACCATGGGGTGCCCTCTCCTCTCTTATAGTAGTAATAAAGTATGGTGGTTGCACAACATCATTATTCGAACCCAACGAGTTTGGTATTTATTGGGCTTTATCTTTTCGGGTTTACTAGATGTGTTGTGGTTCACGACCCTGGAGGTAGGTGCGTACAGGTTCAATCTCTATTTTTACGACTGATGTGTGTAAAATGCAACATATAAATTACATCAAATGAGGCATAAAACTAACCCTTTTTTAGTACTAATATTGGAAAAAGAGTGTTTTTGTCTTCCTTTTGTATTTTCAGGATTAAATGAGCTCAAAAACGCAAAAGAAGCAAAAAGACAGCTAAATCCAACATAAATACAAGAAAAGGAACATTAGTGGACTGCCCGAACCCTCAACGGCACCTTCCAAAGCAAAATAGAGAAAACAGAAGGCTGAACACGCCCCGTGCTCAGCCAGCACGGGGCCGTGCCCAAGAAGCAGCAGAAAAGACAAATCTATAGAAGCTTCTATTGCCCACCACGGGCCGTGCTCAGCGGACACGGGGGCGTGTCGAAAGTACAGCAGGCGCATTTATTGTAATTGCGAATTACAATTAATGAGGAGAGAGAGTGCCAGACGGGCACGGGGCCGTGTCCAGCGGACACGGGGCCGTGTCCAGCTCTCTGTTCAGCCTATAAATAGGAGTGCTTGGATTCATTTTATCTCATCCCTTGGCACACCACCTCTCTCACACTTCATCCACCACCCACCACCATCACAACACCATCATCCACCACCATCATCCATTGTCCATCATAGAGTGTGTGAGTCGTCTCGGGATCCAAGATTGATCGTAAGAGTTCTTGACAATCAAGGCCATGTTTGCCTAAGTCTCTTACATCACTTGGTGAAGACAAAGTGTCTAGTATAATACTTTTTATTTCTAATCTTTTGCACTTTTTACTTGGTTTTGTATTAATGACTTTAATAACTAGTTACTTATGTTGAAGGTGATCTTTCCTTATCGTTTGTCCCTGGTGTCTTGGCATTATTTTACTGTCTATATAAAATAAAGGATTTTCACCATTCATATCTCCACGGTCTATATGGAGGTATGTTGGCTACCTGGTAGGGGGTTAAGGGAACGGTTTGGTAAAGGTCTTGCCATTGTTCAGCGTTTAGAGGTCCTGCAATGGACCTGGGTCAAATTTAATAGGACCTCCTTCAATACTTCACGGTATTGGATGGCGGGGGTCCAAACTCTTTGATCCCCTCATAAGTTAACTACTATTAATACTATAACCCGGCTACTTAGGACTGTATCCCTGCTGACTCAGACTACTTAGCCGAGGGTAACGTCACCGCCAAAAGCGGGGCCTACCACAATACTGCATTAATAACTTAATTCATTATCTTCCAATAATCCACCCCTTTAGGATTGTATCCCTGCTGACTCAAACTACTAGGGTGAGGGTAACGTCACCTTCAAAAGAGGGGCCTACTACAATAACTAAGATAATCTCTTAATTATGTGTAAAAGTGCGGAAATAATCAAAGGTTATACTAGATACGAGTCGGAACCAAGTGATTCATCTTGTCTATCTGTTTTTATTTTTATTTTCAGCATTTTAGTTAGTTTTATTTTTCTTAGTTTAAAACATCTTTTCTAAACTTTTTATTTTGGTTAGACGTTGAGGATAAACCGGTACTAAAAGCTCTTGTGTCCTTGGACGACCTCGGTATCTTACCAACGCTATATTACACTCAACGATGGGTGCACTTGCCCATATGTGTGTTTAGTGTTAGTGAAATATCGTGTTTTATAAATTTAAAACTTGGCTAAAATAAGTGTTAAAAAGGGCTTAAAATATACACCTAATATATATAACACTTCGCACGCATCAAGTTTTTGGCGCCGTTGCCGGGGACACAAGGATTTTAGGAAAGCTTAAAATCGACGGCCTAATCAGTTTTCCAAAACCTTTTCAAAACGGGCCCACATTTTTCTGCATTTTAGTTTAGTTTTGCATTTACAGTAGGTTGAACACGGGCCGTGCTCGCTGAACACGGAGCCGTGCTGCATATTTTTCATAAAACACCCAGTAACAGAAGCTTGAACACGGGCCGTGTTCACTGAACACGCCCCGTGCTCAACGAAATCAGTAAATTTAATTAAAACGCCCAGATACAGTTCCTGAACACGGGGCCGTGTCCAGCCTCTGTTTCCGTTTTTATTTTTGTTTTCTGATCTCGAGACTCGGTTGTGGTCTGCTGAGTGATTCTTATGGATCAATACTCAGGAGGTTACAACTACACCTATGAGGAGGATGATTATAGGGGTAATTATTGCACTAATTGTCGTAACGCACGATCGGTTCAAAATAATCGCTCATATCAACCATCCAATTCATACACCTACTATGAGGAGCCCAGGTACGAGCCATCAACTTCATACACATCCTATGAAGACCAAATGTATGAACCTCCTCCCTCATACTCATATTTTGATGAACCAAGGTATGAGCCTTCATACTCATACTTTGAGGAACCAAGATATGAGCCACCACCTTCGTATGCTTATTATGAGGAACCATGGCGTGAACAACCCACCTCATATGAGTATTATGAAGAACAAAATTACGACCCTTATCCATCATATGCTTACAATGAAGAACAATGGTGTGAACCATCTACTTCATATGGGTATTATGAGGAACAAAGGATCGAACAACCGGATTCAAGCTTAGAAAATACCGATTATTTTTCTATAACCGAAGTGACCGATAGGATATTAGAACACATTAGAGTTATCGATCGATGAATAAAAGAAGCTCGCGCAAGGGAAGAGGAGTCCCGCGCAAGAGAAGAATTAAAAAGGGAAGAGATAACTGAAAGTGTTAAAATGGAAGAACAAATAAGTGAAAAACCGACACATGAGTTAAACAACGAAAAAGGTGAGTCCGACAACGTTAAAATTCAAGAAGAGTCTAATTTTGAAGAAATTAATCTCTTGTCACCTTCTTTTGAAAATCATTGTTTAGTACCCACTCATGCTAAGTTTTTAAAA
This sequence comes from Helianthus tuberosus, assembly GCA_030545235.1. Taxonomy (NCBI): domain Eukaryota; kingdom Viridiplantae; phylum Streptophyta; class Magnoliopsida; order Asterales; family Asteraceae; genus Helianthus; species Helianthus tuberosus. The sequence goes on from JARYGA010061238.1 coordinate 30,954, forward strand.
GAGTTAAACGCTAACACTAAAATTGACGAAACGGTAAGTGTTACACCGGTTCCATGTTTCTTTCAAAATTCGTTTATTAGTAATGTTACAATCGATAAGGATCTTTGTGTTAACATAATGCCTAACTACATTTTTGAAAAATTAAGTATTAGTGATTTTTCTCCACTTCAAATATCCATTTTTCTATCCAATCGGAAAGTAATAAAATCTATCGGTATAGTTGAGGATGTATTGGTTCAAACAAATCAAATGGTAATCCCGACCGATTTTGTCATCCTCGATGACGCTCCTCTAGTGCTGGGACGACCATTTGTAAAAACTCACGAAGCTTTGAAAAACCGGAAGTTCAACAATCTACCTCTTCAATTAGGGGCATTTAAAAGAAGTGTCAATCTTGAGCGATCAATGAAATATCCATTCGGCAATGACGACCCCCTAATTGAAGATGAGCCAGAACCACCCGATAAGGTGGGTCTGGCCAAGGACCCTTATAAACGTGGCGCACCATGGAGGCATTCCACGGAACTATCCTTAGTTTAATTTAGATTAGTTTTTATGTTAGTTTAATTTTCAGGAATAAAACACACTCATGGTGGTAAAGGATGAAAAGGGGAACGAGAAAAATGATCCCATGCACAAGAACGATGCAACCCGACAATTTTCTCCATTTCAGAAAGTTCAACACGGGCCGTGCCCAACCAACACGGCCCCGTGTCGAACCACCTGCAGAAAACGCCCAGTACAGGTAACTGGACACGGGCCGTGTTCACCCAACACGCCCCCGTGTCCAGACTTCTGTTTCTCTTATTTCAATTTTGTTACTGGCACTTGAACACGGGGCCGTGCCCGGATAACACGGGGCCGTGTTCAGTGCCCAGTAACACAAATTTTTGCTTTCTAAACACAATTTTACACATCTAATCAACCTAAAAATTTATTTTTGGGACACATTGAGGACAATGTGTAATTTAAGTGTGGGGGGGATGCTAAAACCTTGAATCTTGCAAGTCCTAAATACACGCCTTACACAAAACTCTATTGGAACCGCTAATCACCCCAAATTTTTTCAAAAATTTCATTTTTTTTTTACTTGTCTAGGTTTAACTCGGGAAATTCAAGTTCTCAAAAAGGTTGTATTTTTACAAATTTACAACCGATAGCGTAGTGATAAAAAGAACCAACATAAGAAAATTATGAAAATGCATGACAAACTTATTTAAAATTTGATTATATATACTTGATCACAAAAAAACCCATTCCCACAAAAGTGAGTTTTGAGCCTTTATTGAGCACACAATTCCATATCATTTGACTAAATGCTCATTTTTCGTTTCTTGTGTGAATAGCCGCTTGGTTCTTACGACTCTAGAACTTGCCATGACAATACATTCCCGGTCCTTATCAACTTAAACCCGAGTAAGTAAATGATGGAGGCATTAGGACTAACCCTTTTTTTTTTTCATTTCTACACCATTATTTTTCTTTTTCTTTTACCACCTACCCAAAAATCCCCCTAGTTAGCCCCTTTGAGCCTAAACCTTTTCGTTTCATCACCCAAAACAAAAACCCTTTCACCCACCAAAACCTTTTTCATTTTTAACCCTTTATTTTAGTAACAAGTTCGGTTCTTCGTGAAAAAAAAAATAAATAAATAAATAAATAAATTTTTAATGAAGCAAAAAGAAAATAAACAAACAAAGTAATCAAAAATAACTTTGTTTGAATAAAAGCTTCATTAAAAATAAAAAGTTGCAAAAAAAATAAAATACGAAAACCGACACTTGTTACGCTTTTAGCCCTTTTTCTACTAACCACTAACCCAACCACCTACCTTTAACCCTAGCCAACCCTTAACCCACAAAGTCCTCTTGATATCTACAAAGGTATAAAAGTTAAAAAGGAGGAGGATTGATTTCTTGGCAAGCCTATGGTAGGAATAAGTTCTGTGCCGCTCTCGAGTGATTCACTAAAAATTTTATGGGAAACGATCAATTGAAAACCATCGACCTTAGCCACAGCGCCCGTTGTCACAATGGTTGACACGTCGTTCCTTGCCATTAAAAAATAATTCAAAATATGATTGATTGCCCATATTTGATTGCCCAAAATAATTATAAGGCAGTTTCGTGAGTAACACCCAGACTCTTGTTGGGAAAAAAAATTGTTGAAAAAAAAAATCAAAATATGATTGATTGCCCAAAAATAAAGGTATACGTATCACGGGTTTAATATGCACGGGGATCAAGCCCAAAAATTCAGAGACATCCCATTTTTTTTTATCAGCGGTATCCTTTGTATAAAACCGAAAAAAAAATACATTATGAAAACGGTACGGAGACGGGGTTGAGGGGTAGCTCGTGCTACCCCTCCTAATACACTAGCTCCGGCCTGATAACATGTATGAGTTATTAAGAGTACAATATATTCTATCGAATCCAATGAACATAATAACAATGTAGAGTGGTTTGGGTAGGTCGATGTTACTTAATTCACTATTGATGTGTTTGGGTGATGGTTGGTTAGGCTGGAGGGTGGGGTATAAAGTCCGTAGGGGTTTTGTTACACCACCTCAATGCCACGTTAACGCCACGTTACACAGGGGGCTTTAAAGCCCCTTCATTTAACTTGCAGGGTGTGGTATAAAGTCCCTATCATCATTACCTAATTATTTTTTTATTTTTTTAATTTATATGCCACTAAATAATATACAAGAGGTTTATAATAGAGTGTACCTATCCACACACTCATCTCACTATCTACACACTCAAAAATGTGATTTTTAATTTATATGCCACTAAAAAAAACCTTTTTAAAAACCCTTTAAAAATTACACCAAAACAAAAGTCGATTAAAAAAAGACAAAACCTTTTAGAAATCCCTTTTTACGAGTTAATTATTGTTTTCGTCCCTGAGGTTTGTCAAAAATATCAGTTTCAGTCCATTAGTTTAAAATTTTCGATTTCAGTCCATTAGTTTCATTTTCGTAACCATTTCAGTCCACTAACTTAACTCCATCCATTTATTTTGTTAACTTTGAGTTAACTAACTAATTCAGGGACGGTTTGCGTCAGTTTTAGAAACACAGGGACTTAAGTGTAAACTCTAAAACATTAAAACAAAAAAAATAGTAAATTCCAAAAAATCAAAAATATTCCAAAAAACCAAACAAATTCCAAAAAATTCTAAAAAATAATAAAAATTCTAAAAAATCATAAAAATTCTAAAAAATCCGTTTCGGCGCGAACTGTTTCGAACCCGAACCGTTTCGAGCTGGACCGTTTCGACGCGAACCGTTTCGACCCGTACCGTTTCGACCCGAACCGTTTCGAGCTGAACCGTCCGTATCGTTTCGAGCTGAACCGTTTCGACGCGAACCGTTTCGACCCGTACCGTTTCGAGCCGAACCGTTTCGACCCGTACCGTTTCGAAGCCGAACCGTTTCGAGCTGAACCGTTTCGAACCGAACCGTTTCGACCCATACCGTTTCGAAGCCGAACCGTTTCAAGCCGTACCGTTTCGAACTGAACCGTGTCGTTTCGAACCGAACCGTGCCGTTTCGAACCGAACTCTTTCGAGCTGAACCGTTTCGAACCGAACCGTGCCGTTTCAGGAATAAAACACACTCATGGTGGTAAAGGATGAAAAGGGGAACGAGAAAAATGATCCCATGCACAAGAACGATGCAACCCGACAATTTTCTCCATTTCAGAAAGTTCAACACGGGTCGTGCCCAACCAACACGGCCCCGTGTCGAACCACCTGCAGAAAACGCCCAGTACAGGTAACTGGACACGGGCCGTGTTCACCCAACACGCCCCCGTGTCCAGACTTCTGTTTCTCTTATTTCAATTTTGTTACTGGCACTTGAACACGGGGCCGTGCCCGGATAACACGGGGCCGTGTTCAGTGCCCAGTAACACAAATTTTTGCTTTCTAAACACAATTTTACACATCTAATCAACCTAAAAAATTATTTTTGGGACACATTGAGGACAATGTGTAATTTAAGTGTGGGGGGGATGCTAAAACCTTGAATCTTGCAAGTCCTAAATACACGCCTTACACAAAACTCTATTGGAACCGCTAATCACCCCAAATTTTTTCAAAAATTTCATTTTTTTTTACTTGTCTAGGTTTAACTCGGGAAATTCAAGTTCTCAAAAAGGTTGTATTTTTACAAATTTACAACCGATAGCGTAGTGATAAAAAGAACCAACATAAGAAAATTATGAAAAGGCATGACAAACTTATTTAAAATTTGATTATATATACTTGATCACAAAAATACCCATTCCCACAAAAGTGAGTTTTGAGCCTTTATTGAGCACACAATTCCATATCATTTGACTAAATGCTCATTTTTCGTTTCTTGTGTGAATAGCCGCTTGGTTCTTACGACTCTAGAACTTGCCATGACAATACATTCCCGGTCCTTATCAACTTAAACCCGAGTAAGTAAATGATGGAGGCATTAGGACTAACCCTTTTTTTTTTTTCATTTCTACACCATTATTTTTCTTTTTCTTTTACCACCTACCCAAAAATCCCCCTAGTTAGCCCCTTTGAGCCTAAACCTTTTCGTTTCATCACCCAAAACAAAAACCCTTTCACCCACCAAAACCTTTTTCATTTTTAACCCTTTATTTTAGTAACAAGTTCGGTTCTTCGTGAAAAAAAATAAATAAATAAATAAATAAATTTTTAATGAAGCAAAAAGAAAATAAACAAACAAAGTAATCAAAAATAACTTTGTTTGAATAAAAGCTTCATTAAAAATAAAAAGTTGCAAAAAAAAAAAAAATACGAAAACCGACACTTGTTACCCTTTTAGCCCTTTTTCTACTAACCACTAACCCAACCACCTACCTTTAACCCTAGCCAACCCTTAACCCACAAAGTCCTCTTGATATCTACAAAGGTATAAAAGTTAAAAAGGAGGAGGGTTGATTTCTTGGCAAGCCTATGGTAGGAATAACTTCCGTGCCTCTCTCGAGTGATTCACTAAAAATACACCTTCGGCCGAGTGTGAGTGATTTCCCCGCGAGGTATGTGAACTTGTATATAAATAGAATTTAAAAAAAAAAGCATGTTATGCCCAAATAAGTAATTTCTTTTATGAACAGTTCTAAATAAATCATTACGAATAGGAGTGTAAATAAATAAAAATAAAACCCAAAAAGATCTTGGAAATCCCGACACTCTATGACAAGCCCAAAACCTTCTCTTCTACCTATTCCATTTGGGAGTGTAAGCCAAATATTAAAGAGTTTTGCTTGAGGACAAGCAAAAGTTCAAGTGTGGGGGTATTTGATGTGTGTAAAATGCAACATATAAATTACATCAAATGAGGCATAAAACTAACCCTTTTTAGTACTAATATTGGAAAAAGAGTGTTTTTGTCTTCCTTTTGTATTTTCAGGATTAAATGAGCTCAAAAACGCAAAAGAAGCAAAAAGACAGCTAAATCCAACATAAATACAAGAAAAGGAACATTAGTGGACTGCCCGAACCCTCAACGGCACCTTCCAAAGCAAAATAGAGAAAACAGAAGGCTGAACACGCCCCGTGCTCAGCCAGCACGGGGCCGTGCCCAAGAAGCAGCAGAAAAGACAAATCTATAGAAGCTTCTATTGCCCACCACGGGCCGTGCTCAGCGGACACGGGGGCGTGTCGAAAGTACAGCAGACGCATTTATTGTAATTGCGAATTACAATTAATGAGGAGAGAGAGTGTCAGACGGGCACGGGGCCGTGTCCAGCGGACACGGGGCCGTGTCCAGCGGACACGGGGCCGTGTCCAGCTCTCTGTTCAGCCTATAAATAGGAGTGCTTGGATTCATTTCATCTCATCCCTTGGCACACCACCTCTCTCACACTTCATCCACCACCCACCACCATCACAACACCATCATCCACCACCATCATCCATTGTCCATCATAGAGTGTGTGAGTCGTCTCGGGATCCAAGATTGATCGTAAGAGTTCTTGACAATCAAGGCCATGTTTGCCTAAGTCTCTTACATCACTTGGTGAAGACAAAGTGTCTAGTATAATACTTTTTATTTCTAATCTTTTGCACTTTTTACTTGGTTTTGTATTAATGACTTTAATAACTAGTTACTTATGTTGAAGGTGATCTTTCCTTATCGTTTGTCCGTGGTGTCTTGGCATTATTTTACTGTCTATATAAAATAAAGGATTTTCACCATTCATATCTCCACGGTCTATATGGAGGTATGTTGGCTACCTGGTAGGGGGTTAAGGGAACGGTTTGGTAAAGGTCTTGCCATTGTTCAGCGTTTAGAGGTCCTGCAATGGACCTGAGTCAAATTTAGTAGGACATCCTTCAATACTTCACGGTATTGGATGGCGGGGGTCCAAACTCTTTGATCCCCTCATAAGTTAACTACTATTAATACTATAACCCGGCTACTTAGGACTGTATCCCTGCTGACTCAGACTACTTAGCCGAGGGTAACGTCACCGCCAAAAGCGGGGCCTACCACAATACTGCATTAATAACTTAATTCATTATCTTCCAATAATCCACCCCTTTAGGATTGTATCCCTGCTGACTCAAACTACTGGGATGAGGGTAACGTCACCTTCAAAAGAGGGGCCTACTGTAACATCCGTCAAAATCGACCCGTCTCAAAATCCGACCCGTTTAAAAAAAATCGAATCCTAACCTTGAACAAACGGAAAGTTTCGTGAAATAAACAATCGTTGAACGATTTTTTATCCCAAATTTAATTCGTTTATGAATATGATTACTTATTTAATTAATTTGTTAATTAATATTGCTATGATAATAAAACCATTATAATAATATTAATTAGCTATTAAACTTAGTTAGGCTCGTTAAAGGTTTCAAAGACGTTTGTAAACGAGGTTATTAAAGTTAGTTTATTTGATGAGATATAACTTAAACAAAGTTACTCTACCTAATCTATTAACCTCTCATAGTTAAGGGACTAATTGTGCATTTATTAGAAAATAAAACAAGTTCAATTTTGTTTCAATTTCATTCTCTGTTGCCGCCAACTGCAACCTAACCAGCATTAATTTTGTTTCCTTTTTGAAACCAACCATGCCGCCTAACCACTATTGACAGCAATGTAGACATAAAGTTTCCATAAAATGTCGTTCCCGACTTCTCGGAATTAGACCTTGATCACGCGTGCTCTCTATTTTTTTTAAAACCAATCATGAAGTGGAGCCTTATTATAACCTTCCTACATTCATGTAGCCATATATTATAACCTTCATACCTTCATACCACCTCTCACCCTCTCCGTTTTCGATAAACACACTCACACCACTTACATCACTCTAGAAGCCCCTCTACACACTCGCCGGAAGGTTTTAGTTTTGCCGAAGAACTCCTAGCGACATCGGAGTTTTACGTCGGGACTCGACTCGACTCGGTTCGGTATAATGGTTTCTTTCCAACTCGCTTTAATTCCTTTCTTTTATATACCGGAACCGTGAATATATATTCCATGTATATAAACCATCATAACAGTGAGTTTGGGTTTTGTTTCTGGTTCATGTTCGTGTCGGTTCGTTTTAAATCGAAGAAGATGATACGAACAACCACGTCAGCCACCACCAGAGGTATACGGACCTTGCCGGAAACCCGCAAGCCACCGGAGATTTACCGGAGGACCCGTACCCACGCCGGAGACATCTGAAGTCATGACAGGAGTCGCGTAGCGTATCGTTCGGTATATATTTCTTTAATCTCTTGTTTTATGAGATGTTACATTTTCTCGATGATTATGGCCTTCCAAATCTACTGGAAGTATGAGTCTTGTTTATGTAAATGAGGATGATGAACATTAATAAGTTAAAATTTGTCTAATGAATTACATATACAAGAAATCTACACTTGAATCTTAAATAAAAAGAAACTTGTTTCATGTGCTGATCGTCTGGTTCCTTTTGTTTTACAAGAAAGATGACATGCTACTACACTTTAAAAATAATGAAATCTTTAATCCAACGCAACAGTTTCTTTATTCGTTCTTTTTTTTTCTTTTTCTTTTTTTTTTAAATATAAAAAAAAAGAAATTTTAGAATTAATTAATTAACCAACCCACTTATGTGAAAGCCTTTAAGTTATGTTAAACTCAATTACGTTTTGATGTGATAAAAGAAACAGATCAATTATAAAACTTCAAGTTAATCAATGAATGGTTAGTATGAAACATGATTATATTTATTTGTTTTAATTATTAATGTAATCTAGTAACAGATTATTTTCTTTAATTATATTTTTTTATTAACTATAATCTTTAAGTTTAATAATAAAATATTAATGACTTATATTAATTCATTTTATAACCTAAAATATTAATAGGATTAATTAAAGATATAATTAACATGTAACTTACTAAGTTTATAAATAATAACTAGATCGTTTATATATCTAGGTTAGTCGCTCTTGTTCGTTCTTGGATTTTACCCAATCTTGACTCGTGCGTCATTACAAGAAAACGCAACGCAACCAATGTGAGTATACTCGATCCCTTTTTCCCCTTTACACTTTGGGATGCAACATGTATAATTATGTAAACAACTTTTTGAACTAAACATACTCATCCTTTGAACGAATGCATGAAACTAATGTGATTTACTTGCTATTCTTGTATGCTCTATGAACGATTTGGAACGTTATATGCTCATTGATTTGTTCGCCCACCTTAACAATTATAGCGCTATAGGATTTACGCCCCGCCTGCTGAACTATTGGGTATTGTTAAGTTTACCATCCCGCTGAACTATTGGGATTTTATGCGTTGTGTTCTAGGGTTTGATCATATTGTACGCCAAAATTGCATACTAGCAAGCACATATTATGAATCATGTTGGGTTGAGTTTTTATTCTATTATGCTATGTAAACAAACTTGTATACTCGCTCATTGCCTTTGCATTGAAACTCTATTTTAATACATGTTGCAGGTTGATTATTGAAGTATGGATGATTGACGAAACAAGTTTAGGGTGGACTAGATACACACCTTTAATCTATTTATCTTTGTTGATTTGAATTTGAACAATGTTGTTATTTCCATTTTAAATGTTGTATGACAATTTAGTCCTTGCAATGAAATTTGAATTCAATTAAATATTGTCACATAGTGTTATGATGTTTTGAGCAATTTGTTCGTCTCATCCCGATGTTTCCGCCATCGGTTGGGGTGTGACACCTACTACAATAACTAAGATAATCTCTTAATTATGTGCAAAAGTGCGGAAATAATCAAAGGTTATACTAGATACGAGTCGGAACCAAGTGATTCATCTTGTCTATCTGTTTTTATTTTTATTTTCAGCATTTTAGTTAGTTTTATTTTTCTTAGTTTAAAACATCTTTTCTAAACTTTTTATTTTGGTTAGACGTTGAGGATAAACCGGTACTAAAAGCTCTTGTGTCCTTGGACGACCTCGGTATCTTACCAACGCTATATTACACTCAACGATGGGTGCACTTGCCCATATGTGTGTTTAGTGTTAGTGAAATATCGTGTTTTATAAATTTAAAACTTGGCTAAAATAAGTGTTAAAAAGGGCTTAAAATATACACCTAATATATATAACACTTCGCACGCATCAACGACCCTGGAGGTAGGTGCATACAGGTTTAATCTCTATTTCTAACCCTCAAATGGAGAGTAAAGGATTCAAAATACAATCTTTACATAAATTAGCCGAAATGGGTTTAACCTTATCATTAAATCTTTAAAATCCAGAATGTGTTTAGTTTACCCATATTATACAAGTATCCAAACTTGTTGGGTCTAAATCACATTCCATTCCGGTCTCCGCTTAATCTAGCATTTGGAACCGTTAAGTGTCTTTCAAACTAACCGGTATAAGTCTTTGACTTAAATAAAGACCCGTTAGTATCCTAATAGGTTAATAAACCTTCTATATAGATTGAGTAGCTTTGTAGAAGGTATTTTCATAAAGCTTTAGGAAATATACGGCTGAGTTACTTCTTACACATCTAGCTCAGGTAAATACTTTTAACTTATTTTCCCTTATACGCAGGGGCGAAGCTTCTTGGGGGCGGGGGGGGGGGGTCGCCCGACCCCCTGGATTTTTCGCTCAGTAGTGTTATATATGTAGTTTTCGTATAGAATTTTTTGGATATATACGTTTTTACCCCCCCGATTCTATAGAAATTTTTGGGTATATATGTTTTAGCCCCCTCCGTTTTCTCCGGCAAGCTTCGCCACTGCTTATACGGGTTTGGGATACGGTATTATAATAATACCGCTTGGTCGGGTATGAAATCATTTAATCGGATTGTGATTAATAGATTTACATAACCTGTTTTAATCTGTTTTGTTTGATAACATAAACATTGGGGGTTAATACGACCGTGTCCTGGATATCCTCGGCTCATTTCATTTGAAAATGGCCACGACCTATGCACGGGATGTAGGCATACACCTGACATATGCAAATGCTAAATAACCTACATGTTGGAGATAACTCCTTTGTGGGTTCTATAAGTGGTGAGTCGGTTAATCATGACCGGCTTCCAAACCGGCCCCATATGTATGACAAACATGTAAAACGACATACAAGATTATCTTAAATAATTGTCCCAAGTATAAAAGGATTTGTGCCTTGTGCACTTAAATCAATTTTCATAAACTCTCTTCAAATGAATCAGTTAATTGTATTTACCAGTGTAAACTGACGTATTTTCCAAAGACTAAGTGACAAGTACCTCACATAATTAGGCTGGAGCTACTTGGTGTCAAATAAGAGGATCTTGCAAATTCTTAGATGCTTGGAGTCTGTTATTTCAGTTTTTGTATTTTATTTTATGATCTGCCTGTGGATCTCTATTACAACCAAGTCTGTATATTCTTTTATTTGGACACTCGGACACTATGGTTTGTAATAGTATTTAACTAGGTTAGAACCCCGTGTATTACACGGTTGAATAAAAATAATTTATATATGAATTAATAGAAAGTTATCTTTAAAAAAACATGTGTATTACACGAGTTGAATTAACCCGTGTATTACACAGATGAATAAATATAATGTAATCGGTTAAAACGTACAACCATCAAGATATAAACTTAAAAATCGAACTTTGATATATTATTTACTTATTATTGTAACGTTTTAATTTTTTTTTATTTATTATTAGGTTAAACTGTTAAATAAATTTGAAAACCAAACGTCAAGTCAATTAAGAACGTCTAACTCTACTTTTATATATGTTTGATATGAAATATCAAGTTAATTAAGAGCGTCTAACTCTAGTTTTATATATGTTATTATACCTATTATTTTGTTATATGTGATTATTTATGTATTTTATTGTTACTTGTAATTTTAATTTAAAAAAAGATTATTTATGTTTATTTTGTTATTACTTAAATATCTAATCTTCAAATCTAATTTATAATAAATAGTTTCAATTAATGTGATACTCTCCTACTCACAATTTTATGTAAATTTTATTTAAAATACCTTTACTAAACTTTCTCACAAAATAAATAGAATATTTTGTTTTCTTTTACGTACCAAAATTTGACAGAAAATGAAATTCAATAAATCCAATTATTTTGATTTAAATATTAGCTTTAATAAAATAAATAAATCATTTACATAATATTTTAAAATATTATATTATCTCATATACAAATTGTTTAAATTTATATTAAACTTAATTTTATAATAATCTTTTAATTGATATTAATTATCTATGCATTCAATGAATGACATTTGTCCTCTTATTGGTTTTTTTATTATATAGTATAGATTACCAAGCCTTCCGCTGTGCTACTATATTGTGTGTATTGACTATGATGATATCAACTACGTCACGATAATCCCCACCGGTAATATGTGGAAATATCGGGATGTGACAGGAATCTACTGCAAGCATGCCTACTTGTGTAGCCCATATGTCATGCAAACTTTTAACTCTAAATTTGATACAAAAGTGAGTTTGATTAAGCAAGTTGCAAAAATTTAGTTGGTTTTAAAATTTAGAGTAGAATACGTGTTGTGTTTACTTTCTCTTTGCAGCGATGAAGGATGTGCTAGGAAAGGTCTTTCTTAAAAAAAATTATGGACCTTAACAAAAACCAAGGTTAATGAAGTTATTTTCCTAGTGATCATTTTACAATTTTTACAAATTATTAGGATGCTAATGAAAGAGTATTTTCGTTACAAGGATGACGAAGAGGTAAACAATAATCTGTTCTATTTTTATTTTTTTAGAACGGGTTTTTACCATTTTTACTCATCATATCTATCTAAGTTAAAACATAAGTAAACGGGACCAAATCCTCAGATTTATTCTTGCGATTGTTTTTGCATTCATTGGCCCAAGATGGCACGATGACGTGTAAAGCCTTACTTCTAAGATAATGCTCATAAGTTCACATATATTACGGTACTTATTTATAATATTTTACTTTTCACTTACCAGATATGAAAGCATAACTGCTTAGATGGAGATTTCTCAAAGTTTGTTGATGTGTGGAGGCAATTTCTTAGGCTCTGTATTGGACGAGGGAGACAACTACTAAAAGGTTCACTTAGACCATGTGTAGTGGTAGAAGGTTATAATGCCCCCACCATGGGGCATTATACGACACGTGGCGTCCTAGTCAGCAAGAGGGCATTATAACAAAAGTGGTGTAGTGGGTATAATGCCCCATATAATGCCCCATTTGACATATTATTTTTAATGAAAAAAAAAAGCATGTGGGTGTGTCAGAGTGGTCCAAGCTTCCAACTGCACAAGTGTCAGAAACAATTCACCCAATTCGGCGTTTTAAACATAACGCCAAAAACATTTTTCTAAGCCGCTTGGTACGCTATAATGAAGGTATTCGTTCCATCTTAATTTGTAAGCCCCTATTGCGTTTTAATTTCTAAGCCCCCGGTCGCATCACGGCGGGTGCTTTCATCTAGTTTAGTGCTTAATTATCAAACAAATTTGTGACAATTAAATATTTACGCTCTGCTTCATATCATAAAACTTAGCGCAACCGTTGTTTTCAATTCCAGCAACTCCGTAGCAAACAAGCAAACAAATAAATGTAAAATATATACAAACACTTTCAGAAAATAAAAACATCTTTTATAAAAAAAAAAGTAGTAAAAATGTAGAAACCAGATGTAGCAGCTATGAGAAATAAAAAAATCGCCACAGCTGTAACGAATGGTCTCAATTTGGTTTTCCAGACGTGTAACAGCATCAAAAAATCAAAATTACAAGATACTTGACTAGTCTGGTTAAAAAAAATAAATACCAAATGAGTAAAAAAAGAATGAAATGAAGAAATGTAGAGCCTAAATGGAACAGATGTGAGCATGAAAAGCAACATATCTGTAACGATAGGTGCAGTTAATATTCCAAACAAGTAACGATATCAGCCATGGATATATGCAGCAGATATCTGACTAATGTTTGGTAATCAAATGCTATCAAAAGTAAAATATAAGGTTTTCGGAGATCTTAATCAGAGCAAAAGTGAACGGGATATGTTCGATTCTTCCTCAACTCAATACAACTGAAGATGGCAGATATCTGTTTAGGGTTGAGATCGCTGCTGTTTACTTATAGCCGCTTGTTATTCTAGGGTTTGTGATTGTAAATCGGGCCTCTAATGGGCTTCATAAGAGTTTGAGCATGTGGGCCGTTTTATCTTAAGTTTTGTTTAAATTAATCTCTTATAAGTTTATACACACGAAGTTTAGGCCATTTTCGAGGGACATCTAGGTGAAGGGATGAATCAGGGTTTTAATTCCGGGTTCAAACCTGACGGGGGTGAGGGTTTACGGATTTTATCTGGTTCCTGCGCATCAGATGGGCACGATCTCATGGCGGTCAAGGAGTCGACCTTGTACATTGCCCCGAACAGGGTGGTTTTACATGTGAGATTCTTTGTCGTTCAAAAGGAAGTTTATTTTCCTTTTCCGTATAGTTCAATTGAAAACCATTATTTCATAAAAAAAAATTGTTTATTTTCTAGAAGTCTCAAACATCTTATTCTTTAACCTTATAATTTTATGGGAAACGATCAATTGAAAACCATCGACCTTAGCCACAGCGCCCGTTGTCACAATGGTTGACACGTCGTTCCTTGCCATTAAAAAATAATTCAAAATATGATTGATTGCCCATAATTGATTGCCCAAAATAATTATAAGGCAGTTTCGTGAGTAACACCCAGACTCTTGTTGGGAAAAAAAATTGTTGAAAAAAAAAATCAAAATATGATTGATTGCCCAAAAATAAAGGTATACGTATCACGGGTTTAATATGCACGTGGATCAAGCCCAAAAATTCAGAGACATCCCATTTTTTTTTATCAGCGGTATCCTTTGTATAAAACCGAAAAAAAATACATTATGAAAACGGTACGGAGACGGGGTTGAGGGGTAGCTCGTGCTACCCCTCCTAATACACTAGCTCCGGCCTGATAACATGTATGAGTTATTAAGAGTACAATATATTCTATCGAATCCAATGAACATAATAACAATGTAGAGTGGTTTGGGTAGGTCGATGTTACTTAATTCACTATTGATGTGTTTGGGTGATGGTTGGTTAGGCTGGAGGGTGGGGTATAAAGTCCCTAGGGGTTTTGTTACACCACCTCAATGCCACGTTAACGCCACGTTACACAGGGGGCTTTAAAGCCCCTTCATTTAACTTGCAGGGTGTGGTATAAAGTCCCTATCATCATTACCTAATTATTTTTTTATTTTTTTAATTTATATGCCACTAAATAATATACAAGAGGTTTATAATAGAGTGTACCTATCCACACACTCATCTCACTATCTACACACTCAAAAATGTGATTTTTAATTTATATGCCACTAAAAAAACCTTTTTAAAAACCCTTTAAAAATTACACCAAAACAAAAGTCGATTAAAAAAAGACAAAACCTTTTAGAAATCCCTTTTTACGAGTTAATTACTGTTTTCGTCCCTGAGGTTTGTCAAAAATATCAGTTTCAGTCCATTAGTTTAAAATTTTCGATTTCAGTCCATTAGTTTCATTTTCGTAACCATTTCAGTCCACTAACTTAACTCCATCCATTTATTTTGTTAACTTTGAGTTAACTAACTAATTCAGGGACGGTTTGCGTCAGTTTTAGAAACACAGGGACTTAAGTGTAAACTCTAAAACATTAAAACAAAAAAAATAGTAAATTCCAAAAAATCAAAAATATTCCAAAAAACCAAACAAATTCCAAAAAATTCTAAAAAATAATAAAAATTCTAAAAAATCATAAAAATTCTAAAAAATCCAAAAAATCCGTTTCGGCGCGAACTGTTTCGAACCCGAACTGTTTCGAGCCCGGACCGTTTCGAGCTGGACCGTTTCGACGCGTACCGTTTCGACCCGTACCGTTTCGACCCGAACCGTTTCGAGCTGAACCGTCCGTATCGTTTCGAGCTGAACCGTTTCGACCCGTACCGTTTCGAGCCAAACCGTTTCGACCCGTACCGTTTCGAAGCCGAACCGTTTCGAGCTGAACCGTTTCGAACCGAACCGTTTCGACCCATACCGTTTCGAAGCCGAACCGTTTCAAGCCGTACCGTTTCGAACTGAACCGTGTCGTTTCGAACCGAACCGTGCCGTTTCGAACCGAACTCTTTCGAGCTGAACCGTTTCGAACCGAACCATTCCGTATCGAACCGAACCCTTTGGACCCGAACCGTTTCGACGCGAACCGTTTCGAAGCCGAACCGGTACGGTTCGATACGGCACGGTTCGCGTCAAAACGGTACAGCTCGAAACGGTTCGATACGGCACGGTTCGGTTCGAAACGGTTCAGCTCGAAAGGGTTCGGTTCGAAACGTCACGGTTCGGTTCGAAACGGTACGGCTTCGAAACGGTACGGTTCGAAATGGTTCAGCTCGAAACGGTTCGTCTTCGAAACGGTACGGGTCGAAACAGTTCGGCTCGAAACGGTATGGGTCGAAACGGTTCGCGTCAAAACGGTTCAGCTCGAAACGGTACGGACGGTTCAGGTCGAAACGGTTCGGGTCGAAACGGTACGGGTCGAAACGGTTCGCGTCGAAACGGTTCAGCTCGAAACGGTTCGGGTTCGAAACAGTTCGCGCCGAAACGGATTTTTTGGATTTTTTAGAATTTTTTGGAATTTGTTTGGTTTTTTGGAATTTTTTTGATTTTTTGGAATTTACTATTTTTTTTGTTTTAATGTTTTAGAGTTTACACTTAAGTCCCTGTGTTTCTAAAACTGACGCAAACCGTCCCTGAATTAGTTAATTAACTCAAAGTTAACAAAATAAATGGATGGAGTTAAGTTAGTGGACTGAAATGGTTACGAAAATGAAACTAATGGACTGGAATCGCAATTTTTAAACTAATGGACTGAAACCGTTATTTTTGACAAACCTCATGGACGAAAACAGTAATTAACTCCCCTTTTTACCCATTAAAACCTGCAAAAGAAAGACAAAATTGTGTTCTCCCTCATACCTTTCATACCTCATCACCTACCTTCTCTCAAAAACAGCCATGGAACCTGCAACTCAAGCCAAGAAACCTCCAAAAAAACCTGCAAATCAGCCAAGAAACCTTCAAAAAAACGGTTATTTTGACCAACCTTCCCTCGATCTCCTCAATGTTGCTCGCGGAAGAACCATGGCGCCCCCCTTTAGCGGTGGCGGTATGGAGGTTGGCGCCCCGGGGCGCTAAAAATGGTGAGGTGGCCGGGTGGCGCCATGCCACACCCTTCGGCCTTACAGTGGCGGATCTTGACTAAATGTTTCGAGGGGACGTAAAGTGATGATGAATTATATATTAATATGAACATTATATTAATAGTTTTCTTTCTTTTGAAAAAAACAATGAATAGTTTTCTCCTTTCCCATGAATTCCTAACAAAAAGAAACAATGAATAGGAACAATATATTAATATCATGTACTAATAATACATAAAAAGTAGAGTTAATTACTGTTTTCGTCCATGTAGTTTGTTAAAAATCACTATTTCAGTCCATTAGTTTAAAAATTGCGATTTCAGTCCCTGTGGTTTCATTTTCGTAACCATTTCAGTCCACCTTCGTTAACCTCATCCATTTATTCTGTTAAGCATACGTGAATTGACCATAATGCCCTTATTAATAAAAAAAAAACAAAAAGATATCTAAATGAGTTAATTACTGTTTTCGTCCCTGTGGTTTGTCAAAAATCACTATTCAGTCCATTAGTTTA